>WBMV01001922.1:94652-539155 GCA_013396655.1 Campylorhamphus procurvoides | reverse complement strand
CATTTTATCTCTCTTATAATTCTTTTTATGTATGTTGGAAGACAGTGAAGTAGCAGGACCATTGAAGTTCTTTATTGATGGAGACATTGAAGAAAGTTCAGAATGATATTCTAATCATTTATGTGCAGGAATATTTGTCAAAAGAACCTGTAGGACTTATCACTCACTCTTTTTGAAATTCAGTGGAATTTCAAAGTCTTACTCCCTCAGGCTCTTCTTCCCACTTTATACCTCAAACATCAATCTTACCATATATACCAATGACTTACTGGTAAAGTCCCTCGGTTAAAACCAATATGGAAACCCTTAGGGCAATTGTTTTCCTTTAATTACATGGTATTTCTATCCAGATTTCCTATATTCCCCTGCTTCAAGCACACTGTTCCTGCTGCTCCTGATCCTCCATGGTACTATGTGTTTTGTCAGTTTCCCTGGTCTACAGCTGAATTGATAGGCAACTTGTTATTTATAAATGGAATTTTAAGTCACATGATATTTAACAAATAAAACAACATATAAATCAGGAAATAAAGAGGACAATTGAATGTGATCTATCACAGAGAAATGAGCAAACTACTTGTTGTGAGACAGTGCTTCTGGTAGTGATGAGGAACTGTATAAAATCAAGTATAATGTCAAAGAAATACATGTGTTAGAGGTTCATAGTTTTGTATTTCACAGATATATCTACTGAAATATTATTAGAGATAATAGCAGCTAGCATTAAAGAAAACCAAGCAAATTAATTTTTAGGGTACTGTAGTGTTAGTTTGATTTAATATTATTTTGAGCATTTATAATTTTTATTAGAAAAATGGTAAAATGTTATTGTATTAATGTAAGACCTCTTGGTATAGCTGAAATATGAACTTGTAGTTTTTGTCAGATTAGTTTATAAGGATCTATAATTTTCAAAATATGCACTTGTCACAGTTCCTAATGAGAACTGCTTTCTCCTCTGCCCCTACTATGCTCCTTCAGGTAACAAAGTTCTGCTTCCTTTATTCCACATGCTCTCCTTAGCCTCTGGCCCTGACCTGGAAAAGCTCCTCACAGCTCCTTGGCTCACAGACCAAGGGAGCTGAAGAGGGCTGTCACTTGTCACTGTCTAATCAGCACAGAACACAGTTTCCTTCCAACAAAATTTTTAAGCTCTTCCATTTCCACTTTATATGCTGTGCTGACAGTAGCAGAACACTAAATCCATTTACAGATTCAATTTGAACTTAGTTGATGAATTTACATTATTGATGTTTAATCCATATCTTTTTTATTTGTCTGGTTAGAACAGCAACAAAACCTAGCAGATGGGATACCTAGTACTGGTTGAAACAGGCATCTGGTCTAGGTCATCAGTCTGTTTTTGCTTGCATCCTTTTCTCCAGACCATACTGCCTTCCCAAGTTTAGGCATCAGAGTAAAGTTCAGCAGACAGTGTGCGTCACCTGGCAATTGTCAGCTATTGTTTCCTATCTATGTATATATGTTCATACCACTACAGAGCCTTACACTCCTCTTTGGAAAAAACTTCCTTATCTCATCCTGCTTGAATATATGGGTTACCTTGTTTTCTTACTTCTAGTCTCAGCCATTCTCTGTGCTCTTGAAGTGCTGGATTACTCTACAGCACCAGATGCTGAAAGAAGTATTCAATGACTTTCTGTGTATTTTTTCCCTTACTTCCTAATGTAAAATAGCTGTGTTTACTGACATTATCCTTGTCACAAATACTATATTTATCAGGTACAGAAATCTAAATATCGGTAGGGTTCAATATACAAACAACAGCTAGCAATCATGAAGGAGAATGTCATATGCTTAATACATTGAATTCCTGTTTATTATTCTCAGTATTATACAACTTTGTGTGGTGATAATTCTCCCTTGACAATTTTACCAAGGGAATTTTGCAAACAGATCTTTTCTGTTTTGGTTTTGAGAAAGCAGACTAGTGTTTCACCATGTCAAAAAAAGCATATATTTATTCCATTACAGGAATACACAATAGATGTTTTCTTCCGTCAGAGATGGAAGGATGAGAGATTAAAGTTTAAGGGCCCAATGAATATTCTTCGATTGAACAACTTGATGGCCAGCAAAATCTGGACTCCAGATACATTTTTTCACAATGGGAAGAAGTCAGTGGCTCATAACATGACAATGCCAAACAAGCTTCTACGAATCCAAGATGACGGGACTCTCCTGTACACCATGAGGTAAATCTATTCATCAGCTCTGTACTCCAGGTATTTCTTGATGTGATTTTTCCAGCTAATAAGTAAGGTTCCAGAAGGACTCTGTTGTATTTCTGTCCCAGCAGAAAGGAAGCTAGTAAAATGTACTAGCAAGGCAACCATTTACTTTGGTTTCCAGTTCTGTTAAAAGTCTTTTGGCTGATAATGAGTTAGATCAGTTTTTCTACATGTGCCTCAGTTTTCATATCTCTGTAATACATTAAAAATACTGACCACCTTCATAAAGTGCTTTGAGACCTTCAGAGTTTACCAATTCTGTCTTAAAATTATTAAAATAGTATATGAGTTTTGGCTGTTACTGCCCCCATTGTACTGACCATGTGAGCCCTCAAGCAAATGTTTTAAGATCAGTGGCAATAAAAAGAAAAAAAAAGAAAGAATAAAGAGTTAATAAGCTCTCAAATTCTTTCCAGCAAGAGCTATATGGAAAATATGTCTTACTCTGTAATAATTGTTTCTTTATATCTAATTATAGTAGTTTACTTAGAGTTTTAATGTTTGCATCCTGTGCATCATTAGCAGCTACTGTAAATATTTAGTGGGTAAAATGTACTAAATTTACTTAGAAAATTATTTATGAAAAATTATGTATACATAGATTTAAGCAGCATTTTATGACTGATTTCTTCTTTGATTACTATTTTCACAGTAATGTTACCTACATGAATTTTTCTGAATTTTTTAATCCAAATTTCCAGAACACCCTGCCTGACTTAGTTCCTTTCTTTTCCTTGGAGAACATTTAAAAAAGTGAAGTTGTTGTTCATGTAGACTTAAAACCCCCAGCCTAAGTAAGATATGAAATATAACCTCCAAAGCAAACATGTAGTGTGTTATTTTTTTCCATGCAGCCATACCATCATCCCTTAAAATGAATTTTACTGTACAACTCTGAAACCCTTACAATATTGAATGTTGGTGGGTAGACAGCTAATGATGTGGTGGTTGTAGAGGTTCAGAAAAGTTTGCTGGAAATAAATTGGTACACCATTTGTAGTATTTTTGTTAGGGCTCAAATCAGTATTTGAATTAGTATCTGTAGAAGCTGACTGAAATTCTCTTTCTCCAGAAAGTATTATAATCATATGCTATAAATAGTAAGAAATACTGTTTGAAACTATTATGCATAAGCTGGGTCATGTAATCTAAAATTAGAAAAGCATTTTCATGACTTGTAAGTATGTTGCTTCTTGGGGTATGAGGTTAATGTGTAGACTGTTTTTTTTGCCTAGATTTTAAACAGCCTTTTTTGTCTGTGTAAAATGATTGTGTGATTTTTATCAGAGACTCATGCAGTTCTTTCTTTTGCCTGCAGCTGTTTGCTGATTCTTGTCTCTGTCTGTCCCTTGAATTCAGAAAAACATTCCTGGGGAATAGGGGAATAGAAATATGGAGTATTCTTGAGTGGAAGGGTGGGAGAAAATAGCCAAGAATAAAATGACTAGGAACCACTGAGAGTACAGAAGGATGTAGCTGATGTTTGAGCCTGGATGAAGAGGAACAAAGGCATCCAGAAAAAAACCTCTACCCAGAGGAGGCCTACAGAATAGGGAGGAGAAACAGGGATTTTTTTCTTGACCTTTTTTTTTTTAAATTAAAAATAATCAGAAAATCTATTAAAAAACTTTCTTCAAATTGTTTTAAATGATTTTTTTTATTATACTAATCCCCATATATGATATGGGATATTTCTGTGATGTTTTCACAAAATCAGCAAAAAGTGGATGCACTGTTAACCTACTATCACGTGTATATGTAAATAAAAAGAATAATCACAAGTAACATAGGAAATGAGTAGCAGCAATCTTTTGAAAGAGCACAAATATTTTTTCTCTAAATCTTCCATTTAAATTAAAGAACTTAAATTCAGAAGACTCTGGCGCACAGTCCTTTGGTAAATCAACTGTATTTTATATGCTTTTATAATGTGCCTTTGAGAACCATAGAAGCACACATGTACCTCAGAATATTACAAGAAGAAAATTACTGTTCTTAACAACCTGCAATTTCTCATAGTTTTGAGGTTGGCTTTTTCAGGTTTTTGATGTGATAAGTTAGTGCCTTCCAAAGAAACACATAAAAATGGAGTAAGAACAGATGTAAATTTTTGTGAGTTTAATATAAAATTTCAATTTAATCTTCTAAATCAGCATGCATTCTGTTAATTTCTTTGGAACTGAATTTCTTGTCCTGCTAAATGACTTAAATGCATAGTGGTCTTTTGCCTTTTAGGCTTACAGTCCAAGCTGAATGTCCAATGCACTTGGAGGACTTCCCTATGGATGCACACTCATGCCCACTGAAATTTGGCAGCTGTAAGTATATAATGTGAAATACAGCCTTTGGTTAGTGAATATCTAACATTGCTCGGCATAATTTGTTTCAGTAAATTCTTACATGAGAAATGGTACATTTAAAAATATTTGTAACCTGACACATCAAAATCTCTTTTTTCTCTTCATTGTTGTGAAAGATTTCTTGACTCCAGTTAACAATAAATACTCTACACCTAATCAACACTGCCCTGGTCTAGTTGTATTTGCAGCATGCAAACCATACCGATGAACACAGAACTGGATGCACATAGCCCGTGTAGTACTAGCAAAGAGCAGATCAAAAAGTTCAATGAATGTTTGTTTTCATTTATTAAAGCATTTAGTTTATTGTTAATGATATTTGTTTTTATGCTTAGTCTATAAAAGCAATAACAAATGGAACCTTGTGATAAAAATTTTTACCTGTTAATGTATCTGCATGTTAGAGACAGGTGGAGTTTGATCTCACTAGTATTGCTTTAACAGCAGCATTATTTAATTTACTTATATTACAGCCTTTCTTCTTCTTCTTCATTATGCATATTTCCTGGATTTTGTATACTGAAGTTTTTCTTTTTGTTCTTTGGCCGTAGTCTACATTCTCTGCTAGGCCCATGAAAGCAAATTTCTTTTTGAGGAAACAAGTCAATACCCTTAAATTCTGGCTGATTTTACAATAATTTTAGCAACCACAGGTTACAAAACAGGGGATGTGCTGCCACAAAGGACATCAGTAACCAGATGATAATTTTCAGAGTACTGTACACACTCTCTTCATAGCTCTGTGATATCTCTTTTCCTTGGAGTTTGGAAAAAATTAAATCAAGCCTGTGCTTCTGATGATTTTTACACACTAGAGGAAAATCTTAGTTACAGAGATTAGAATTAATACTATTTGCAGACTTTTTTGTCCCTAAATATTTTGTTTGTAGTACATAATGGAGCCTAAATAACTAACACCGCAGATGTTACCCAAAATTGGCTACAGGCTAATAATATTTACATATATGTGAAAGGAAGGTATGTTTGACTTACACGGTTTGGGAGGAAACAAAGATGTAGCCTTTAAAAAATGTAGCCTTTAAACAACTTTAAACTCCCATAATAATGAAACTCAGACCAAGAGGCTACTTTCCTCATTTGCATTCCTAGGTTGGAAACCCTACTGACTAGGTATATGAGACTTTGTATGAACAGGTTTTTTGTTTGGTTGGTTGGGTGTTTTTGGTTTTTGGGGTTTTTTATCTTCTTTGCTCGTTTTTTCTTACCAGTTCCTTTTTTGTCCTCTGCCAAGAGTTTCTGGTTTTCTAATAATACAGAGAATTCTAAATGTGAGCAACATCATTTAAAAAACTCTCTTCCATTTCTCTCATGGTCATCTGTGCTCCTGCTTGTTGACATATCCAGGGGACTCTTATTTCTGTTCGTTTTGAATGGCTTCACACACATTTTATTTTTTTACCTAGGACTCATTTCTAGACAACTGTGCATTTTCCAGCTTTTATTCTGTGATAGAATCTAAATGATGAATAGTGATGAAAATAAGCAGAGGATTTGGGTTTAACTGAGGCAAGTTTGCAGGTGGTATATATTTGTCACAGCTCTTCATATGCTGCTATTCTTACATTTCTGGGAGGATCATCAGCATGTATGAATGTCTGTTTTTTCATGTGTAAAAGAACAGCGAAAATGAATGTATGGGGGAAGCTGCAGATTAATAGATTGCCTTTCTTTATTCTTTTCAAAAAGTTTACCCAACAGTGGGGAGAATGGGGACAAATCAACAATTGGCTGTATTGGTTTGCATTTAATACTGGTTTGCATTAAAGCAGAGTTACTCTTGTGGAAAGCTGGAAAGATAGATGGGAAATGTTAAGAATCTCCACATGCTACCAGCTTGCTATATTTTGTTAGTTATGCAATTTATGGCTAGTTGCATGAAGAAGCTTCTTTCTGGGCCTCTAGAGATTTCTCAAGTGAAAGTATTTGCAGACCAACAGAAATTATGCTTTTCTCTTTCACTGCACTGCAGTTATGGTGTAACATTTAAAATCTACTTGTCTCAGTCAATCAAAATGAACACACAGCTTCTTCCATCAGTGGTTTACCCTTTTGCTTTCATACTCCATTTCTTAACAGGATATTAGGCTGGAAAAACTTTCAGAGTGTACTAATTTATTTATTTTTTCTTTCTTACTTACTGGAGCAACATTGTTGCTGTTTAAAATACAGTGTTGGTTTGCTTTCATTCTAGTTTATTTTGACAGACCCCAGGCTAAATGTATGTTTGATCATGAATGTACTGAGACAACAGTCTGCTTAATGTCAATATGTCCTCCAAAATGATGGCAAGGAGTAAGATTGAAGAGGGTAGGCAGAGCAAGGCACAGACCAACTACAAGGGCACTGTCACTGAACCTGCCTTCCCATATTTAAGTCTGAATTTCATCTAATAATAAAATGCTTGTGATACGTCCCCAAAGTTGAGAGTGGGGACAAGGGAAGGTCAGAACAAATAGCAATGAATTTTCAAAAATATTGTGCATCCTAATTCTTGCAAATTGTTGTTCATCTGCTGTGCCATGAGTTATAGGATACATATATTGCCTAGTCTCTCACAAGTTTTTTACCAGTATAGAAGAGATGTTATTTGTAATTTAGTAGAAATAACTTACGGCTAATAAGATCACAAATGAGTGTCCTGTTCCCTTGCTGCAATAGGTATTTACGTTACAGTAAAGCTATTTCAACAGCCAAACATATATTTTGCCATATAATTTTAAATTTTTTTGGGTGACTTTTAATTTGAAAGTTAAGTAGCCATTGTAATTCTGTGAGGTTTTATGGAAACTGCATAATTTAAATTGCTGACAAAATATTTTACCTTGTTTCTCACAGATGCATACACAACTTCAGAAGTGACATACATTTGGACTTACAATGCTTCAGATTCAGTGCAGGTGGCACCAGATGGCTCAAGATTGAATCAGTATGATCTTTTAGGCCAAACAATTGGAAAAGAGACAGTTAAATCAAGTACAGGTTAGTAAAAGATAGTTTGAAGAAAAAGGCAGTTACTGGCTGTGAAGAATATATTTCTGGTGCTGTAAAAGGCTACCAAAAATTTGCAAAATATGATCTATTAGGCATAGTCAATGTACTGTACAAGTAACACAAAACACCACTTTATTCATTCTTTTGTATTATTAACTGGTGATACCAGAAGTGAACTTGTCCTCAGTGACTGTTTTTTAGATGCTATCTGGATCTCAGTATTGAATCCTAGTATTTGTAACCCAAGATTGGGATATTTGTTTAATTTTTTATGGTAAATTACACTTTTTGTCTATTAAATGGTAAAGCATATAGGTTTTCTCTTCCATCATGTTTTTGTCATTGAACACTGTATTATTCTACCAGACTCTAGGCTGTTTTCTTACATGTGCCAGGCTATGATGGACCCCTACAACTGCTTTCCAATCATGATTAAGTTCTCGAGGAGCTGTTGTGTGAATGCAAAGTTGCTTATGTGCTGAAGCCTTCAGGGTTTAGGTGCCTCTCAGGGCATACAAGAGTTCCTGGAAGTTCCTTATCACTCATCTTTTCGTGGAACTCAGTGGGAATAAGATACAGCTGAACTCAAAATCTTTCTTATATTCTGTAGGATGCTTTTGATTACAGAATACCTTCAATATCATATAACCCTAGCACATTTGATTTAGCTAAATGTATCAAACTTTGTCTTATCAAGGAAATGGACTTTCTTAAGAGGATAACCTTTTGTTTCATTTTATTTTGTTTGTTTGTGGCACCTAGGTGAATATACAGTAATGACGGCTCATTTTCACTTGAAGAGAAAAATTGGTTATTTTGTCATTCAGACTTACCTTCCCTGTATCATGACGGTCATTCTTTCTCAAGTGTCATTCTGGCTGAACAGAGAATCTGTACCTGCCAGGACAGTCTTTGGTGAGTATACTTAGTAGCATTAACTCTATTTGCAACAGCTGAAGATTCTAAGAAGCATTTCCGAAGTAAAGGCCTTTTTCATTCGAGTTAAAGTGTTTGCAGAATGTGATACTATTTCTAGTCCATATAGCTTTCAACTGCATCTTACACATCTGAGAATCCCAAAGATTTTGAAAATTAGTACATACAGGGGAACTGTCCACATATATCCATGACTCTTGTATGAGGGAAAAAAAAATCATAGAATAAAAAAAGATTATGATGTTTCTATTTAAAAAGTAAATTTAGATGATTATCTGAAATACCTTACTTACCTTGATATTATCCAAGGATTTTCATACTTCGTAAATAAGAAAATTTCTAAATATATTTGTAAAGTAAGCAAATTAAATTTGAGTTTGTTGAATTATTTGTGTTAAACTTCTCAAGCTGCAGTTCTTTTAAAGAAACCCTGTTCTGGGAGTTTGAGCAACACTTGTTCACTAATTCAAACTGGAGTGTATTGTGAGTACAGTACACTGAACAGTACATGTACAGCTTCAGCAGAGTAATATAATGGTTTATCTTACAATGAGGTTTTGCTCTCTATTTTAAGCAAAGTAACAAACATCTTTCTTATTTGCATAACTTAAAGTTCTTTTAATTTGTTTGCTTTTAAAGAAAAAAGAATTAGCACAATAAAAATAATGTCTGTGTGGAATCAGCCATCAGAAATGCTGCATAAAATCCTGTGATTAGTCATCAGTAAACACCATGCACTCTTCAGAAAAAATAGGGTAAACTCAAATGTGCATATTAAGTATGATGCACAACAAAGCACTTACTATCACTCCTGGTAGACCAAATGCCACACAAAGCATCGTGGAAATTGTGGTTTTGAATATGAGCCTTATTGAAGTCAGATGAAGTGGGTCAGTGGTTTCAATGGGACCAGAATACTACTATGGTTTCCCAGGCAGCTATCAGGCAGATTTTTTTTTCTTTCTTCAAAATCTTCTGTGAATTCAGACATTTCTGCTTATGGAAAATGCACATTCCTGTTTTCTAGCCTTGCAAGTACACTTTCAAATCCTTCTGCATCTTCTTCTTTGACCTTTTCTGTACCCATTCCCCTACATTTAGGACAGTGTAACTAGTTTCTCCAAAAAAAGTCTAGCATCTGCTTTTCCTAAAATATGCTTTCTCTTACTGTGTCACTGGTAACAAGGCAGTGCATCAGTAGCAAGGCACTGGCATAATTTTCCTGATAATTTTGTGTCTCTTTTGTGTACACCTCTTTCTTATTCTTGATTTATTTTTTAATTTATGCGGGTTTTTTTAGAAATAAGTGGTATCTGCATGTCAGCCTTCTGCTTTACTTTCCTGAGGTTTAGTATAATATGGATAACAAACAGTGTTCTCCTCCAGGATGTTTGGGGGAGAGCTGTGTAGGATGGCGGCAAGAACAGAATCACAGTACTCAGTGACATAAAAACTGAAATCTCTTTATTAAGCATGAGGGATATATGGAGGAAATAGCAATTTCTATGCTAGTATTTTATTCCTGCCACACAGACATCCATCTCATGTGTCACTGAGGTCTCTGTCCACTCCAAGCCAGCTGAGACGGGCACCCCGAACCCAGGGAAACAAGACACAACACACATTGCAGGCTCTGCCTGATGGAGCAGCCTAGCCCCAGTGTGCAGCATTTCCACCTCAGGCTTAACCTTTTGCATTGGATTGGGTTGGATTTTCCCTGAGAAGCTATTTCTTAACTTTCTTTTACACTCTAGCTGAGATTATCAGCATAAACTGCCAGTGACCTTTCTAAACACATAGCCTCAGGTGAATCTCCCAGTCTTTCTCCATACCTATTGGCAGCAGTTGTCACTAGGATTTCTGATACCCTCTGGTCTCCTGCCTGAATGTGTTACAAAAATGTGATATTAGCCACAGTTCCATAACAAAGTTTATCTATTGCTTTATACTGGTTCTTTTGCCTCTAGTGAATTATTCTTGACAGTTAGAGCTGGGCAGGTGAACCCAAGGTTTCATTTGGGCAGTTCTTTCAGGTACTCCATCCAGTGACATAAGAAACCCATACTACAGTCAAGTTAATAAAACAAGCTACTTTCAGCAGGGAATATAAAAGTTGTAGGAGATTTTCTTTGAACTTTTATTGATCATAATTTCTAGTTTTTATACAGGGTAGTCACTTGCTGGATACCCAATTTTTCACCCTATATTAAATATATTAATATTAAATTATAATTAAACAGAAATTACTGATTTAGAGAAAGTGTTTTTGAAAATCAATGACAATCAATGAGAAATTTATTTCAAATACCTTCTTGAGAGCTAAGGACTAACTACTGGAATACTCTTCCCTTCAAAGAAACATAACTCCTAGTTATTCAAAGCACCACTTAGCATTTATTATTTCATGTGTGAAAAAAGTTACTTTTCTTTTCCCTTTCTATTCTCTTGACATGTAGTTTAAAGTTCTAGGTTATCATGAAGGGCTTGGTATAATGAGGCTTATTTTACAGTTGAGCTCTATAATCCCTTTTCTTTTTGGCATCTATTTAATGTTGTTGACCTACCCTGTCCCAAGTGAATTATGGCCTAATGCTATATTGCTTCAACTTTAAATTATTTGGAAGAAGAAATTTTTATCATCGTTGATTAAATAAGTCTTGAATATGTTTTCTGTTGCAGATAAATCTGATTCCATTCTTAATGAAAGAGAATAAGCCTGGTTCATAATGTCTTCACCAAGTGCAAGATTACAATCTGTTTCATTTAGTAACGTGTTTATTGTTATACATTTAGTGTCAATAATATTAGCAAAACTAATCTTGTGCATCTTATTGAATTCTCACTTCATTTTTAATGGGTCATAGCATTTAGAAGCATCAGATGCATTTGAATAGCAGCATTAGTTGCAGGTGAAAGAAAATCAGAAATTAGTTTTGTTAGTGCTACATTTATCTATATTTTAACTCACATGGAATATCAATGAGAATGTTAGAATAAATGTATTTAGATATATAGTCTTTGTTAACTGAAGTAGGCGAGAACAAAAAATAGTAGTCATGTACTGCAAACAAACTAATATGTCTTCTCAGGTCAGTGGTGTATGAAGACACTAGCTCATATTCCATAGTGACATAATTATGTGCAAATTTTACTGGAGTTGGGGTAAATAGCACTTTCTGTTCAGCTTTTTGAATAAGCTTGTCTGCTGAGCAATGGGGAACTTTGTTCTATTGCTCAGTATTGATACAGTGAAGCAACATGAGCACCAACTTCACCGTATGCAGTTTAACTGACTGACTGAATGCAACTTTTCTGGAAATAGATTATGTTGTTCCTTGCCTCCCATGCTATTTAAAGAGGCTGAATTGTGTTGTTCTTTTAGGAAAATGGTAGACAGAGCACTTGAGCTATTTTCTGTAATCTTTCTCTCAATGGGTGTTCAGACTTACCTCCTGCTGTTTAAGCAAAATCATTGTACACTCCTTTTGTATTGCATTCTCTTGTAAGACATATGCATTGAGTAAACGAAAAACAAGCAGTATGGTGTGTAACCGAATGTTATGGTGCTATACTTTAAAATTGGTCTGTCTCCAGCACTTTTTAGCTGTTGTTTACACCTCTAACCGTTTGCTCTTGAAGTGACAAAATGAAGTAGTAATCTATATCTCTAAAATGGACAACAGTATTTTCTTTCTGCTGTATTTGTATTTATTTGTATCTATTCAGGTTTTGGACCAGGTTGAGACATCTAATTACAAAAAAACATTTGCAATTACTATTAAAAAGAAAACTAAAAGAGAGGAAGAATGGAAAAATAGAGCAATGTAATTAACTTCCTAATTAAAAAAAAAAAGGACAATTTATCAATCCTTCTGTGATATCCTCTTCAACCATTGTGTATATCTTTGCAAACTGCTGTGATAAAAGGATAAAATAGTGGGAAGAGTAGCCTGACATTATAAGAAACAAAGCATGTTTTAAACATTTTTTTGCAAATTATTTGCAAAGCTGAAATACCCCTTTCATTATAGAAATTTCCTCTGGTAACTCATTAATTAGGCCTTTTGCTTTCAAAGGTTTCCACATTCTAGCACAAGAAGGCCAGGACATGATTATTTGACTAAAATCTCTTCAAATCAGAAAAATCAGTAGATATGTAGGAGATGAAATTAGGGTCCAAAAAGCTTGTCCCTGTTGAGAAGTAGCCTGACTTTTGCAGACAAATATGGGCACGAACTAGTCACCTTGACAGATTTTAACTTTAATATATATGTGCTAGCTCCTCCAATTTCCACTTTATGTTTTCAGTTAGGCACTTCTAGTTTTTCAGGTTACCTCTTCCCCTTCTATAAACATAACAGAGCTGGTATTTTCCACATATACAAGTTTAGTGCCAGTAAAAAGTGTTACATTTGCAGCCCTGGAGATGGATTTTCTCTCTCCAGTAAGCAGATGCTGTTTCAAAAGCAGCACCATAAAAAAAAAAAAAAAAAGCCCAGGCAATCAAATAGCTCCAGTCTGAATGGATAAACCTGTGGTGATAGACGATATTTAGCTTTTATAGGCGTGCACTGCTGGGAACAAAACTTGTAAGGATGTTGGGGTGTATTTACTGTCAACTATAAAATGCTTGGTCCTCTTCGGAGGAAGGAAATGTCAATGGTTTATTTTTTGAATCTTTTTTAAAGACATGATGACTGCTCATGGGTCTTACAGAATGATACCTGTCCATTTACTTCTGGCATCTATTCAGTGCCACATCTGCTGGGTATTGGGCTACAGGAGATAGTGCATGACCTATATATAAACACTGGTCTTTCTACATTTTTGGGAGACAGCATGCAGTCTTTACATAGTTTTTTTAATATATTTTTTTCCTCCTGTATGTTGACTACTTTATTGTAGGGGTGCAATCTGCTCACTGTTTTTGTACCAATTTTAGTTCACTAGTGTTATGAATTAGATAAGCAATGAAGGATTGTTTTCTTCTAGTCAGTATATGGTTTTGTGGATTTTAAGTTAAATCTTTGTGAAGTACGTTAATTTTGTTTTCAAGTTGACTATATCCCTCCACAGTAATAATTTTTCAGTCCTCTCAGGTCTAGCAGTGACAAGGAGGCAGGTTATTTCCATTCAGTCTTTTTCATAAAGACTTGATAATACTGATTTTTCAAATTAACTATAAATTGCAAAATCATCTGTCTTTCATCTGAAGAATAATAATATAAAAAGACTAGCGAATTCTAAACTGACAGGTATCATGGATTAAATACTCTGTCCAATTTTTTCCCACTCAATTCAGGTTAAATGACAGTGGTAGCTTGAGCATCACTGAATTTATAGAGTGAAGGAATAAATGAAAGTGTGTTGGCAATGGTCTGACAGTGTGCTGCTTGATTAGCATTTGGGTCACAAAGTGGTGTGGCGTGCTGAGCTTTTTAGAGAAATTGTCAAGTGGTAGCAAGATACAAGATGTAAATTCATGATGTTTTAATTGAGACTAGGAAAGGTCAGCAGTAAATCTTAGATTTCTGAAGAAGTCAATGGGGCTTACAGAAGATTAGTTTATTCTAAAAGGTAGGACTTAAACAGAGCAATACCTTAGCAACTGTATATATTTACATGTGAATGAGGTCACCTTATATGTTAGAAACATATTTCTGTATAATTATAATGATTTATCTGCTGCTCAGGACTGGTGTTAAAATTTACATGTGATAATTTTAAATGTAAGATGCTGCCTTTTCCCTGAGGTGCTGAAAATAATTAAGCCATATGTTGTGTAAGTATTGGGAAAGACTAAGTTTTTTGCAGAGTATATTGTCTATACTTTTTCACAGCTTATAGTATGATAGCTGCTTCCTTTTTGTTATATAGGCTAGTAGATTACAACAGTGTCATGGCTGTTTCCAGGCCAAATCTACTTCTTCAATTTATGGAGGCTGAAAAACAGCCATTAGAGATTTATGTTTGCTAAGGTGTCTGGATACTGTGTGAGTCAGCAGGATGCTTCTGTGCCTTGTTTTCCCTGCTGCATAGACCTTTGGAAGAACATCAAGAGAGAGTAGCACTGAGTCCACTTAGCTTTGCTCTGTTACCCTTTGTAGCACCCTCAGAGATGGCGATTCTTTACTGGAGGGATGGGAATTGCAAAGGTCTCAGTAGGTGTAACTGCTGCCTCTCTTCCCTTTCACACAGTGGTTAAAATTGTTCTTCTCTTGTAGCAGAAGGGAAGTCTGAGCTATGTTGATCCTTCAGAACCCAGGTGGCAGATTGCTGGCAGCAGAGGTTCTGACTTAGAGTGAATTTACTTTCTCTAGGGAAACCTCTTACAATGATTTTATGAGTGTGTGTTTGTTGGAGCTGTGATGTGCACATATTTTGCCATGGCATTCTCCTTTGACTGTCATAATGGAGTGTAGGTTTGCTGATCTGTGCTAAGTATATACTTCATGTAGCTTTTAATTCTGGAGACGTATTTAATGGTGTGCCACAAAGGGAATAGTTTAGTTTTGTCAAAGTGTGATTCAGCCTGAGGTGGGAGAACTGATTTACTTAAGGAATGGAGACTGTGTTTGTGGCTATGGGTTTCTGCTTGCCAAAACTGAATGAGAAAAATGTTCTTCTCTTCCTTTCCTCCCATGTATTTTTTTTCTGATTTTTTTTGAGTATACTTCCTGGTTTCCTACTGCATCCTCATTATGTAAAAAGTACCACAAAATTATTTTAATAACTGCCACAGTGAATGAACAGTTTCTCTGGATCAAACCTTGTTTTCTGATGTATAGTATAGTTATGATAATCTGACATTTCAATTCATTGGTGTTCTAGAAAACAATCCATGTTACCTGAGTGAAAACCTATCTTGTTTGTGTCTTCAGCTATGTGTCTGGATGGTCAGAGATACAGGTACTGTCAGAAAAACAAAAAAAAATATTTCTCATAACAAAGGTCAATTTCTATGGTAATGTCAGGGAAGTTTAGACCACAAAATTAGACTGGCATAGTTCAGAGGATGATCTAGATGCAACCTTTAATATAGTTTTAGCAGTTTATCACCAGTTTAGATAAGCAAATTTTCCTATGTGTTTTAAAAACATACCATAATATCTTTTGGTTTGAATTTTTGTTAACATTCAAAATCCAAGAAAAATTGTTGATGTTCTGTTTTTGTGTCACCTTGCAGGAGTAACAACTGTGTTGACAATGACAACGCTAAGCATCAGTGCTCGAAATTCACTCCCCAAAGTAGCATATGCAACAGCTATGGATTGGTTTATTGCTGTTTGTTATGCATTTGTATTCTCTGCATTAATTGAATTTGCAACTGTAAATTATTTCACAAAACGAGGATGGGCCTGGGATGGAAAAAGTGTAGTGAATGATAAGGTAAGTCCTAAGGAAATAGTACTATTTCTAGTAATGTTTTGTTTTGATAAAATTGGCTGTATGAAAAAAATAGTACATAAGGATTTAAATCAAAAGAATGTGGATGTATTTTCTGTCCTGAAAAAAATTATATCTGCCCTGATGTAGCAAATCCCATTTGGTGTCACTAATCCAGATTTTGTTATCAAGCACTTTCTTTTTTTTTTTTAATATTGGGAATGTCTGCCTTGTTTTTTTGACTCCTCAGATGAAACTATCTGGTTATTCATAAAATTTAATACAGATTATATTGGTGGATCACTTTTTTATTTTTTTAATGCAACTCAGTTGGAAATAAGAAAGATAATACAGAAAGATATAATGTATATTAATTTTCCTGGTAAGTAAGGATCAGTAAACAAATTAATGTCCATATATGTGAAAACTATGAGTAACAAAATCTAGAACTTTTGAACATTTCCTGATTTCTGTGATTTTTCTTAAAATAGGATAGATTATTATTCGCTTCCTAAATGATTATAGTAAATGCGAAGCAAATTTACATTAACTGATCATTTCTCAGCATTTTGAATGCATAAAGACACAAAATATTCAGATAATAATAAAGGAGATTTAGGGTAAATGTACATTCTTTATAATTCCCTGTGATTTCTGTAAGGGTGTGAATTATCCATAGCTTCAGGATCTGTTCTGTCCTGCTAGAGGTAGATACTGAATCACTGTAAGTTTATCAGCATTTAATGAGTGAAGCTTTTCAGACTGGCACATTGTCCTGGCAATGTAATAATGTGGGGAGCCCTTATAGACTCTCTGATCATCATTTGGTTGTTCCTTTAAAGTAGTGCAGCAGTGTTGTCTCATAATCTTGGGAGCAGCCACTGTTTAACAGCTAGGTATTATTCATTCTGTTGGAATGACAAAATTAGCCATTACATTCGAACATTTATAAACCATTCACATGTCCAGTTCTCTACTTTCTTCAAACTGACTTAAAAAACAGCTAAACTTTTAACACAGTCATTGTTTCTCATATGAAAATGTGGTTCCTCTTCATTATGCAGGTCTCATTAATGGTATTGCAGATACCTTTTAAAAACACGCTAATTGCATCTGAAAGGAAACAATTATAGATGAATTAGATTTGGTAATTTGCCCTTCTTCTTGCTGAATGCATCCGTACACCTAAAGCCAGGCTTACTTTTCACTAATGAAAGTGAAATATGTTTCCTCAGTGACAGTCATCTGTGTTCACTTTATAGGGAAATGCTCATCTAAGTGTTGTTGACATGGAGTTTGTCTCACAGGAAAGCAGGTGCAGGAACAAACTACGTATTTGATAAACTCTTTTTCACACTCCAGTCAATAAGGAACAATGCTAAATTCCCAATCAATTCCCAGATTCTCTTTTTATGTAGTACCATTTCCTAAAACAAGGTATTTTGGGCACAGCATCTAACCATGGGTATCTTACCAAGATTTTTAGATGGCCCAGATAAATATCAAATTGGATATATTTTAAAACCAAAATTTGGAAAATGGGTAGATATCTCCCAGTGGATGTAAAAATATAAATGCACCTGTAAAAGAATTGTCACAAGAATTCCCTCACTTGTCTCACTTCCATTAGATTAAAAATCAAAACAAACCAATACAACAGCTGGTGATTTCTTACACGAGCCAGTAGTTAACTATTTCTTCATTGTTTTAATTCTGCATTTTGTAGAAGAGATGGACTGAATCTAATATTTATTTGCCTGTCTCCAAATTATATCTGTACATATTTTAAATTACATTATATTGTTCAATTTTGTGTATAAATTATGTTATATTTATATATATACACATAAATAATATATGCTGTTTCCTGAGAAACTGCCTTCCATTCTTTCCTGTAGGTTATTAGAAATTCCTTAGTTTGAGATTGCTGAAAAACAGTGAATCAATCTATAGCATTACAGAGCTAGTCTGTGTACATTATATATGTCTAAAACCTCAAGGCAGTATTCATTACTGATACATCCTTCTATCTATGTATATACATAGACTCTCCCTTGAACTGCCTTTTGCTGAATTTTAGTCCTTTGAAAGCATACACAATCCCATAAAAACACAGAATGATTGAGGATAGAATTGACCTGTGGAGATATCAAATTTAACTCTCCTACTCCAAGCAGGATCAACTAGGGATGGTTGCTCAGGATCATGTCCAAACATTTTTTTAATATCTCCAGGGATTGAGATTCTGCAACCCCTCTGAGCAATCTGTGCCAGTGCTCAGTAGTGCTGACAGTAAAAGAGTGGGAGTGTTTTTCTATTTTATTTTATATTTAAGTGGAATATTCTGTATTTCTGCTTGTGCTCATTGCTTCTTGTCCTTCCGCTGGATACCACTGGGAAGAGTCTGATCTTCTTTACTGTCGTGCATCAGATATCTATCTACATTGATAAGATTCCTCCTGAGCCTTCTCTTTTCCAGGCTAAACGGCCTCAGCTCTTTCAGCCTTTCATATTTCAGAATCTTCAGGCTTTAAATTATCTTTGTGGACTTGCTTCATTATGTCCACATCTCTCTTGAACTGTGAAGCACAGAACTGGGTCCAGTGCTCCAGATGTGCCTCAGCAGGGTTGAGTTGAGGGGAATGATCACTTCTCTTGGTCTGCTGGCAGCACTTTGTAATGCAGCCCAGGTGGCTGTTGGCCTTTGTGTCTATGAGGGCTCATTGTCGGCTTCTGCTCACCTTGGTGTCCACCAGGACCCACTGGGCTTTCTCTGCAAAGCTGTTTTCTAGCCTGTTAGCCCCAACCTGCACTGGCACCAAGGGTTATTTCTCCCCAGGTGCAGGACTTAAATTTCTCCTTGCAAAGCTTCATTAAATTATTTTAATTCTATCCCACTTTTCTCATTTTCTATTTTTAGGTTCTTATTCATGTTTTCATCACATTTAGAAAAAAAAAATTCTGAAAACCAGAAATAGTTCTAGGGCTAGTTCTCAGCTCAGTTCTTAAACTACCAGTCTGCAGTCCTTCTTTCATTTAATTGCAATCTCTTTCTGCCCTCTCTTTATGTGTGTCTATGTGTATATATATATATCTGTGTGTAAACACACATATTTCCCCAGAGTCTCTAAATATATATATACCATTACTGAAATTCATTTATTTATTAGTGGTATATCATGATATGTCCAAATAATAGTGATGCTAGTCTTATGTGGGAAAGGTGGCCTAATTTTAATTTTATTACAATGCTGAGTAATGTTAACAAAAACATTTTCAAGATCTTGAAATTCTGTTGTAAGGAGACAGATACAAAACAACTAGAGAAAGTCCAAATCTTTCCCAGTTATCCTTACAATCATAGTAACAGACCCTTCCACATATAACTTCAGTAAGGCGTTTGATGGTGCAAGAGCAATCTTATGTCTTACATTTGGTTAGACTGGAAGTCTTTATATTTGAATTTATCAGTATGTTATTCCTGGTGTTTAATATTAATATACTCAAAACACATACTCATTTGTTTCTTTTAATTTTGAAATTATGTTTTATTAAGTCTCTTCTGGCAAATACACATTAAATATTTGACTTCATGCTGTCTCCCAATAGAAAAAAGAAAAAGCGTCTGTCATTAAGAAAAACAATGCCTATGCAGTGGCTGTTGCCAACTATGCTCCAAATATTACCAAGGACTCAGTGCTACCAACCATCTCCAAGAGTGCTACAACGGCAGAACCCAACAAGGCAAAACCAGAAGCGAAACCACAAGAAGCAAAGAAGACATTCAACAGTGTTAGCAAAATTGACAGAATGTCTAGAATAGTGTTTCCAGTCCTGTTTGGTACTTTTAATTTAGTGTATTGGGCTACATATTTAAACAGGGAGCCTGTCTTACTTGGCTTTGCACCATCAACCTAAAAGCTGAATTGCACTGAGGACTTAAAGCATCATTCTAATCAGATAGGTTGTTTGCTATGTACAGTCCGACTAATAACTGCTAATCTGTGAACCATTATGTACAGTGTGTATATAAATGTCTTGTCTGTGTATCTCCAAAGGAGGCACACAGTGTTAACTCATGGGTCTGTAAAGAGATAGCACCCATGGCAAATACAGCCAGCTCTTTAAAAGTTAAACCCAGGGGACTTCTGTTAAACTAGCATTCAAATATACAGAATTATATTCTCTCCATACAATGAAACAAAGATATGATCCTACATAATTATTTAGGAACAGTATTTTTTTAATTTAAAGTTAAGATATTTTTCTATAAAGTAACTAATTCTACTTTAATGAAAGAAACTGTCATTTAAAAAAGTGATTTTTTTAAAAAAGTGTAATTATTTCATACAATAGCAGTACCCATGTACATAACAGAGTACAGAGGTCGTACAGTTCTACTCTTCACAAACATTCTGGATCTTAGTTAGACTGAAGAGGTAGGAAAGACTACTATATGGCAAAAGCCACAAGTTTCTTACTTCTGTCCTCTTTGAAGCTGTTAATAAATTCATCCAATTGATTTCAGAGAAAAGTGCTAATCAAATATCCAATATCAACCAACTTCTGCTAGTGAGACTCTTATATTTTCACTGCTTTATTTATTTGATGTTGCTAAGCCAGGTTGTCTGGTTCAGCAAAGTTGGAATTTTTTTGCTTTTTGATTTTGTTCTTAATCGGATTATTTTCCTGTTCATAAAAGTACTCAGAAATTTTTCAGGGTTAAGTATTTTGGTAATATAGTACACTTTTTTTTCCTTTCCTAAGGAAAAAATGGCAGGTTTTTTCCTAAAGCCTGCCATTAAAATATTTACCTGTATTTGTCCCAGGAAGCACTGTTTTCAAGGGAAACAAGAACTATGATTTAAGTTCAGGAAATTGTCCATATAAAAAAAATTACTGCTGCTTTTGTAAATTGCAACTTTACATTTCGCTGACATAACTTTGCAACAACTTTGTATACTAGAAATGATTTTGCTAAGATTCGAATGTTATTTTTTTAATAAAAGGTCATGCATCATCAGTAGTTATCAACTGTGTTTCATATACACAAATATAAAAAAATTGGAGCTGCCACTGGCAATTTTATAAGAACATTTAATATTATCAGTAAAATTGTTTTTCATCTGAGCCTTTGCAAAGATTCTTTACTCCCCTAAAGGCCTGGTAAATCATAACATAAGAAATAATTGTGTACTGTATTTAGATTTTAGTATACTTGGCCAATCAAAAATATTTTGATTCACACATACATTAGCAGTTATTAGTTGACCTTTTAAAATGATGCACCTTTATGATGATGTCTTCTAGTAGAGACATATGTAGTCGTATAGTGTCATTTATTGCAGTTTTGTACAGTACTTGAGTATAGTGCATAAAATAGATATGTTCAGAGTTTAAAAAAAGTTGTACAAATATTTCTAAAATCAAATAAAAGAGTATCTTAAGACATGGAAATGTGCTAAAAACAACAAAGAGAAACACTGCTTTCTTTTGCTGTTTTATTTTCTTGCTTTTTCTTTGCTTTTGATGTGATTCTGTTTTGTACTTTGTGTGACAGTAAACATGCCAAGGTCACAAATGCATATTATGAATAGAATTAATAGTTAAGGCAGAGCTGACATCAGCAAAAGACATTTTGTCGGTTATAAATGAAAGGGAAAAGTATGGACAAGGTGTGTATCCCTTGAATTCCCTCTAAGTAAACTGTCAGTCTAAACCTTTCTCATCAACAGTAGCTAAAAAATGAGCACTTTACTCAGAATATTAAAATAAAACTATCCTTATTTTCATATATATTTATATGTAAATGTAGATCTTCCATGTAACATGGAGATGTGTGCAATAGTGTGATTATGAGCATAAGGCTGGAAGGCAAGCAATAAAAAAAAGGTTTTTTCATGGTATAAGTATGCATTTTTAAAATGTTTCATTTGTAAATTATAAATTATCCCTTCGACATCACATTGTCCAGATATGAATAAATATATAAATATGTACATATGTACAAATAATTGTAAATATTAGGAATGTAGAAAAATCCCTTCACTTTTAACTCTGTTTTTGGCAAAGGGCTCTGACTGTATAGTTTAATGGAAGCCCATGTTAAACTGCTCTTGAGCTTGAGTAGCTCAATTATGTTTTCTGTTACTGAGGTCTCCTTCCTGTGACCTACTGGGAGTTCTTACCTTCTGTTCACATCAGCAAGATCTAGGGACTTTCCAAGCCTCACTAGACTGGGGTATGAGAAACAGAGGTTGGTGTTTCACTCTTGGCCACATCCTAGGTACTCCACAGTGTTAAAACAATGATGTGTATTTTTCCGTGGATGACACTCTGTATTCAGAACTCTCCCCACACCAAATATGAGTGTGCTCAGAGTCATGGTGAATGACCTGATAAGGAAGGATTTTGCATCCTTATCCAACAACAGGAGCCCTCTAAGTTTTTTAACAGTACAAGTGTTCTCCAACAAGACTTCTCTGGAAAATAACATCAGGGTAATTCAGAGCTGCATGCAAAAAGTGTATCTTCAGCTTGCACAAGAAGTCTGATGCTGTCTCATTTTAGTCAGCTCTGCTGCTACTGCTTTTTTTGGGTACAACTATTTTTTCACTCACTGACCCTTTTGTCTATGCTTGTGTTAGAGTCAGTCAGTCAAAAAGAAAAGGTGTTTATTCCATGCTAAAGATACATTTATTGCACATTTATATAGAACAGTAGGCATACTATATGAATTCACTCAGTGAAAAAGAATACATTTTAAATATTAACATGCAGTTATTGTGGGCATCAGCAAAGCTTTAAAGTGGGTATGCTCCAGAGAAGTTTTACCTTTACATTTAGTTCAGTTGGTCTACATTAAAGCAAACTTCTATAGGGAAAAGGAGTCTTCTTTATTGTTTCACTATGGAAACATTTACAGTGGGCAAACTGAGTACACATAAGTTGCAAACTTGTAAGACTACCAACCGGATAAATGAATTTAAATGTAAAGATTTAAGTGAATGGAGATAAGGAATACCAGAGCACAAGAGTTAGGCCTCCTTTTCATTTAACAGTATAGAATCTGTGTCTGAGGTTTTAAAGCTGATGTCACAAATTTACATGCCAAATACCTAGAAGCTTCCTTTAATTCAAGTAAAATTTGCTTGTCTTAAATACTTAGAGAGAGAGAGAATGAGTGTGAGAAAATACAAGCCACTTCTCTCTATCAAAGACTTGCGCATAGAATTTACCAGTGAATTTTTTGGTCAACGTGTTAATCTAATTTATTTTCCCCATTTTTATTGGGTCAGGGTCTTATATTTTATATGACTGAAGAAATTAACAGAATAAATACACTGTGGTAAACTTAGTTTGGCATTACAGTAATTCTGAATGAGGTTTATGAAGTCAGTTTCCAATGCAGTACTAGGGCACAGATTTCTGGATGCATGTGGTCAGTTAATTTAACAGTAATTTATAAATCAGCATGAAAACTATGGAGATCAGCAGGGTTTATCAGCCAGAGTTGTCTGCTGGAGACTTCATGACAGATTGTATTTAAAAGAGTGGCTTTCAAACTTCTCAGTTATGGTGTAGCCAATAAAATTACCTTCACCTTCCATATCTGGGCTAATTCAACTTTTAACTGCTGCACTGTTGAGCATCTTTTAAAAAAAATATTGTTGTAGATGTTCTGGGATACAAGCTTTAGTCTGGGAGACTACTCATACCACTGAACATTATTCTAAATTAAGGAGCTAATTTGCCTGTATAGTCACAGGTGAGAGCATCTAGACACCAAATGGGAGCCTTACTGAATCACTTTCCCAGTGGTTTTAGGTGATGAGACACTTTTCAAAACTGGGATGCCATAAATGGTCTGCATGGCATGAACCAGAAGCTGCTGGGAGGGGTAGGGATGTATAGGGGAGGAAATAAGGAAAGAGAAAAAGCAAATTGGCTTTGTTACCATGTCAGTGGATTGTGAGACAGCTGAGGAAGAGGCCATTGGGAAAGTAATGTGTGTTTTTGTTTCAGCTTCAGTTCTGAGCCTTCACTGCCATATGTGAGTTGTGGGAAAGTAACTCTTAGAGCATATGAAATTGAAATATTTCCTGTATAATTCTACTGAACTTGAGGGACATGAGTTGTGCCTTTGAAAGTGAGAGGTTTCTACTGACTGCTTTGTGAAAACAGATCATCGATGTTGCATATGTCCTGCCATTTGGGACATCTAGGGTGGAGAGAGTAAAGAAGCTTCAGAAATTTAGTAGAGCATTGTTAATTCTACATACTGTTTTCTTAAAAGTTATGACTTTCACTAAAGCGCAAACAGTCAGTGTCCATCCTCCATACCTCTCATTACGATTCTGAAAGCTTAGTGGTGCACAAGTTTTGCCTTGGCCTTTCAGAAAATAGATGAAGTCTATGCTGCTGGACATTTCTATTCCTAACAAATTTGCACAAAAGATTATTTTGGTGTGGCTATGAAGCTATCATCAGTCTATGCCTCATTATGTAGAGACACATAATGCTAAAATTTATAAAGCAATGCAATGAGTTTTAAAGTAGAGGAAGAAAACATTTTAAAATAAACACAGTAAGTTAAATAACTTCATTTAAAAAACACATATGATAAATGTACAAATGTCTAAACACATCTAAAGAGAATCTCTGAGTGTGGTATAATTTGATGTCACATATAAAGTTTTTGTCTTGCGGACATTGAAACACTAAAGTAAGTACATGAATTGATATGAAAGTCAGCTCACACTTGAGCCTCGAGTAAAGGGAATGATTCTCTATAAACGAATGTTAGGATTCCTTCTACCTCATCCCAGCAACAGTGTATCTTCTTTTAGAATGCTCTTAGTGTGCAATATAACTTTATTACGTCCCTTTAATATCTTAATAAATTTTTTCGTTTTAGTCAAGAAGACCTCCTCCACCTCATTTCTGTAGATGACCCAAATTCCCTAACAACCAGAGCTTTTAAGTCTATTCTGAATTGTATTGTTAATTAGAGCTATCTGAGAGTCAGTGATGGACTTCACTTTAGGGCTTTAGTAATAGAAGTTAAAGGGGAAAAACTTTATTTCAATGAATGTTAGATATTAGTCACATAAAATGTTTGTTTTCCTCTACTTTAAATCACTGAATTTTCTAGATTCAGATCTCTAGGTGAATTGTTTAACTTGTGTTTTGAAGTCTGTGATTACATCTTCCTGGAAGAGGCTAAACTTTGAGGGCTTGACATCTCTGATGGAGATCAGGGCAAAATTTGTACTGAATTTATTATAAAATGGATTCATAATCCTCAGAATATTCATCTACATCAATGAAGTCAGAATTTTTACAGAAGAGGAGTACACCTGACAGTATACTTGGGCTCTCCTTTGGGCAGAGGTTGGCAGTTTTTTAACCCATGAAAATAAGCCCTTAAAACAAGAGTCAACCATGCTGAAATACAGGACTTGATGTCTATTCTATTCCTGGTATATATTAATGCCCTTTAAGAATGTTGTCAAAGTGCTATGAGTTAGGATTAGGTGATAACACTTAAAAAAAGGAACTTGGAGGATGTTTAAAAATGTGCAAGATGATGTATACTCTTCCTCTAGTGTTGGAGTCTACATAAATATATATGATTATATTTTTATTGTTGGATAATTTAAAAGTTTTATTTTGCTTTTAAATTTTAATTCATTACATAATGTTGTGAATACTTTGTCAGGGGTTCTGAAGTATATATCTTTATGCATTCAAGGTTTTTAATTGTTGCAATGAGTGCTTTCATTCTTCTGATAAGAGGCAAACTTCAACAGATTGAAGTGTTACGTTTGTTTTCTAGTACTTTATCTATCTAAGTATGCTGTTGAGGATAGGTGGAAATGGAGAATGGAAAAAGATATTACTTTGATCAACTGCTTTTGATATTCTTTATTAGAGGTTCATTTTGGCTGAATTTATCAGTTTATAGGCTACTGTAGCTTAGCATTAGCACAGAATGCAATGTAGTACTTTACATCTATTAGAATACTTATGCACCGTATTTATAAACTGTTAAAAAATCAGTTCCTAAACACCACCCCTTCACCCTCTCCCCCCCAGATAGTCACTTTATTAGGAAACATTTGGAGGCACTTTAATTTTAATGGAAGTGATTACTCTAAATTTTTTTATACTTTATTTAAAAAAAACCAGTGAAAATAAACTGGAGTCTGATTCAGACATGGTTAGCAATTTCTCATCTGGGCTGGAGTCAGAGAGCATTTATGCATTGTATGACAAATCTACTTTAGTGAGTCACTTAGGCATGAAAATGTATAGAACTTGGAAAATAGATGCTTCCAGTATACTAACGATAAATAAGGAAACGGGAAGAATGAAACCAATAATTTTAAAGATAATTAAACACCAATCAAATATGCACACTAAGAAACTGCATGATAAATGTAAGTATACTTAACCTTGAACATCAACATCATATAAAATCTTCTGGGTGACAGTTCACTTATTTAGTAGGTTTCATAGTTATAAATAATTTAAGAGAATGACAATATTCTGTAATTTGTGACCTTGTTTTAACTGGGAAAATTGTTACTTTTCTAAAATGTAAAAGAAATAACCAGATTTATGTTTGGATGTGTCACTGCTTGCTGTTGAAGAATATTTATTAACCACATGCAAAATATTGCTTAACATTATCTTTTTGTACTTCTTATTAAAGTTAATTTAAATATAGCACATTTTGTATTTTTGTTTTTAATGCATTGACAGCACAAATATTTAATTCCCTTCATGGTTTTTCTCTTAGGACTTGTGTGTGGGTTTTTCATTTGCTTGTTTTTAAGCAACCCATTACAGCCTCCATGAAGGTGCTTTTTTATTAAAGACAGAATTTCCCAAAGGAAGCAAACAATATATTGGAAAGAAAATATTCCTTATCTTGGTGAGAGTTGAACACATTGTCTATTTATATAATGAGATTGCCCTGATGTATTCATATTACCCATGGAAATATTTCATGTTTTCAGAAGGCTCTAAAATGTATTGCTGCTGGGTATACACTAACCACCAGTTGGAACCTAAGTTTGAAACCTAAGAAACCTCCTCCTAGACAGCTTTATTCAGCAGTGGGAGTAGGGATAACAAAGCTTACTTGGAAACAACCACATGACTATACTGTTAGTAGGGTGTGGATTTGGTTTGGGGTTTTTGTTCTAAAATTAGTGTTCTGAGTTCCGAGGTGCTGCACCTGGACTGGGGCAATGCCAGACATGAGTACACACTGGGAGAAGAAATCATTGAGAGCAGCCCTGCAGAGAAGCATTTGGGGGTTCTTGATGAACAGCTGGACATGACCCATCAACGTGTGATCACAGACCCAGAAGACCAACCACATCCTGGACTTCACCAAAAGAGGAATGGTCAGCAGGGCGAGAGAGGTGATTATCTCCGTCTACTCTGCTCTCATGAGACCCCACCTGGAGTGCTGCATCCAGGTTTGTGGTCCTCAGCACAAGAAAGAGATAGAGCAACTAGAGGGGGTCCAGAGGAGACCACAAAGATGATCACAGGGCTGGAGCACCTCTTCTATAAAGACAGGCTGTGATAGCTGGATTGTTCAGCCTTCAGAAGAGAAGGAAGGTCTTCAGGAAGACCTCATTGTGGCTTTCCAGTATTTAAAGTGTGCTTATTAAAAAGAGGGAGAGGGACTTTTTACAAGGGCAAGTAGTGATAGGACAAAGGGCAAAGGTTTTAAACTAAAAGATAAGAGATTTAAATTAGATATTAGGAAGAAATTCTTTACTCTCAGGGGTGAAGAACTAGCACAAGTTGTCCAGAGAAGTTGCGGATGCCCCATTCCTGGAAGTGTGCAAGGCCGAGTTAGATGAGGCTTTGAGTAATCTGGTCTAGTGGAAGGTGGCCCTGCCCATGGCAGTGTATGGAACACTGAGGGATTAACAGAAAATGGTCTGTATTATAGTATATTTTTTTCAGGAAACTTTTAATTCAAAAATCACACTGTCATGAGTAAGGATTTATTTTTAACAGTATACTTAGTGTACAGATACAAAGCAACCAGGGAGTCTGAATAATATTTGCAGAGTTGACAAATCATATGGGACCAGAGATGGATTTAACTAGATCCAGATGAAAAACATTTTGAACAGTTGTCCTTTGCATTTGTGGTGGATAGGAGTCACAGTAAAAGATGAATATTCATGACATTTTAAATATTGAAAAGCAACTCTGCTTTCAAGTTCTTTGCAGATCTTTTGAGACCCTGGTATAAATTATTAAAGAGGAAGGAATTCAATATCTCTTCAACTTTCCAAATAGTAGCATCATTTTTGGCTAATGCTGGACATGCATGGCAAATGCAAAGAATGTGACAAAGGTTTGTGAAGATTACTGTTTTGTGTGGAGTAACATATTTAACTACTGCATTCCTCTCCCTTCCCCCAAATCAATTGTTAATATTGGAGGTAGTAAGAACTGGCAGTGAAAATTCTCTCAAGCTGTGACTTGGCTTTTTGTCTTGAACCTTGGTGATGAAATACATTTTCCTCCAAAATCCAAAATTTCTTTCTGTCACAGCCACCTGATACTAAACAGGTTGGTGTTTTCAGAAATGACAGTGGTGGGAGTTTAGAGTCAAACTGTGCTTCCCATTGCATTATAGGTAGTGTTCAACAGTTTTTACTGTAGGCTGTGTCCAACATTCAATGTTTCTATTTAAAAGAATAGAATGCTGACAGCATTAATACACTAGAACATGTGTCCAGTAATGAGCCAGTGATCAGGTGGTACTGGGAAAATGAAATGCTAGATCCATCTAATAACCTTGCCATTTAGCAATGGTGAGAGTACCTTCACACCTCACACTAAGAGGCAGTGTTAAAAAAACACACAACAAAATACTGGAAAAAGACAAATATTAGGAAGCTTTTGAAGTGCATTGATGACAACTTCCTGGCACATGCGATGAAGGAGTCAAGAAGGGGTGGTGCACTGCTGCAGCTCATACTTACAGACAAGAATAGACTGGTTGGGGATGTGCAAACCTTGCTGGGGTGCACTGACTATGAGATGGTGGTGTTCAGAATCCTTAGAGGAAAAAAGGAGACAAAAAACAGGATTCTGGACTGCAAGAGAGCAGACTGGCCCTGATCTAACAGTGCTAACTCCATACTCAACCCCAGACCATATTCCCCTCAGGAATAGACTTGAAAGAGTCATTTGGCAGATGGTCCTGAAGAGAAAAGAGGTCCACAGCATCTGATTGATTTTCAAACATCTCCTTCTCCAAGCTCAAGAAAAGTACAACTCAGCAGCAAGACAAGCCAAGGTGTCAGGAGGCCTGCTGTTGTAGTTAAATGGGAAGGATTTTTAGTGAATTTTTTCATGCCACCAAATAATTTGGAGCATGGAGGACCAGCCCCCGTCTGAGCTGGATGGAGGAAGACTGTCCCCTACATCTTGGGACCAGAAAGGTGGGTCCCTGAAGTGAAGCATCCTGGCGACTTGGGAGACAGGAAATAAAGGCAGTTGCGTGACGGAGCTCTCTCTCTTTGTACTTGGTTTTTGCTTGCTGGAGCACTGCAGACTCTTGTAGCCTTTTCCTGCCTCAGCTGTGGCTGTTTCCCACCTCAGCCACACAAACTGCTTCTGCCCCATGGCCTGAGCCTGCTGGGCCCCAGCTGAGCCATCGTGCTGCAACCAGCCATGGCAAACAGCTCAGGGATTCCCCTCCTGGGAGCCATACAAAGTGCTGCCACATGGCCTGAGACCACCAAGTCCCAGCACCGTGCTGGGTCATCCCCACCCTGCCATTGTCACTCCACATGGTTTGCTACCATTGGAACCCACGCCACTGCCGACGAGGCATAGGACTTTCCTTTGGATGAAATATCTTTCCAGCTTTTGTTTTAACCTAGGGGGAAGGTGAGTAACTAGGTCATTTTTTCCGCTATTTTTAATTTGTTTCTTTCTGGTTTTAGTAAAGTTCTTATTTTTCCTTCTCCATTCAGACTCCTCGTAATTTTTACCTTGTCTATACTGAGGGGTGGGTACGGGGATGGAGAAGGGGAAGGGAAATATATGAAAAGGAGAGTTCATCTCATCAGAGGTCTCACCTTCCAGACATATTGTCATTAAACCAAGACACCTATATGCATAAATAAGTTGATTTTCGCTACAAAAAAGAAGCATACAAGAGGTGGAAGTAGGGCCAGATGACCTGGAAGGAACATAGAGACAGTCTATGAGTATGAAGAGACAGTCATGGAAGAACAAAAGTCTGAGGACTTGGAGAAAGCAAATATTACTCATACCTTCAAAGAGGACCAGAAGAAGGGTCTGGTGAACTATGAACTAGTCATCTTTACCTTGATTCTTGGACATGTAATAGAACAAATAATCCTGGAAAACATTTTCAAACTTCTTAAGGACAAGATGGTGGCTGGGAGTGGTGAGCATTGATTTATGAAGGGGAAGTAATGCTTGACCACCACATGTATAACTATAGACTAGCTTTGTGTAAAAGCTGGATACCATTTATCTAACTACAGTAAGGCTTTTGGCACCAACCCCTATAACATCCTATTAGACAAACTGATGAAGTAGAGGTGAGGTGGACTGAAAAGTGGCTAAACTTCCAGGCTCAGAGGATTTTAATCGGTAACTTGAAGTTCACTTGAAAGCCAATTACTAGCTATTTACCCAGGGGTTAATACTGGGGCCAATATTTCTTTTAAATTTTGAATAATGACCTGTGTGATGTGATGGAGTGCACCATTAGCAAGCTCAGAGACAATACAAAACTGTTAGGAGTACTCGTTACACACAGAGTTGAGTTGCCATTTGAAAGAATCTTGACAGGTTGGAGAAATGTGTAGAGAGAAGCTTCATGAATTTCAACAATAGGGAATACAAATTCCTGCATCAGAGGAAGAAAAAGTCCATTCATCAGTATTAGCTGGAAAACAGCTCTGCCGGGGAGTCCTGGCAGAAAAGAAACTGAGTCAGCAATGTGTTGTTGTGGAAAAGAAGGCCACAATAATCATCTTGATTTAGCTGAAAACCTCAAAACCAACCCAAACCCATCAAATTAGCAAACTAGCAAGCACCAATAATCAAAGGTAGGAAGGCCTGCGTGGGTAAACATATATTTTAGTCTTCAAATCCAGAAACACTGAAAGAAATGGCTATACACAGAGAGAGAATATAGTCCATTTCTGTGTGGGAGCAAACACAGATCGTTATAGTCCAGCCAGTGATTTGCTCTCTCCTTTGGAAAATGGGGAGCCAGATATGAAGGAAGCATTGAGCATGACAGAAGACAAAGGATGCAGCACAGCCTGAGTTAACACATGTACCTTGTTATTTTACCAAATCTGGCCAAATTGCTGGTCTTCCATTGCCTTTGGTTCACACTTGCTTTCTTATCACACATCACACTTCAAACAAAGCATACACAATATCAATTGACTTAGAAAATAGAATTTAATATACTCTGCTACAGCTGTAATTCAGCATAGACCCCACTAGAAGTAACAGTGATACTTTATAGATATGATAAATCCTGGATTTTGTTATGCAAGTTTGTGCTTTTACTCAAGTCATGAGTATAATATCACAGTAAAATGTATTCCAACACAAACCTTGATGCATATTGAACAGGGGATATGATTTACACCTGATATTAATGAACCATTCATTATTAAAGAAATGCTCTGCATAAGCAGTAGGTCTAAGCCACTGCTTTGTGGCAATCATATTTGTGTTATAGTTTGTGAATCACTAAAAACTGTTGCTGGATCACATTTAAAAATACCTAGAGCAGAACAGATAATGTCTCTTAAGCCAAACTGTTAGATCAGTGAGGAAGTTTGCTACTTTAATAGAAATAATAGTACAAAATATTGAAACACTACTAATGATAGTGACGCTAAATGCTTATTTACCTTACTTACTTTATTTATGGCTATATTAGCTCCTGAGTTTGATCAGTTGAACTAAAACAGAAAGGAAGTGCTAGCCAAATGGAAGGATTGGGAATGAGTATCTGGAGGTGAGGGGAAGAGCTTAGCATAGCTGTGAACTCAAATCTTTAAGTTTTGCCTGCTTTGTTGAGGTTCAAATCTTTGAGTGAAATTCTGGCCTGATTCCTGCAAGTTTTGAAACTGCTTCTGGCTCCCAAGTTTGTCCTCCAACTGGTTACTAGCATATACTTTTGTTTGTAATTTAACCTTTTGGTAAATGTCAAACTTTTATTATATTTTTCATAGGAGGCATCTTTCCTGCTTGTCACCAGCTTTCTTATTAACTGAGTTCTCTTTATATTCCATGGCATGCTCCCATAACCTGCTTGGTTAGTCAGCCAGAAAAGTGTAGTTGGCTGTCTAAAGTCAATAGCCTATATCCATCTAGAGGGAGGAATAACTACCTTTTTTGTCACCAGATCCATTGAACTCCAGGGGCAATTTATGTGTGAGACATTACATGTAGGAGTGCAGCATGAGGGAGTGCATCTTTTCCAGAATTACCAGCATGTCGGAGAACCTTACTGCTAGGGATGCTAGGATTTGTACTAATTCTGCAGATATTTTGTTCCTACATTAAAGGAGTTTAAGAAAAATTAGCTGTTTGTCTTGCATTCCCACAACCATCAACACAGTAGGCAGCCTATTGTTATTGCCCTATGTCTTATCTTGCGTGCTGATGTCTCATTTTGCCTTAGAACAACAGTTTCTATTCCTTACAGTTACAAAGAAAGCCTCTGAATTATGCTTAACATCAAAAGATACAGCACTCCCTGAATCTACAGACAGGCTGACTCAATAGATCACTTCTGAGAAGTGTCATTTTAGTGTGTTGTGGAAAAATCAGTTAATCATTTAATTGGTACTCCAATTAAGACAATTTAAGTAATTTGAGCAAGGAAGAGGGTTTGTTTCCTCTGCTAGGCTACAAATACATATTTTTAACTATAGTGCTTAGGATATGGGGAAGAGAAAATCGTAAAATAAGAGCAAACTGAGATTTATGCAATGCTACACTATTATGAATCAAAGAGAACTAAGTTTTGCACATTGTAAGGCAAGGAAGAATATTTAAAAGTTATAAAGCTATAGTTCTCATTAAGGATACTAACCCTGCCCTCTATAAGGACTGTTTCCTGTGGTAGGGCACATGCTAGAATTGCAGCTACACTCCATTTTGCTCCATCTTGTTTTGGTGTTGGTAGGGAGAATTCTTTTTTCCACCATACAAAAGCCACTGTGTGAAACGGTTTTTCCTGTGTTTCATGACTTTAGCTGTTTCTTCTCTATTGCATGACTAGATCTCTTATTACACTTTGATATCTTATGTTTATGAGTCTAAAACTGCATGAAATAGTCCTTTCAATGTTAAGATCCTGCAACCGAATCAATGTTTCGCCCACTACCCATTCTCCATTTTCACAATGAAAATTTCCAAACTGTCTGTTCACTTTTGTAGAGAATTAATGGTAATCAGATTAGTTCTATTTATTCTGAGCTAATTACAATGTCATAAAGAGCTGACTACTTAAAATTAATGCCTTCCTTACTATTCACACATCACATTTGTCACTAAAGCCTAAATATGTCCAAAGTGTAAGTACTTTGTTGCCAAGTTATAATAACGGCAATCCTTTCAAAACCTTTCAGTATGATGCACATATTGCTATGGCTTTTTATTTCACTGTTGATGAAATTGTGGTCATCAAAGGTAAAAGAATAGTCACGATTAAATGAGAGTCTGCTATGAGTGATATAGCAGTGTATTTGGGTTATGACAAGAAGTATGTCTCAGCTTGACTTCCCTCACTAGCTCCCTTCACAGATCTGTTTCTTCTCTGTGCAGAGTTTCTACCTGGTTTTATTGACTGGATTTTTTAAAATAAATGTAAACTATTCCCTTTTCACATACAAGAATTATTTCTGACTGTTTTTTAATGTATGTTGGCATTTCATTTTTAACAGTAGTAATTAGTCCTGAATCCCTCATACCAATTGCTCAAGCACCAATTGACTATTATATCCTTGCATTCAATTGCATTTTCCAGTAACTGTTTTTTCATTGTGTTATGTGATGCAATCACAGATTTAATGCCACTCTTCAGAACATTTGTAAGTCTCCTTCATCAGAATTCATCTTATAAGTTTTCAATCTCTAGTTAATAGATCATACATATATTATTATAATGACTAATTGTTTAATTTTCAAGTTCATTTATTAATTACAATGGCTGAAGATTTTTTCAGTGAGGTAATGGGTCACTGCATATCAGAATTACACACCTGTATTAGAAGGAATTACCACTTGGATGATAAAGTCTGCTTCCTGTCTATTCCTTGAGTTTTCCTCATAGCATTTGATATTGGAATTATGTGCAGTACTATACTTCAAAAAAAACATGAAGTCTGGAGTGGCACAGGTAAGTATTTGATGTGGTGAGCTCTTTATGATCTATGCGGTGCTGCCATTTGTAATTGTCTACATGTTAAGTTTCATTTGGGGAAAAGGTCAAATCGACCACTATTAAGTACCAGTCCTTCACCTTGTGCCTCACTAGCTGAGACCTCTACTTGAATGGCAGAGCAAGCCCTCCCAGGCTGCAGCTGAGGGAGGCTGATGTGTGTTGTATTGCTATCTTGCTGAACTTCAGAGGCTCTCCGTCATTTCAGCCTCTGGCAACAGCGGCCAGAATACTCTCCGGGGAAGGCATTATTTATGGCTACATTTAAATGAAACTTGTAGTGACCCAAACGCAGAACAGGATTTCGTTGAGGCAAACCCCTTTGGTATTTATTTCAGGTCTGATTTATTTTCTTACCCATATAGTGGTTACTTTCCTCAAGTAATCCCATTTAAATGAATGGAACTCCTCACAAAGCACTTTCCTGCCCAGGTGGGCTGTGTGGGCAGGTGTTCTCTACATAACTTTGGTTTTCCTCTCCAGGTTCTCTGGTTCTCTTCAATGCCAACAGGCACCTCACAGTAGCACTGTAGCTGAGCAAAGCTTAATGGCGTTCTGTCCTACATCCTGTGGTGTTCTGATGACCTGTGACAGTTTATTTGGGTTGGAACAGTAATTGAGCCACTGAGAACTGGCTGAGGCAGATAAAAGCTCTGACAATCACCCTCTCATGGTGCAGGTGCAGGAATGGAAGGTCCATGGTTGCCTCTCTGCTATCTTTGAGGCTTATTTTTAAAGTAATTAATATTGATATTTAGCAAAATAATAAAAAAGAAAACCTGTATAAGCTTTCCATCCTACCTACTCTTTAAAGCATAAAAGTATTTAAAAGGCACCTGAATTTTAGTAGATTTTATGTGGAATGAGAGTATATATTTTCCTTTCATGGACTATTTCCTTCATTGTGAAGCAGAAACTCAGTCTAAATAATTGTCATTAGTTGGATAATTATGGAGTAACTCAAAGTTATTTCACACACAATTCAGCAGAATGTGAATATCAGCATATGTATTACTTGTGAATAATTTAAAATAAGTATACAAATATTTAGGAAAAGTAATTTCTATTTTCTATGGCAACTCATATCCTGATGAAATCTCTGAATACACAGACCCTTAATTTAACTTCTTCCCCCAGGCAGATGATGGTGCAGAGGTCTGGCTCTCACCTGGGCATATTTCCCCCTGATACAGACATGCATGAAGAAGGAGAAATGCAGATTCTTTAAAATTGATGAAAAAATATCTATCTGTTTTGTGAGTTGCTCCTCTTCTAACCTTTTTCTTCCCTGAAAGATTAATACTTAGATGTGTTTTTTTATTTGGAAGCCATGCCACAGAGATTTTGGAAGAAGGGGCTGTAGTGGATTAGACTTTATACTTAACAGGGAGTTTTTGTTGCAGCTGACTTTTAGAAAATCTTCCTCTACTTAAAGTGCCTCCCTTTTGTTCTTGCGGTCTTCTATCAGGTTACAAGAGCCAGTGCAACAAAAGAGAGGTTATATAATAATGTACCACTTCAACTGAAATATATGTCATATTCGTTCTTCAGTACTATATTTCTCTTTCATAGTCATATTTCATAGTCACCATAAATAAATTCAGGGTTAGATTGCACCTCTTAAGGTGACTTGCTCAGGATAAAGGCAGTTGTTATTGTGTTTCAGCCCTTTGTAATGCATGTACAAGGCAAAGAGGGCTTGATCAAAAGAAAAATATTTCAGTTTCGTGCTTTTTTTTCTCATAGCAGAAAGTCAGACAAATAGAGAACTATTGAACTTGCACTTTCTCAAAAAAACCTTGCTAAGCAATGGAGGAGAAATAGCATTTTCCAAAACCAGTTCATTTACATTCCATTTGGTTAAGGGCTTTTTTGCTTGCTTTTGGTTTTTTCCTAACACATTTCATTCTAGTGATTTTTTCCTTAGATTAGTTGAAAGAAATTTTTCCTTAGTGCCAGGCTTTTCCAGATCTTTTCCAAATTTTTACAGCTTCAAGCTTTTCCAAAATTGATTTGTATAAATTCCATTTGTTTAGGGTTTTGGGGGTTGTTTTTTATTTGATTTTGGTTTTAGTTGCTTTCCTGATATGTTTCATTCTAGTGAATTCCTTCTCAGCTTAGTGAAATGAATTTTCCCTTGGCTTCAATGCATAACATCATATTTCTTGCTATAAAAGTGTGAGAGTTAACAAGAGCATTTCCGAGTCTCCTATCTCCTCCTAAACCCAAGGAAGATTAGATTCAATGCACCGCTTATTTCTGAGGCACAGAACTCTAAGGAAGAAACATTTTTATTTACAGAAACTTCTGCATACATTGGAGGGAAGTCAATAACAGGCAAACCCCAACCACATAATACCCTTTGCAGATAGTTTGAAGGTATGAAGGCATAAGCATTTATAATATATGTAAAGCCATAATCCTTAGCTTTTCTGAATCATCTGAGAAATTCCTCCTCTTTCCCTTAGGCTGGCTCAGCCACTGGCTCAGGGAGGGGATAAATTTGGGGCTTTTGGAGCTGCGAGTGGGTGTAAACAGCACAGCAACCCTCTGCTTCTGCAGGGAAGCAAGGGGAACACCACTGCTCTGGTGGTGCCTGAGCAGCCAGGGTATTTGTTGTCCCCCCTCTTCTTCCTTTGCAAACTGACTTAAGACTGCATACACAGGATGCAGGTTAGTGTGTCCCATCCTTTTGCAGCAGAAGAGAGGGTTCAAGTAAGATGAAATAGCAGCAATGAAAGCAAATCCAAAAGTCCGTGGTGGAGAATTAACAGTGAGTTTTCTGGAGGCAGTGGGAGAACTTACCAAGACATAAAAGAGAACATGCAGTCAAGTCAAACAGGGGATTCATATTATTAAATGTGTTTTTTTTCTAGAGAAACCAACGTTTGCCAAAAAGGGCCTAGAGATAATTCAAACTCCTATTAATTCCCCACAAATCCCATGTTAGTACTCCATAATAAAAATGATCATGTACATTTGTTGTGTTAGTAAGATAGCCAGATGCCTTAGAAGTGCCTCTGAGAATAAAATTCTCTCTATATGTGTCAGAGGTAAGCGATCACTTTACTGGGTGTATTTTGGCAAAGTAGCTTGCTGTATTTTTCCTCTTCAGAAGCAGCTTGGATTGTTTCAGTATTGGAATAACATGGGAGACAATTAGAAATTGTAACAAGTGTTAAATATCCCTAAAGGAGCTTCTTGGCTCAATAAACTCAAAATATTTTGATATGGGATATTTAACTTAGATTTGTGATATTTTCTACCTCTTCCAACTTGCACAGTTTTTCAAATTAAAACTGAAATGTTGAGTGAGTGTGTATATTAATTCTTGCACATTGGACTGATCTCCAGGCAATTCTCTTAAAGCAGATCATATTGTAGCTCTTGATAAAATACAGCTCAGACTTCTACAATTTGCTTTCAGTATTTACATTCCAAATTCAGTTAGTCTGAATTGCATGAAAAATAATTTTATTTTGCTTGTCCTTTAACTTGCCTCATAAGAATTCTTCCCACTTGCTTTGCACACAAAAGTAACTCATCTCTACTTTTTTTTCTTTTTGCCTGAACAGCAAGAGTGAAACAGTCCTATCATTTTCTTCTCTAGAAATAATAGCAAAGAAAGATCAACTTCAAAGTCTTCTTTCCTCAGGTGTCACATCTTAAGTTTGGTTCTGAAGTTTATGAGGCTTTTGCTAACCCATGAGGCTCTTCCCTCCAACACTCAGCCTCCTAGGAGTCTGCTCAAAGGCAAAGCCCTGCTGCTTGTATTGCAGCCACAGAAGAGTAATCGTTGGGGTATTCTATCATCAAATAGAATTCCTTGGTTCTGCTACAGATTTTTATTACTTGTAAATTTATCTCCACCATTTGCTTCAATTTTATTTATGTTTTCACTGGCATGGCATTTTCTGTTTATTGGCAAAGGAACATTTTTAACTCATTGTCTGTAAACAGTTAATAATTTTGTTGCAATGTTAGAGCTGCTGCACAATATCCAGTCACCAAAGCATCTTCAAGATGCTGTGTTCAAAGCTTAGCTGGTAACTTTGCAGTGAATTTTAAGAGGGAGTGATTTGTTTTCCATTAGAGAGACCTTCACATAGGAACAGGTACAACTGGGAGATGACTAAGCATTAGTGAAGTTCCCTGCTGTGTAGTGTAAATGATGAGGGAACACAGGCAGCCTTTTTCATCCCAGACACTTCCATTTAGTGTATAAAAAAAGATTTGAGACATATATTATTACCCAGGTAGTGACTTGTGCTCTGCAAAAACTGTGTTTTAAAAGACTTGTTTGTCTACTATAGTATACAAGAGTTATTTTTATCCTAAAATGAGTTTTCACACTTAGATGCCATTTCAGTCTTGAAAAACTACTACTTTAATCTGCTGAATGCTGGATGCTCCCCAAAGGATTTCAGGACAACACTTAAAGTCAGCTTTTATAGCTCTTTTATGCTTTATGACTAAGACAGGTATTTTGAAGTGGAAAGAATGTCTACAAAGTAGATATAGGAAAAAAAGAATTAAAAATTATGCTTAGGCAATTTAGAATAGGGAAAGGAACAAGCAAATACATTAATAATTTCCTCTATCTAATCATAAGCTACTGTATTACTGCTTTAAAGGGAAATTTCCTGAAGATATTATCCTTAACAATTATTCATTTATGTTAGAATGCTGATTATTTAGAACTTTGGTAAAGGGATCAGACACATCAGGGAAGTAAAAAAAAACACCTGGAAAGGATTTTTGAGGAGGTTATGTATTTAAGGGGCTGCAATATTTAAAGATACATTACCAAAAAAAATGTGCTGTAATATACACAGTGATTATGTCCTTTAGTAACTGTCTTGGTCTGATTGGCCATGATTTTTATCCAGAATTCCAGCAGTTCATTTCATGGGCATTTATCACTAATTTATAAACACTTATTTTCCCCAAAATGCCTCTACCAGTGGAAAACTATAATTATATCCAAATAAATATCAAAGATATAAAAAACTTTATTTGGTGTGATTTCTTCACATCTTAGAGTTGTAATTTTAGATAGAAGTCTTTTGCAGTCAGGAGGAAGTCAGCCTTTCTATGTAAAGGGGAAGTGTTTGGTTCCCGGTGCTTTACAGGAGCATTGGAAATAGTACGATGAGTGGACAAGACAAATCCTGTAGTCAGACTTGCATCAAGATGGGATTACCTGTTCATTTGCATTTGCAGCAAGAAGAACATGCATGCATTTCATAGGTGGACAGGAAGTCAAACAGTGTCTGAGTGAAATGAGGGTACAGTTAACCTATTCATGTATGACACAGGGCTGCTTTCTTGTGTGATTTAGGAAGCGCCACTCAGTGACTGCAGCTAGCTAGTGCTGTGAAGGCTTGTGGTCCTCCCTTGCTATGAAGGTGTGGGCTCTTAGCCTTTGCTATCCCTGTTGGTTTCCAGAGCATCAGGGGCTTGTGGGCAGCCATGGAGGTCTTTTGATCAAATTGCCACTATTCTCATTTTTATTGTTGTGGCAATAAAAGTGATGAAACACACCCTCTCACTAGGCACTCATATATGCACAGCTTTTCAGTGAAAGAAAAGTTATTGTATTAATTTGTCTATCATTACATTGGATGTCTGTCTTAAGAAGCAAAAGAATAAATCATACCTGAGATAGGTTACATAACTTTAAATAGCAGTGCATCCAAATTACAATCAAGGGTAAGGTACCAGAGCAAACGCATTTTTCAGTGCATGTGGGCTAAAGAAACACACCTTATGCAAACTCAGGAATTTATTTTTAATCCAATTAAGGTATTAGAAGTCTAATCAAAATTGTATTACTAATTTAGTTGCAAGGATGCTAACACATACAGTTGAAATTATGCAATTACAGCAATGTCACATTTATAATACAATTCTTCAATGAAGATTTCCTAGTATCGATCCCTGTTTCTTTTATACTCATCTTTATTATTCTGGGTTAGTAGATCAATGGTGTTACTCTTCCTTAAGCAGATTACCATAGGGGAGCAGAGTTGTGCCATGGAGCCAGCATCTCAGGTCCTTTAGTGACAGGAAAATGGCGGTTATAGTAGAACTTCTTCCTCATTTCTGATTCCACTTGGTGTTATTTTTATATGCTTACTAACAAACTTCTTTGCTCTTTCTTCAATGGCTTGCAAATTCCATGTTATCAATCAGTTTTAGTATATATAGTGTGTTTTCCATGTGTTGAATGGTTGACTTTTGCAGTATTTGTTACCACTACATTCAGTACTACCTTGGTCTGTAGCCCTAAGGCTTCTGATGCCATCCTATCCTTACACTTTCAAGGTCCATTCTGCATCTTGTGTTTGAATTTTTGGAGACCCCTGTTTCCATTCAAATGTCTGGGAGCTGTTTCTTCCCAAGAATGTAATTAACATTATATTAGTATAATCCAGTCAAGCATACAGTCTCATTAAAGGGTAATTTTATGGTTCATGTCACAAAAAAAAAAGAATGCTCTACAAGGATATCTATTTGTGTACTGATGTTTTGGTAACTGCTTGTTATTAACACCTATTAGTTATGGCAGTATCACTGTTATCAAAATTGCTTTACGAGAAGAGGACCTTCAGTCACTAGAAATACAGTAACTATTTTAAAAAGTTTATAATGTGTTTTTCACTTGTCAGTATGAGTTAGTGGCTTCTAGAGCTAAGAGCAGATTTCAACAGTTGAACTCAAACCCTCAGTGCACTTTGCACATTGTCAAAAGCTGTGTAGAATTAACCATGGAGTAATTCTGTCTGAGTGCATTTCATGTGCAAAATTCATTGGTAGGCAGTACTGAGATGCTATTCCTAACTCGTTCTCTCCAGCTTCTTGTTATTACAAATGTGATTTAATTCTAGTCACAAACTTAACAATTGTTTAAAATCCACTTATGTTTTGCACAGGTATTTACACCACCTTATGCAGGCAGGTAACACAGAACGAGGGCAATATGCTTATTACCAAGTCCTCTTCCTTTCAAGATCAGACATTTTGACAGCTACATATTTGAAAAATGGTTTGGAATTTCTTACTCAACACTGTGGCCTGGCTCCATTACAAGAAAAACTTATAAAAATAAAGCATCCCAGTTACCAGGAAAACTTCTGAGAAGGAGTAAAACTTGTTGCAGAGAAAAAGGAGAACTGGAAAACAAACTTCTAAGGCATGTATTAGTGGAAGGTCTTCAGGGTAGAAGAGTTTGAGCTGATTGTTGAAGGGAGTATACGAATAAATTGAATAAATTTGGTAAGGAGTGAAAAAAGATTTAGTGACAGATTTAAAGGCATTAAAAGGTACTAAAACTTACAGCATTTGATGAAAAAACAGTGTCTGAAGATGTGGTGGCAGAGCATTACCCTGGTATTTTGAGAAATCTGCTCCAAAAAGTCAACCTTTCTTCAGACCTTCAGGCAGCAACCACAAGTTCTCTTAGCCTAGCAATAATACTCAAGAAGATACTTAAACCTAAAATTCTGATTTAGAATCACATTGCAAATGGATCATTAAACCAATCTACCTCATCTCCAGTAGTTCTTTGTTGAACAAGTGCTAAGTGCTCTCTGCTTTCAACTTGTCTGTTTGACAAACACAACTATGGTAAATCCAAAGCAACTGCATTTAATCTCTGCTTTGCTTGGAATTCTTCACAATTTTTTCAGACTTGGTGAAGACATCATGTACTTGCAACCTTTTATGCTTTCTCCAGCTGTTTCAGATGCTCTAATACACTATCTTAAATTTGTTTCTCTCAGAAAATACAAAACTTGACACAAAGAGGTGTTTCTGTTATCCTGGATGGTGGCGATACATGGGGATAAGGATGGAGAATCTACATCCAATGTAAGATTCCAGGCCTGCAAGCCTGAGCAATTGTTTGGGTTCCCCACACAAAAGCAGGAGTGTGAAGTTTAAAACAAGACTAGACTGTATTGGGAAGTCACCATTATTCAGAGGGATGAGGGCCATAAATGTTTCTGTAGCCAAGGATATAGGACTGAAACTGGAAACAGAACAGCAGAAGGAAACATAACTACTCTGCCTAGCTTGTGCATACCTATCTCTGCTGTACAAAATAGAAAGACAGCAATCTACCATCTATCTACAGATACTAGATGGACAGTTTGTGACATGAAAGAGAAAAGGCATCTTGCAATGGGTAAAGAAGTGCCTATTTCAGCGAGAGCAAAGAACCAGACAGGCACTTTGTGATGAAGACAGAAAGCCTTCTGCAGACTCAGCTTGGAAACATCTTCCAGTCACATAGAATGTCACACAAAAGGGTAGAGGCTTCTTAATTTAATATTTTGGTTTAGTTTATCTGAGCTAGTGATAAACAGCCCAGACTCTAACACACTGTCTGTTACTATGGTTATTCTTACAGCTATTAAGGTGACTTTTTAAGTTGCTTCCAGGAAGAGGAAAGGTAGTCACAGGCATGTGTATGATGAAAGTGGGAAAACCCTACCTGCCTTCAGAGATGTGATAGGTAGAGTTAGTTGGGCACATTCATCTCTGACTAGAAAATTAGGAACAGGAGAACACACCTGAACAACACATGACTGAAGTGTGTCTATACCAATAAACGCAGTATGGGTAACAAATAGAAGAAGCTGGGAGCCATTGGGCATCAGGAAAGATATAAGGTAGTTGCCATGATGAAAACATGGTGAGATGACTTGGATGACTGGAGTGGTGCAGTGCATGGCTACACGTTCTTCAGAAGGGACAGGCAAGGAAGGAGAAGCACTGTGTGTGTGTGTGTGTGGGGGGGTGGTACTCTATGTTAGGGAGCATTTTAATTGTCTAGAGCCTAATGATAGACTTGAGAGTTTATAGGAAAGAATTGGGGGGTGACCAACAAGGCAGGTATCCAGGTGGGAGTCTGTTATAAAGCACCCAGCCAGGGTGAAGGACAGATGAAATATTCTATAAGCGACTGGCTGATGTTTCATGATGGCTGGCCCTTGTTCTTGTGGGAGATTTTAACTTGATGTATGTCTTCTGAAAACTTAACACAGAGGAGAGGAGACAGCCCAGGAGGTTACAGAAGTGTGTGGAAGATAACTTCTGACACAGCTGGTAAGCAAGCCTACCAGGGGCAGTGCTCTGCTAGACCTGCTATTTACAGAGAAGGGCTGGTAGGAGATGTGAAGATCAAAGGCCATCTTGAGTACTGTGACTACAAAATGATAGAGTTTTCAATCCTTGGTGAAAGTAAGGAAGTGGGTCAACAAAACCTCTGCCTTGGACTTCCAGAGGGCAGCCATTGGCCTATTCAGAATACTGATTCAGAGAGTCGCTTTGGAAACAGTCATTAACAACAAAGGAGTCCAGGAAGACAGGACATACTTTCAGAAGGAAATCTTAAAGGTGCAGCAGCCGGCCATCCCCATGTGCTGAAAGACAATCTGCCAGGGAAAAACACTGGCCTGGCTGAATGGAATCCATGATAAAATCAATAGATTTTATCACTTGAATCCATGATAAAAAATAGAGCTTATGAACTTTGGAAGAGGGGGCAGGCAACTCGAGAATTGCACGAAGACTTTAGGTCATGTAGAGAGAAAATTAGAAAGGCAAAAGCTCAGCTAGAACTTGATCTGGCTACTGCTGTGAATGATGATAAAAAGTGCTTTTATAAATGTGGTTATAGTGGCCAGGACCAGCTTGTCACTGTGTGAGTGTGGCCAGGGCTGTGTATTCTACACCCTCTATGTCATTTTCTGATGGACTGCTAACAATGGATCATTTGCAGCAGCTGCCCAGGGCACACCTGGCCCTTCAGGCTACAAGCGGGGTGTTTAGGAACTCTATGAGATAAGGAAGTTTTCCTGTCTTCACATGACTCAGGTGTGATAACTTCCCTCTGGGAAGTCAATAGCACCTTCACACCCAGCCTGAGGGGTCATGTCTGCTAGTGGGCCATCAAGGAGAATCCCATGACTCACAGAGTAAATCACCCATTGTGAAACTCCCCACTCTGGGGGAGGTGCTGGGCATTCCCACCTGAACCTGAGCATATATAATCTTGGGGTTTTGGGACTTCTGGTGCTACTTGTATGATCCAGAGGAGGACTAGCACGCACCTCAACAGTACTGCAGCTGTCACTCTTGACCAGATTGCTACCATCATCCTCACCACCAAGTTTTCCCTTTCCTTCTACTTTGTATTCAGGGGAGTCACATGGTGCGTAGCACAGGGGCTGTCAAGCTCCATTTTGTTCATACCCCATGGCGCTGGGTTGTACATCTTTTTTTTTGTGGGTCAAATGGATTTTTCCTCTGCATCATTGTACTTATTGTGATCTTTTTATTAAATTGTAGTTCTGCCTTGGAATCTCCTTTTGATTTGGGTTCATATCTCCTGCTGGTTTGCCTTTAAACCAGTACAGTAAATACATTAAAAATGAAAAGAGAGTCAATGAAAATCTCCATCCTATATTGGATGTAGCGGGAGAACATTGTCACCAAGGATGGGGAAAACGCTGAGGTACTTAATACCTTCTTTGCCTCAGTCTTACAGAAAGGCTGGTTATCCTCAGGGCAACTAGCCCCCTGAGCTGGTAAACAAGGACAAAGGGCAGAATAGACCCCCTGCAATCCAGGAGGATGCAGTTAGTGACCAGGTGTGCCACTCAGACACTCACAAGTCTATGAGGCTGGATGGGATTCACCTGGCAGTCCCGAGGGTGCTGGTGAAAAGCTTGGCAAGCTACTTTTCAATATTTTTCATTGCTCCTGGCTAACCAGAGAGGTTCCAGATGACTGGAGGTTAACCAGGGTGATGCCAATCTACAAGAAGGGTGGGAAGGAGGATAGGGGGAACTACAGGTCTGTCAGTCTGATCTTGGTGCCAGGAAAGGTTTTATGGAAAAGACCACCTTGAGTGTGATTACATGACATATACAGGACAGTCAAGGTATCAGGCCCAGCCAGCATGAGTTTAGGAAAGGCAGGTCCTGACCAACCTCATCTCTTTCTATGACCTGGTGACCCACCTATTGGATGAGAAAAAGGCTGTGGATTTTGCCTTTGATACTGTCTAACACAGCATTTTCCAGGAAAAGCTGGCAGCCCATGGCTTGGACAGGAGCATGCTTCACTGGTTTAAAAACTGGCTGGATGGCAGGGCCCAGAGAGTGGTGAATGGTGCTGCATCCAGTTATTGGCTGGTCACTAGTGGTGTTCTCCAGAGCTCAGTATTTGAGCCAGTCATGTTTAATATCCTTATCAATGAAATAGGTGAGGCGATCAAGTACACTCTCAGTCAGTTTGCAGACAACACCAAGTTGTGTGAGAGTGTTGATCTGCTGGAGGATAGGAAGGCCCAGCAGAGAGATCTGGATGCACTGAATCAATGGGCCAGGGTCAATGACAGTAGGTTTGACAAGGTGAAGTGCTAGGTTGTGCACTTTGGTCACAATCCCATGCAATGCTACAGGCCTGGGGAAGAGTGGCTGGGAAACTGCCTGGTGGAAAAGGACCTGGGGATACTGGTTGGCAGCTGCTTAACATGAGCCATCAGTGTACTCAGGTGGCCAAGAAGGCCAATGACATCCTGGCTTGTGTCAGAAATAGTGTGCCGAGCAGGACTGGGAAAGTGATTGTCCCTCTGTACTCAGGACTGAAAGTAGTAGTTGGAATGTGTCTTTACCATTGATGTTACATTTATGTCTTGGTTCTGGCAAGGACAAGGTTAATTTCTTGCAGTAGCTGGGAGGGGTTTTGGCTAAGGCCCGGATGTTATTCTATACCACCTGACATCATTGCAAGGGATGAGGGGAAAGGGACTCCCTCTTCCAGGGAGAAGGTGTTCCTTCTGATCGAGAAAGCATGGTGGATGGAGCAGTCCGGTATTTATTTATTTTTGGGGGCTTTCAGTTTAAATAATTTTTCTTATACCTTTTGTTATTCATATTGTTGCTGTTACTGTTCGTTTTCTTATCTCACTGCTGTTTCCAGTAAACTGTTCTTATCTCAATCCGTGATCTTTGCCTTTTGTGCCTCTAATAGGAGGGGAAGCAGCACATGATTTTAGCAGGACTACTAACGTAGAGAATACCATTCCTAAACCATGACAAGGGGCAGAACTTATTTTGTTTGAGACCCAGTGTGTGGTGCTACAAGGTCCGAGTCTGAGAAAAAGCAAAGTCTCTCATTCTTGTAATGATTCCACAAGAGAGCACAACTGAACTTCAAGTAATGGTCACAACCAGGTCATAAATGTCAAAATCTGGAGGCAGGATTTTATCAGATGACAACATAACAATCTACTGGAAGCAACTTGTGGAATGAGCAAAGTCCAGCAAGATTCATAATGGACACAAGATTTTGCAGAACAACACTGAAAACAAGACTGCCTTTATATCTTCCTGTCTTTTTTTTGCCTTCTCATAAGATTTTCCACTCAAGCCCTTTACTTTTGACCAGGCGGATTGTGCACTACCAGCTTTGCAATTTAGTGAAGTAGTTTAAGAAATTGTGCAAAGTCACTGGTACTATAGTGAATACTTTGAAGAAATTCTGGGATGAAATGGATTGAAGTTGGAAAAAGGGAAGTCGGAGTATTGTCCTCTGAAAATAATTTTTTCATAGTAGAAACAGTATGAGGCAGGAGGAGCTGCAAACTCTGTTTTAAATAGACCTTCAGGTCCTGGTATTGATCTGGAAGGAGGTGGGGACTATCATGGACTCACAGAATCATAGAATATCCTGAGCTTTAAGTGACACACAAGGGTCATCCAACTCCTGGCCCTGCACAGGACCATTCGCAAAAGTCACACCAAACACTTCTATTTTGTCAGCCTTGGTGCTGTGACCACTTCCCAGGGGAGCCTTATAGAAATTCAGCAAGTGACATAATATATTTCAGACCACTTCCCTGAAGATTCTGAGTGCTTAATCATTCTCTGAGTGAAAAACCTTTTCCTGGTATCCAAACTAAACCTCCCATGACTCGGTTTAAGCTGTTTCTTTGAGTCCTGTCACTGGTCAGGACAGAGAAGACATCGGTACCTGCCCCTCTATTCCCCCTCATGGGGATGTTGAAGACCACAATGAGGTCTCCACTCATTCTCCTCTTCTCCAGACTGAGCAAACCAAGTGACTTCAGCTGCTCCTCACTGGGCTTCTCCTCCAGTCCCTTCACCATCCTTGTTGCTTTCCTTTGGATACTCTCTAATAACTTAATATCTTTTTTTATACTGCAATGCCCCAAACTGCATGTTATGATAAAGAGCTGTGGAAGATAGATGGTGGAAATTCCTCAGCTATGGAACACTGCCAAATTCTACATGAATGGAAGCTTCTACTTGACACGTGTCATAAGCCTGTGGCACACTGAAACTGGCATCTATTAACATACTGAGGTCTTTGAGATACTTCCTTAAAAAGAAAGGTGAGCCTTTGGGTGGACAACGTTTTGCTAGGAGCTAATGAGTATTAAATGGCATAAAAGGATTAGCAGTTTGAAAGAAATATTTTCAAGTAAATGAGATATGAAACAAAATAGATTAGAAAATTAAATTACATTTTATTTTATTAAATCAAATTAAATTATAATGATTTTTTCCCCCAGACTAAATAAAGAACCAGTTTTACATGGTTACTACAGTGTGACAACTGAGGTGAAGCTTCACAAAAACATGCAATTCTTTTACCAGCTATTAGGGAAATCAAAGATGCTGACATACTAAATATCATTTGCAACACAGTTGAAGCAGAAGATAATAGAAGTACCACCAATCTTGTCAATGGTATTATTTTAGGAGATACTTTCAAAAGAATGGTTGAACTAGTGCAGAGAAGGATCATTCTTAAGAATAATAATCAACAATGGTGCAAACTGAAGTAGCTGTTTCATCAGTCTCCAGTCAAAAGGGTGAATCAGTATTGATAATCATAACTGAGAATGATCTTCCTGAGACCATATGATAAATCATAGTTCTCTCACTTTCAAAAATAGTTGATTTCTGTTATTCACCAGAATTATCTCTGCACAGCAACAATTTTTTGTCATGCTAGAATGATGAATTTTCATCATATGCAAATGCTAGAATATCCAAGTCAGTGACTAAAAACAACTGCAGAAAAAAGAGTTTGTATAGGAGCAATAGATCTAAGAGTAAGGGTCTTCTAGTCCTATTTTCTGGTTTTGTTTGAGAGAGAAAAATTTTCTTCTGTTTCTCTTCTATGTTAAAAAAAGAAAAAAATCAAAGCACTTTCATATTCATGATGCAATGGAGTAGTTTTGAAAACATACCATGAAATATATCTTTAAAATGTTGGCAGACTTCTGCATTATGACACAGTGGAATATACCTATTTTTTTTAGCCTATATGCTATCCCAATGCCTCTAAATGTTGAAATATTTGATGTCCCTAAGAAATGATTTTTGGTTATTAACGGAATTTTCTTTACACAATCTAGTGAGGACCTCTCATAACAGACTACTTAGGAAGGTAGGGTTTTTTACTTTTTCTTCCAAAAATTAAACTTGGAAGCAATGCTGGTTTTATGTGAAGTATTTTGACCTATTCCTACCACTGCAAATAAATCTGTTGACCTGACAGCTGAGTTTACACAAAGCTATATTCTAGGATAGTTCTACTTTTTTAATGTTGTACATATACAATAAAAAATTAAATAATTTGTAGCTCAGACAGATTTCTGCTTATTTCCCTAGTAAGCACAGGAGATACTAATGACAGTAAAGTATTCAATATGGAAATTAAACATTTGTTTCTAAAAGTGCTGTATAGTAACCAATAATTGGAAGATGGAAAAGGAACCTTAAGAAGAAAGATGGAGATGCAAAAGAAAAGCACAAATTTAGTGCAAATTCAGAGTATGTAAGACATCTGTAAAAGGCAGCAAAATACAATTTAATATATCAAAAAGCAATGTCTAAATATCTGAGGCTTTTTTTTCAATTGAGAGGTGTAGAGGTCAATGAATAACAATTATAGAAGTTCAGCAAGTGATATAATCTATTGCAAAGAGATTGTTAATGTTCTGAACAGCATTATATCACCTTTCCTTTAGTTTGCTATAGGATTCTGTTACAAACAGTTTAAATTGGCATTCTGGAGCAAACGTTATTCAATTATCAGACAGATCAGTCTTATGAAGAGACCTTTTTGTCTCTTGTGCTTTGCAGATTAAAAAACTTCTTATATTCTAAGGAGGATTGGTCAGGATAGAGTATGCTGCAAAGCCACTTTCAACTTTCAACAAAGGCTGAGCCAAGTATCAACTGAATCTTTTTGAAACTAGAAAAAGTACAGACCACAGTCTTTGCCTGCCCCATTATTTTTCATTTTCACATGTCTTTGTCCTCCTGATCTGGCTGGAACAGTAAGTGCTCACAGTAGTAGGGTAGAACAGCTGCCCTGTTAGCCTCTAACAAAATAAGACCAGACAGATACTCAAATAGTATTCTCCCGAGAGTATCCTATAAGCTGTGAAGTGATTCTTGCCATTTGAAGGGAATTTCCATCCTACCTGGAGAGCTGAGGAATAAGCAAAAAGAAAAGATTTCTTTGCTATATGATTTCAAAGTATCAGAGCACGTACATTGGCAGGCCCTTTTGCCACAATTCATGCCAGGGTGCTAGTCCTCTAAATAATTTACTGTGACTTTGGCTATGTTGGCAAATACTGTGGTGAAATGGAAGGAGGTCTTCAGAGACAACTGGTTGGTATTGAGAACTCAGCACCCACATTAAGTGCGGTTTAAAGGGGATTTTCTTTAGACTAGTACCAATCTAGTTTCATAGACTGAAGATCCATTAGTGCTGTAGCACTGTGTGTTCCAGCAGTCCTGGTGAGCACATCCAAAAAGATGCTGCAATCATCTTCATGTACTCTGAAGACCACTTTTGTACTCTGCACATTTGTGCTACTGTGGTACACTGGGTTGAACCATGTCTCTTCCTCAACAGAGTAAATAGAGCACAGACTGGAGAAGAGTTTGAATAGTGCTTGCCTCCTGCCCATCACATGAGAGTGATCCAAGATGGACTTAACTTCCTAAATGAACTAGAGTGCACCTTGGTACGGCAGTCCCCTGTAAGACTCCTTTCCTTGTCTGCTGCACACTCATGCCTCACACTTGAAGTACCCCTCTTCTCGCTGGTCGCCATATTCCCTAGCAAAGTCCACCGCCTTTGAATATGTGTCTTGTCAGATGGGAAATTCAGGCTCCCGAGAAATCCAGGGTCCTGGCCTCTGTTTTCTGGGAAATTGTCTGACAAGTGGGGGAGAGGCAAAGATAAAATTGTGCTCTTATGGAGAAGAAGAGTTAGAGATTGTGGTTTTATGCCCTGGAAAACAGGAAGATCAAAATGTATTTATTTTCTGTTTTCTGGCTCATGTTGAAATTAGCTGAAAGTCTAGCGAAAGGCAACGACAATAGTAATAGACCAAGGGAATGTTTGCGATTTGAAATTTTCTTTTTAGACCTAAGCACTTCAGCCTAGTTACCATAGATCTGCCTACACTTCAATTTGTTTTTAATTTCATCATAGCTTAAATGGAGAAGAAGGATACATGCTAAATGTAAAGGAATACCACCTTATATGCTATAACACTTCCTCTTCCCTGGATTCAGACAGGTGTGGTCTTCTTTCTTCATCCATTGTTCTGTACTTGGGATTACTTATCTTGCTTAATTTTTAAGTGCATCTAAAGCCTTATTGTTAGTAATCATTTTAATGAGTAACATGAGTGAACAGTTAAATCAATGTATCATAGATGAAATCTTAATTAAAATGGTATTTAGTTATGGGGCGTGAGAGTTTTATAATTTATTTTCTATTAAAATGTTGATTGTTTCACTGAAAGCAATTATTTTGTGGGTTTAATCACAATATAAAAGCTGCACTGAAATTACAATTCTGCATATTTCTGTTCTCTTGTGGATATCCACCATCCTCAGATTTAAAGGCCCACTTTAAAAGGCCAGTGCCAAATTTTTTCACATTAATTTTCTTTGTTCTTGAGATGTTTTCTACATCTATTGCAACAGTAGGTTACTATGCTGTTTAAGATAGCTTTCATGAGTTTTATTAGAATAAACATTCAGGTAGGATTAAGCATGATTATAAGTATTTAAAACCACTTTTTCTGAATTGCTATGAGAAGAATGGATCTGTTTTCATTTGGGCTGCAGGTTTTAAATACAGTGCATGTGACTCTGCACTTATGTTGTGCTTACTCCAATACACAAATGACATGTGCATACTTTTTGAAGATGTCCATGCCCACGGCAGGGAGATTAGACCAGACGACATTCAAAGATCCCTTCCAACTCAAACTATTCTATGATTCTATAAATCTAGAGGGTAAGGTACACACAGGAAACTGCTTTGTGAATCCACAATTCAGGTCTACATTCGCAATTTCACCAAAATGTTGCTATGTAAATCTACCCTTTTGAAGATATGACTGCAATGGTCCTCAAACTTTTGCTGTTCTATGTGCTTTTATTTTGAAGGAGGACAGAACACCATAATAATTTCTTCTTCCCTCTCCACATATTGGATACCTTTGCTTTTAGCAGGGTATGCACTCCTTACATAACTGTGTGAGAGTCATTAACCTCCCTTAAGCACAGTGATTGAAGATGGGCCATCCACTAAGGCTAGGTTTTCAAAGCACTTATGCATTCAAAATAGTATGCAGGCACACACATCTCACATCAAGTCTTATATGTTCCTGTCAGGGAAGTAGCTATATCCAAGAAAAATAGACCAGATGTAGGATGTCAGCTATGGAAAATTACTTATGAGTGTTTTTAGGTTCCTTGGTGGCCTTGAACAATTAAATTTTGAAGAATCAAAATGCTCTTTGATACTAAGTCTCAAGGCTCCCAGGTGAAAAATACAGTGATACTAGCTATTTATATATCAATGTGGGGAATTTTTTGGTGGCTTTCAGACTGGAAACCAAGAGCTTGTGTGTTTGCTCCTTTTACAGTGTCTGAGGGTTAGGTGTATTTCTATGAAATCCAAATCAGTAATTATACATATAAGCTAAGGAACTGGTGATCTACGTTGCCTGTGGTTTAGAGGTCTTTTACATTGGATTATCCTGTTATCTTGCACTCCTCAAATCTGAAAGTTAGAAGGATTTCCAGTGAGCTTAGGCAGAATTTAGGTGCTGAGCGGCTCAAACTAGTGCTTTTCTGGGTGTTTATATGGGTGTTGCTCTATAGGCCTGGAGAAATTTCAGTTAAGTATATATGTGTTTTCTCTGGATCTTCCACAATTAGATAGCAGCAGAGTTTAGAGCTGAAATGTGATTTTACATTTAGGTACTTAAAATCTTTACTAAATCCAACTTTTGGATTACTTTTCTTTCCATTTGCCAGAATGCCATCACTTCCCTTTTTATTACTGGTATTCTACACTGCGATGAATTATCTATTTTTTTCTATAGACTTAATCAAACTGAAACTTTCATATGTAAATTTTTTAATTTCTTCTCTTTGAAACCATTACTTCAGTGAGGAATCAGTTAAAATAATCTCAAGCAGATTCGTAAGAACTCAAGATTCATCTTTTTAACTTGGAAAGTTAATCCCTTTGACAGTAGTCTCAAGAAGTTTCTGAAAGATGGCATTACTTTCCTACTCACCCCAGAACTATGCTGCTCTTTTAACAAATAACTGATAGACTTAAAGTGGTCTTGAAAGACCGTGAATTATGAACTCCTGTTCTTCTATTCATAGACTCATTAAATATGACTGAAGAAGATAGAGACAGTGGTTTTCCTTAGCTAAAACCATTCTGTTTTGTTCCTCCTTAGTAATAATAGTGATTTGAATCCTACAGTTTTGCTTAACCTAGGTCAATTTGCTGTTTCTGAAGTGATGCCTAGCAGGTCTGAAATGACACTATTGACTCCTTCCTTCACCTCTGTGCTTATTTATTTTTAAAGACAGCCTTCTCTCAGCAGCAGAACGTGTTTATGGGAATTTAAATACTGTTGTTGGATTAGTTGTACCAGTACCAAGCAGCTGACAAATATCAGCGGTCCTTAATAACTAACTCACTGCCCTTCAGTGTATTACCATGTATAAGCATCTCCTCCTTTTGGCACTCAACTGGGTACTTTTCCTAGCTTTTCTTTGATATTCTCTTTTCCATTTTGCAGTTTTCATCTATTGCTTCTTTTATTTTCCTTAGGAATACTTACAATCTGAGTTGATTTCTTTTCCCTCAAGTTTTCTTCTGGTGGTTAAAGATGTTTTATTATTTTTTGTACTTGTTTGCTTTTCAAAAGTTTTATACCTATTTTCCATCTGGTATTGTACTTATGTAATAATTTATTCTAATTTTGAGAGAGATGGATTTCTATTTTTTACATTAGAGCACATGGAAAATTCAGATTTTTGACTGTCTGAAACCAGCTTTTCCTGATGTCATCCTTAGCCTTGTATCATTTGAAAAATCTCATTGGTGCTTTTTTATTTTACTTTTTTTTAATAGTACTTTTATGTGCCTTAGCATTCTAAACCCAGAAATCAAATGAAAAATTTAATTTTCTCACTATTCATGCTACATGTTATTTTAGCCATAATCTCCCATCTCTTTCAGTGGTAGCAGGCTGCTGGATCCACACAGGGGTGAAATTAAGTTTTTAAATAGATGCTCCAAATTGCTTACATAGAAAGAAGATGTCTTGGAATCCTGTAAGTACACTTAAACTTTTTATGTCAAATTTTCTCAGTAGTCACTTTAATTGCATAATATCTTTTAATGACAGGATGAAATTTTATAGACTGGTAAAGAGTTTTAATGATTCCATAAACATCAGAATGCAAGGACATAAGGAGCATTCATTGGATATTTTGCAAAGTGCAATCAATTCGACAGATCAATCCATAATAAACCTTAGAACCATAGCTACTTCAAGGCAGAAGGATTTCCCAGAGAGAAAGGGACTTGGGGATGGGCTGTGCTTATTGTCTTGCAGAGGGGGACAGTAATTCTGCTCCTTGGAGCTAGTGCCACCAGCTGCAGCAGAGGAGCTGCTTCTACACTTACTCTGTAATAAATGCATATGCTCTCCTCTGAGCTCATGCCTCTGCCATCATGCTAGGACACTGCCTGCTGTGTTAATCCACCAGTAAAGAAACCTCAGGTCATACAATAATATGTGCCTTTACTGTCTGCCAGTACCCACAGGACTGGCTATTAATTTTCAAGTCGTTTGAATTTTCAGTTAATGTACTGCAGCTCTCTGAAGCGTGGTGAGTTTCTTTAACCATTAAAGCAGCTGTAAGCTGTGCATATAAAATAATAATCAGATGATGATGTGTAAAGAAGACAAAATAGTGCCTTTCATCGGAATAACTACTGAATGGGGGATTATTTACATTTCTGTGCAATGGCAGCTTGACTCGAAGGAGGAGGATGATGATGACTGGAAAACGGTTTTGTTCCTTCTGCTGAGAACAGGTTGTGCAAGTTACTCCAGAAGTGCCCCATAGAAAGCTGCGAGCAGGGGCATCTCCGGGGCCGGGGCTTTGGGATGGGGAAAGATTCAGGGGCCATCCGATCATGAAGCCGAGAGAAGAAGCACATGTTACCTGAGCTCTGGTCCCGCTGGGACGTGACCGCTCGTTCCCACAGCCAGGGCAGCGGCTGCGAGCGCCGAACCTCCAGTCCCCTCCGCCACCGCGGAGCTTTCCCTGCCTCGGGTTCGTGAGGGGGGGGTTAAGAGGGGTGTTTTTGGCTACTTTCCCGGGTACGTCTGCTGAGAGAGGCAGAAGGAGGGAGCAGCCGAGAGGAGACAAGGAGAAAAAGAGAAGGGGGAAAAACCCCCAGCCGCGCGTTTTGCATGCCCTGGCGCATTTCACGGCGCAGCACCGCGCATCGCCCGCCTCCCCCCGGCCCCGGCGGGCTCCGCAGCCGCGCAGAGCCGCCCGCAGCTGCCGGACCCGCGCCCATCGCGTCTCGGGAGCGCGGAATTCCCGCGGCTGCCCTTGAGCGCCCACCATGCCGCCTGCCTCCAGCACGGCTTTAGGGAGCGCGGCTGGAGGGGTGTGCCCCTTCTGTGGTGGACGAACGGTGCCCCCTTATCCGCGGCTGGGGCGGCCCTCCCCAAAATCTCGATCGTGCCTGACGCGGGACCGCGCAATCCCCGCGGGTGTCCGCGCATATCCCCCGGCGCTTCTGCTCCCGGCTGCGCGTCTCCGTTTGGCAGGGCCGAGGGACTGACTCGGATTGCCAGCCACCCTCTGAGTAGCTTTAAAAATAGACCTGTATATTTTATACTAGCTTTAAACATATATTTAACGTTTTATATATTCTGAATATTTATATATGCATATATACATATGTGTGTGTGTGTATATATATAAGGTCTATTTCAGTTCCCTCTTCGGAGAAAATACCAATTCAATGCCATCCTTTCTCCCAAGCATGTTTCCCTTCTAGTAAAGGAGGCTCCACCTCTGCTAGGGATTGATTCGCCCAGCAGTTTTTAGGATAATTTATGAAGCAACCTGATGAGCCTATTGGGCGAGTTGCTCGGTCCTTGCAGAGCGGGTTTCTACCTGTTCGGGTGTTTTACGCTTCCCATCCCCTCCCTCTGCCTGCCGTGTGCCGGGAGCTGGTGGGATTGGCAGGGTCGCTCTTCCTCAGCCTCTCCGGAGAAAACTCGGGGAAGGGAGAGCGCCTTCACGCTCATGGATGGATGGGGGGGCCCCACGCCCCTCTGGAGCCGCCGCCACCGCGGGGCCCGGCTGCTGCTGCTGCTGCTGACCGTGCGGCTGGGGAGCGGGTGAGTACGGCGGGGACACACACCTGCCCCCCGCCGGGGCTCGGCCACCTGCGCATCTGGCTCCGGGCTGAGCTCGGGGGGAGCTGGGCGGGCTGGCGGCGGGGACAGGGGCAGGGGCAGGGGCAGGGGAGGCGGCGCGCTGCGCCACCAAACTTCGGGGGGAAAAGGTGCCGGCGCTGCCGCTGTGGCTGCTGTGGGCGGCTGCGGGGGGACCTGGCACCGGCAAAGTAAAACTTCAGCCGCATCCCACTTGTTCGCTGTGCCGGATGTTGATTCCAGGCTCGGCTCGGTGCTGGGAGAAGCGCGTTCCTGCCATGCCGGGGGACGGCCGGGAGCAGCGGGCGGGGAGCCCCGAGGCTGGAGCGCAGCGAGCTCCCCTCTGCGGGCCGGCCGAGCCCGCCGGGCTGCTGGGACGGCGCCGGGAGCGCGGCTGGAGAGCGGCAGCGCCGGCAGCGGGAGGTGCGGGGGCACCGCGCCCGCCGGGCACCTGCTCCGTGTGCCCCCAGCGCAGCGGGACATCCCGCACCGCGCCGGCTCCTGCCTCTGCAGCTCTCCGGAGTGCCGCCGGGCTCACGCGTGGAGTGGGGCAGGGCAGCTGGGCAAGTCCCAGAAGTTGGAAACGTGCATTTTAAGGGAGTTAGGAAATTGAGCTGAAGGACAACGGTTCGGTACAGCTGTTTACATTTGTTATTAGTACCCATAACAACTTAACGAAAAGCAATCTATTCATTCAACTCCATTAATAATTCAGCACTAATGTGAATCATTCCACAGGTTATGCTCTCATAAAAATCACAAAGAAGACTGAAAAGGTATTTCACTGTTGCCTTTATTTTTAATGATAGACCAAATTCTAAGAAGATATACAAATGTGTAGTGTAAAGGCTGGCAAAATAAATCTATTAAACATTTTTTAAAGTCTGTCAGACTCTAGACCCCTTTCCCACACTCAGTGTTGATTTATCAGTCTGTGTGAGGTGTGTTGATCTCATCACATCTCTCATCTTCAGAAGGCTGCTGTTATCCTAGTCAGAAACACCACTGATTATACTTTTCTTATCTGTGTCTTTTAAAACGCTGGTATATTATGGAAATATTTTTCAAAGGCATTGATGAAAATTATACTAGTGCAGCTGTGCATCTTCAAGATGTTTCTTAATGATCACAGTGTATCTCAGGTATGAAAGAAATTATCAAGTGGTTTGAGAGAAAAGAACATGTATGCTAATTTATTAGTTCAAAGACTTAGTTACAAAGGAGGAGGACGAGCTAAAAAACATATATTTTTCTTTGTCAAAGTGTGGTTTGCATTATAGGACTAGGTGTAGATTAGTATGTATGCATCCCATTAACATTAGTATTTATAAATAAGTTGATAGGAAATCCTCAGTGAGAAAAAGAGGTAACTTACATGCATTATTTTATTTTGTGTTCCAGGACATCTCCAATAAAATGGAACCTTTGGTACAAATATTCATGTACCTGAATCAACTGTTTTCAGCCTTGCTTTTTATTCAGAGACTACATGGAAAAATGTTTTTTGAAAGATTTATCTTCTCCCCTTCACCCCCTTTTATTTTTTGAAATGGCAACAAATGGTTATGTTTTGCAGATCATGATTCTCTGGCGTGTAGTGCATTGCAATTTAGGGGTGTTTGGAGAGAGCTCAGGACCTCTGGTGCGCTTTAGCAGTCTGCTACAAAGTAGGATAGAAATACTATTTTTCTGCTTCTTGGATGCCTCTATGTAGTTTGAGCCCAAGATTTTCCTTGAAGTTCAAACTAAAACGCAGGAGTAATGGTGTTCTCAAGAACAGACCAGGTTGCACTAGTTCTGACTGTTTTTCTAAAAACATCTTGCAGGAGCCAGCCCACCTTTTCAACACATACTTTTAAAAGGTTGCAAACTGCATCACTTTTAGTATGCGTTTATACACAAAGTACTTTGTTCTGAGTGTGAGTACAGTTGCTTCAGCTATAACAAATGGATCTAAAGCCTAAGCAAGGACACTGGAAGTTGAACCCAACTAAGAATGTGTCATTTTAAGGTACTGCCCCAAAAGCTGTAGTATGACATTATGCCACACTTTTCTCGCAAAGGGATTTGCTACAGTTGAATTCTGTCCCATAAAACAGTTGTTTACGCCCAGTTCTTCACCTGCAGCACAAACAGACCAGAATGGCCAATACACTTGATACAACTTCATGAATCATTATTTTGAAGGACTACTTTTGTGAAAAGCAGACTTCTCTTCTGTAGCAGAAACTGGGCTATGAACCTTTCTATAAGGTATGTGCAGGGAAAGAGTAGTTGCCCAGCAGTCACTGCAGTCCTAAATGTTTGGCAAACCCATTATTCTTGCTGAGCTCAAATAAACAGATAATTTATAGGCAGAGCATAAGAGCTGACAATATAATTATTTCCTTAGTTCCAACCATACAGGTGCAGCATGACTGTAACATTTCTTCTAATTTATACTGCTTTAAATAATATGTGCTGGTCAGAATACCTAACAGTATATTGTAACCTTAACTTAATTTTGGCCGTATCTTCCCTTTAATTTTGTAATCTGATGTTCTAAAAGCAATTATGAATGCTCTGTTGAAATGTAGCTGTCAGCACTGTCAGCAGGTACAAATGACAACTCATATTTTCTATTTCAAAGTATCTGTTAGGAAAATATGTAATACAGCCTACGTTTTATTCTCATATAAGTTCCTAGATCAGAGTTAAGTCTGTCATAACAGCATTGGTTTCTTAGTGCTTGATAATAGTGATTTACTGTTTCATTTGAACATCTGTGATGTTTATTCATTATTGTCCTCACTCTTATGTCCTTTGTTCATAATGGGACAGCAAAGAACTCGTTATTAAGCAGTCACGGTGATTTAAAATATAGTTTATTTTATTAAAAGTTTGTTAATATTTTTTTTAGTTAGAATAAAGTTTCAAGAGATAAATATTTAGAAATACTTATATTCTTTGCACATAATCTTCTTACAATAGTTTTAAGGAAACCTTCAACCAATGTCAATCCCTTAAAAGATGGCTGTTAGCAAATTGAACCAAATTTTCAATTACTTATAACTTCTTTTTTGTTAAATATGCCTAATGCTACAAAGAGCACCCTTGCTACCAATTCAAGCCTTTCTGAGCTGTCCAGAAAAGAAGCACTTGTTCATGACCTTGTTCAACTTCTTTTTTTTTTTTTTTCTGAATACAGAAATGCAAGGCTGTCCACAGAGTTGATTATAAGGGTACTGGGGGAATATGTGGGAGTTTTCTGAAGCTGTAGAGGAATTGCAATCATCTGGGTCAAACAGAACACCTCAGTTCTGTGATCAATAGGTAGGGTCAATAGGTAGGACTAGGCATATACACTGTTTGAAAGTGATTTGCTTTGGTTTGGGCTAGCGTATATATAAACTAAAAGAGTTGTGCATATTGAATTCACAGAAAACCAAAGGTGAGCATCTCAAGGCCCATTGTTGTAGTACCATTTATGAGAGAAGAGTACCAGCGCTTTTTTAATTACCTGCATAACCCTTTCTTGCACTGCATACTAAATTGATCATGTACTTGAGTAAAATAATGATATAACCTACTTGGTAAAGAGGAGCAGAGGCAACTGCTAATTATAAATGACTGTGATACAGTGTCAGGAACCTTTCAAAGGGTGGTGGATGACAATGACTCTAACTTCTATTTCTTAACAATTTTTCTGAATGGTGATAATTTGTACAAAGTAATTCAGATGCAATTGAATTAATTTGGAGATGACACAGAAGTCCTGATTTTGCACTTTTACACATGCAAACATTTTTAATAAGAATAAAAATGGTGTGGTGAATTCAGTGGCCTACGTGCCTCTGTAAAAACTTGATTCTACATATATAAACTTAAAATGGTAAATCATACAGCAACAGTGAACTAACACAGGTAACTTGGGAGACTAGAAAGGTCATCAGGAGTTCATAAGAATAGAAAATATTTCGTAGAAGAGGGAAATCTCAGGAATATGTCAAAGACGGAATGAAATAATTTCTAAAATATGCTTTAATTGGTGAATACTCCAGTCAGTAGGATCTGTTGAGACAGTCCAGTCTCATATGAGAATAAACAAAACTGAAGAATTTACCTTTGCTTCTATATCAGGTTTGCTCCTTCAGTATAACTATTCTAAGTCCTTGCATAAAGACATGATGATGAGGAATGCCATGAAGAATTGTACAGTATTTGTAGCCTGAGATTTCTCTGGCTTCCAGCCAGTGGATCTCCTGCTTTCTTCTGCTAGCAGAAAAAACCTGATCTTTTTTTCCCCAGTGCCACCTGCTACAGCTGGCTCAGCCACTGGATTGCACATCTATCTCTTTGTGGGGAAATCCAGGTCTTGGTTGATACTCCTGGTTCTGCAAGGTAGCCTCAGGATGCAGACCAGTGGCTGCAGCTGCTTTTCAGGAACAGAGTATGGTCTGCATCCATCTGCTCTTCAACACGGAAACCAGTCATCAAAGCTCGTCCTGAGTGTCTCTGCCAAGTTTTGCCTTGACAAGAACTCAGAGAACCTCAAGTGTATTCTGAAAAATTCTTAAAGCAATCAGAATTTTGGTCAGAAAACGTCCTGATGCCCTTCTCTTTCCAGCATAGTCTTTCATAATGCGTTGTAGAAACCTCCTCACCTCCTGGAGATGGGAAGCTGCAGTGCAGTTAAATGCCTAGCAATTGTTGCAGGATGAAAAATCTAGTCCAAAATGCAAGTTCTACACAATTATGTCACAATTGGAGACACTCTATGCAGAATGGAAATTTCCACTGAATTGGATTTACCCAAGTTACAGCTGAAGTAACTACTGTCCTTTGAACTACTGTTTGAAGTATATCCCTGGTATATGTAGTATATGTCGTTTAAGAGGCAACTTGATAGCTGCTCACATTTTTGTCTCACATAAGTCAACCAAGCTGCTTACATTTCTTCAGGAAATATTTAATCATTTACTTAACCCTTTAGTAAACCCTCTCCATTTTTCCTTTGAAGAATATACTTCAAAAATGGGTAGATTACATAATTAGTCTCATTACTGGCAGATATACACAGAATATTGTTTTGCTACTCCTACTTCATACCACTCAGATACTCTGTCACAGGAATAGCTCCAGTATGGCTCAGGTACCTCATATTCTCTTTGCTTTCCACCTTGATCCTCAAATTCTCTTCTGTGTCACTGCATTCATAGCTGGTAAGGTGTAAATGGCTAATTCTGTGTTTCTAAATTTATATGCAGTCATTTTTCTTTGTTTTCAGGAAGATAGACAGAAAAAGTGAAGAGCAAAAATCTGAGGTAACATGAGATATGTGCCCTTTGGATTAAATTATTTGATGTCTCAAATAGATTGCTAATCTTTTCCTTTAATATGGTTTTCTTCTTGTTTAAGGCAGTGTACTACTAGGGATTAAGTCTTATTGTTATTAATGTAATATAATTGTCCAGTTTGTCTTTCAGAACAAAGTTCTGGATGGAATGTAGATTAGGAAAAAGTTGTAGCATGAAGTATTCATTTAGGTGGTTAACTGTCACTAAAACTCATGACAATTTTTTCACTGTCCAGTGCCCTATTTACATGACAGAATAAATTACATAGATGTTTTTAAAATTAAAGTGCCCTCACTGTTTTCTCTGGAGAAGAACAGTACTTTATCTCACCACCATGCAGCCATTGAATTTGTACTGGACTGTATCAGACCTGCGGCAGGTGAGCTATGGACCTGTACCTTAGGTTCTTACTTTGCCAACGAGGGCCATCCAGCTGATGGCCTTTGGGTTGTGTCCAGCAGGAGACAACTCTGACAACCATAAATTTTAGTCACCGTCTAACAAGAGGTATAATATTCCTGTTTTAAAAGGTATGTGTTATATCTAATACACAATAAATTCCATCAGAGAAGTAATAATTTTATTTAAAGAGAGAGAGACAGTGAGCTTTTTATTACATGGTTTAGGTATTTCCATTTGTCCTTACAGAGTATATTCACCTTTTTGTACAATTATTCATTAACTTAATTGATCTTTGGATTAGTCCGTAATTGTCTGATGACAGTTACACTAAAATTTCAGTAGAACCTATTCACTCTTTTTCTCCTGGGGACACGTCATTGCCTAGTTATTGCGGTTGTATGGCTTTTTCTGTGATTTCAAGCCACATTTACCTATATGCCACAATTATGGTGCACAGTTCAATGCTACTTCAGTCTATAGACATTTCTTTGCCTCCTGTGGGAGAAGGCTGGTACCTGCTCATGCGTAGAAGAAGTTGGAACTATTTCAAATAAACTTGTTTTTGTGAAAGGCTGTAGTAGATTTCTTGTTACCTGAAGATTTTGCAGAAAATACGCGATGAATTTTGTTAGAAAAGCAGTTCATGTGGATATGTTGACATATCATCAGCTTAAGTAGCTGAAAATGTATTATAAAGGAGAACTCATTTGATATTCATTGAGATGTTGGTGATATTTTAAAGCAGAGTCTAAGGAAGTTGACTTTGGAATTTGGTGGATTTTATAGTGACTGGGATGGCATTTAATTAGGCTGTCTGCTTTTCACTGAGTTTGTAATTCTCAGCATTCATTTATCATGTTTGTTTTGAATCTAGTTTCACTATAGAAAGTGTTTCTTGGATCAAGGCACTTAGCCCATCAACAGTGTACCAGTTCATTTTTAACATGATGATAATTAACCTTTCATCAGTCAAGTATAGATAGACATCTACAGTCTCTTGAATGGTGTGCTGACATGTGGCATATGGATTTATGTGTGTTTGTCTTTGTATGAAGATTGTAGTCTGAAACTCCTAGGAGATCTGATACTGCCATGGTTAGTACATGTTTCACATATCTAGAGAGGTGATGCCTTTCATCACTGTGTCCTTCCTTAGCAATTTGAGGTATTTCAACCTTTATTTAATACCATTTGTCCCTCTTCAGTTATATCTACTTAGGCTCTATAATTTTCTATGGTTATCCTCTTATCTTCTGTTCTCAGAGCCTTCATTTGTTCGCTGCTGTTTGTTTTGGATGAACCATGGACAATGGCTGTTTACATATTAATTATTTGTTTGCATGGTATGTCCAAAACCCACATAGAAGGTGTAACTTGCCAACCAAAAAAATAAGACTTACTAGCTTACATATACACATTTCATTCAAGTCCGGCTGAAATAAATCTCCCTGAGAGTTTTAGTAGTCTCAGACTTCAGTTTCAGTCAAGGCACTACAGGATATGATAAGGCCTGCTATATCTTCCAAATAGATTGTATTTTTGTTGCATGCAATAGATGGAGGGCTTTCCATAGAAGACATTTGGTAGAGGAAGATAAATATATATTTGTCTACAAATTCTACAATTACAAAATGCAGTTGATTTCTAAGATTAAAATATAGTTGGCATAAGGGTCTCCACTAAATTTTCAGCTAGCATTAGAAATGTTTGGAGTAGAAAAAAGGAAGATCCTACTTACTGAAGATAATGGATACTTTCAGGTACTTTCTTAGGCAAAGGGCTGCTTTAAGAAATTGTAGTAATGATTTTCTCAGAAAAAAAAAAGAAGAGTATAGATGATGATCAATAGTTTAACCAGTTGTTGTAAGACAAAACAAATTGGAGTGTTGATCTGCTGGAAGGTAGGAGGGCTCTGCAGAGGGGCAGGCTGGATTGATGGGCCAAGGCCAACAGTATGAGGTCCAACAAGGCCAAGTGCTCAGTCAGAACAATGCCATGCAGCACTGCAGGCTGGAGGAAGAGCCTCTGGAAAGCTGCACCAGTGTAGGTGCTGGTCAACAAGCAGCTGAACATGAGCCAGCAGTGTGCCCATCTGACCAAGAAGGCCAGAGGAGTCCTGGCTTGTATCAGAAATAGCATGACCAGCGGGACCAGGGCAGTGATTGTCCCCCTGTATTTGGCACTGGTGAGGCTGCACCTTGAATATTCTTGTCCAGTTCTGGGCACCTTAGTACGGAAAAGACATTGAGGTGCTGGGGTGAGTCCAGATGAGGGCAGTGGAGCTGGTGAAGAGTCTAGAGAGTAAGTCTTAAGAGGAGTGGCTGAGGGAAAGTTCAGAGAAAAGGAGATTCAGGAGGGATCTTACCACTCTCTACAATTACCTAAAGGAGGTTGTAAAGGTGGGGGGCAGCCTCCTCTTCCAGGCAGCTAGAGATGGACAAGAGGAAATGGCTTCAAGCTATGCCAGGGGAGGTTTGAACTGGACATCAGAAAGAATTTCTTCACTGAAAGAGTTGTCAGACATTGGAATGGGCTGCCCAGGGAGGTGATGGAGGTGCCATATCTGGAGGTGTTAAAGAGATGACTGGATGTGGTACTTGGTGTCATGGTCTAGTTGACAAGGTGGTGATCAGTTACAGATTGGACCGAGTATTCTGAGAGATCTTTTCCAACTTAAATGGTTCTGTGATTCTGTGCAAACAAATCATACAACATGTTCTGCAATTTTGTAATCAGAAAGTGGAGTAATTGATGCAAGGAAAGAGAAGTAAGGAATGTGTCCTATTTCATTGCTTGTCTGTTCAGAGCATCAGGAATAAAAGTATTAGCATAATGTTTCCTGAAGACAATTTATTTTTTCTGTGTTGAAAGATTGGTTTTCTACCAAGTTCATAAGTTTGCAGACAGGGATGTTGTTTAGGAGGAGCAGGAGAGGCTGGCCAATGGATTAACAGGAACATTAAAAAATTATCAAAGATAAGTGCTAAAGTCCTTCACCTAGGTGGCAAGTCCACATCAACAGGACTGAAACTGTCTGGCTGGGGAGCAGCTCTTCTAAAAGCACCTGGAGTTCCTAGTGAAGAGCATGGAACCTTGGCAGCAAAGAGGGCTAGCAGCCTCCTGGGCTGTGGGACCAGCTGCACCTTCAGGAAGTTGAGGGAAGTGATTGTATCCCTCTGGTCAACATTTGTGAAAGCACATCTAGATGCTGCATTCAGATTTGGGTTTAAACTGAAGGGAGCTCAGTAGAGGGCTACCAAGCTGGTCAAGCAGTAGCACCTGCCCATTTGGAGAGGGCTGTCCAGACCAGAGAACAGATGGCTTTGTGGACCCAGAATCAGCCCCCAGCACTTATGGGGAGGTGATTGAGAAGGCAGAGGTAGTGCAAGATAAATGAGAAGCAATGGTGATAAATTGCAACAGGGGAAATCCCAACTAGGTATAAAGAAAAAATTTGCTTGGAGGATAATTAAACAGTGGAAAAAGTTGTTCAGTGAGGTTTTGGGATGTCTATCCATGGAATTTTCAAGACCCAGATAGATGAGCATCCTGGTCTGAATTTGGTATTGGTCCTCCTTTGACTAGAAGTAAACTTCACAAGATCCCTTCTAAATTGTATGTGGTAATTAATAATTTCTGTGGAAAATTACAGGAATCAGCCTGGGGTGGTATTTGTTTGTTTGTTTTTTTTCATCTCCCTTTTTTTTTAGCATTGTTTGATATTTTACTTGTGCAAAGTTCGTGCTATTGTATAGTACTGTATAGTATTGTATTCGTACTATTGTATAGTACAAGGGGGTGTAGAAGCAGATAGTTGTCTCTCCATCACGTCTACAAAACTGGGAAGAATATTTTTGTGATGACATATAGAGGTAAAGAGTGCTTTTAACCAAGATGGCCAAAGTAACATTGCTATACTAATCAAGCTGAATATGTTTGAGAATGCAACAGCTCCAAACTGGCACAGAGAATTTCCTCTACTTGGATAGGGAGATGTGCGAAGAATTGTCAATTGATTCTGGACTGCAAGTTGATAGGAGTAGAGTCAGCAGTTATACTTCTCTGACCATGTCAATACTTGGATGAACTTTCTAGAAGAGAAGATAAATTTGTATTATAGGATAAGATTGATGTATAAAGAATATCTGTGATGCTTTGAGTCCTTATGATAATTTTTTGAGATCTGTAAAAGCCATTTGAATTAATAACATTTGACCAATGTAATTTCAAATAATACACAGCATTACATGAAAATTGACATGGAGGACAAAAATTTGTGTGGATCTCAGAACAAAACTGTTTTTCTGGAAGATATCTTTAATAATACCTGTTGTTCTTACTGTTAAAAATTCACATTTCTATAAATATTCTCTGCAGTCAGGTTGTGCCTTTATTAAATGTTCAGAGTTAAGTCTGGTTGTATTGTTCAGTAATTTTGGATTAGTTTTTATTAAATCGGTATCACAGGTGTTGCACATTTTGGCAATAATGATAATTCTTTGATAATTCTTTTAAGTGAAGGTCTTACGGAGACTAAAATTAATTGTACTGAAGTTATAAAGTGTGAGAAAATGTTTCATATCTTTTGGAGATGTACTTCAAAGCTGTAATGACTCAAAGACTAAGAAGATGCTTGTGATATGTATTAAGAGATCACATGTTTTATAGTCTAAACATTCAGCTACGTAGGCAACACATTTTGTTACAGGGAGTGAACAATAGAGTTGCCTCTCTTTATTCTGTTGATGCTAGGATTGTTCATTTTTTACAACAAAGCTTTACTTATATAATACTAACTAATGTTCTAATGTTTCTTTCTGTGCATGAATTTCTAGTATTTTTTCTACATTTTCCCTGATAATTAAGGTCCAGTTTCATTCCTTCAGTAAAAATTTGGGAAGAAGAAAGGAAAGAGGAAACAGGGCAGGAAATTATAAATAGCCAGACAAATACGAGATTAGTGAAGATGAAGAGCACAAGGCACTGTGTGTATTCAGAAGAATCAACCTAACAGTATGTGGTAGGTGTACTGGAAAAAAAAATGTAGGGAATAAGTAAAACATACTTCAGTGGGAGAGTGAAATACATTTTGACTCACAAAAGAATATGCCAAAGTCTGGCAAGGCAGAAGGAGCGAGAAATAGATTGATGAAAACATCTGAGGTGGAATGCATGGGGAAAAAGAGATTTTTGTCAAGAAAATGTCTAAACCAGTCTAGGAAGGATGAAGATGAAGGAATGCAACATCAGTGACTCTATATACCACAGGATTAAGAAGAGCAAGTAATGCTTTTTAGAGATATATTTTCAATAGCTGTATTTCTTTGCTATGTTTATTTTCCCCAAAATTTTCTGTGACGCATGAAGCATATGGGTGAAGATGCTGATGATGAAATGAACAAGAGAGTTCATTTCTGCAGAAATGTAATAGAATTGATGAGTAAGAAGTCAGCCATCAAGTTTGATAATGTTTAAACCATTTGTTACTGAAAGCTAGCAGTGATAGTGAGCTTTCAAGAAAATCTTTTGTAGAAAAATGTAATTGTGTTCTATTCCAGGAGTCGTGACTGTGGTCCTGGTAATTGTTGCTACTGAAAAGAAGTAATATTTGTGTATGTGCGGGAGTCCCAATCCTTTTTCGGCTTCTAAGGATTTACAAGTTTATCTGAGGCCCTCGTTTTGTCTTAGGAAGATCCAAGAAAATATGTAAATGCGCAATTTAAATTGCTAACATAAGGGCAATTACTCATTCCTACCTGGCTGAAGTTGTATTTTGCTCTATATTTAAGGAAGTTTCATCTGTTTCAGGCACAGCTGAGACTTACCATCCTTCTAGAGCTCAGATTTTCTTGTATACTTGTTATTATGCCTTGGTCATTCATGTGACACATGCCTAAGTACTTGCATTTTTACTTTCTGAATTAGTCATCATCAGCCTCTGTACAAATGTCTGACTCTGGACTGTGAGGTGTCAGTGACCATGTTTAGCATTTCAGTAATACTTTAGGTCTTTTTACATGTGTGGAATTTGGCTAGGTCAGACAAGCTCTGACCTCTTATTAATGGGGCCATGAAATATAGTTCTTCACCACATGCAAGCATATAATGTTTTGTCTTCTGGAGGAAGCTAATGTCTGGTTAGATGTCTGATCTGTTGGAGCACCTCACCAGGAACCTTATCGGTCTTGCTTGACTTGTTATGAAGCCCTTAAAAGCACTTTTTTGACAAACCTCTGAAGCCGTATTGTTGCTAGCAAAGTAATCTCCCATGTTTATGTGTTGGGAAATGTTATCATTTTCTCTGAAAGTTGAGAGAAATTGTTTGTTTGTTTTAAGTAATGGAAAATAAAGGTTAAATTGTATCAGACAAAGTGCATCTATGTAAAATGCTGGGAAGCACAGCCAGTGAGTAACAGCTGTCTTAAAGCTCGTTTCATCATTTAGGGAAGTGTCACTGTGCTCTACCCCTGTATTGGCAAAGGGGTAGAAGCAACTGAAGCAACTGAAGATCCTCAGCTAAATGAAGTAACACAACTGGTCTTTCTGTTTTCATTCACATAAGTAAGGTAACAAGGAAAAAAGTATATTCCTTTCAGGCATTTCAGCATAGAAATGATCTGAAATTCTGACTTTCGTCCTTATTTATCTAATTATTTATTTATTTATTAGATGATCTTCAGAATACTCCTAGTACAGAAGGATCAGTTTATCTCCATAGACAAGGCCACTATGCAGGTTGTCTAAACCTCACTAATACCTTGAGTTGCTTGTGCACAGACATGAAGCATCAGTGGCGACAACTCAGGTTCCCTGCCATGTCTCTACTGCTCCAGAAGTCTGCAGGTTTCCTCTAAACGAACCCAGCCTGGAGGACTGGGTATCCTGTGTGTTGTCTGGGAATAGTAGCCTAGGAATGGACAACTAAATTGATGCTTAGCCATTTTTAAATACTCCCTCTTATGCTATGTGCGTACTTCGGTGTGTAGTATTTGGAAAACGTGATGCAAATAGCAGTAGGAACACTTGCACTGTATCAATTTTTTTCCCAGTTCATTACATAATTTGACAGATGTTAATCGCAACTCAAAGCTCACTTGATTGTTTTTTCTCATATTTAAAGGAGAACAAAGATCTCTGATATTAATGTCTGAAGATGAGCATGTTGCCTGATGTTTAAAAGACTTATTTAGTCATTAGTCACTTGTGGTCAGGGATTTATTAGTCATGGTAATTTCCCCAATTAGTTGAAAGACAGAGAGCATAACTGGGGCACTTTTTGCCTAATTACTGGTAACTGTGTACATGCAGTTTATTGTTGAGTTTATGAGACTAGCTGAAGTGTTACAAGTGTCTTAAGAAGTGAGGTCTCTTTCTTTATATAATCATTAAAATCAGGATTAGCACCTACAGTAACAGTAATAGTACTGTGCCATGAACAGAAATGTTTTAATATTTGATGTTGTATTTTTGTTCTAAATCATAGTCTCCCCAGACATTCTGAAAAAGACCCACTGAGTGAACTGCATTGAAAAAAATATATTTTACAGTAAATGGAGAGAGAATCAAGTATTATCTTCTGTGTTTAGTGAAATAACCTTTTGATGAACTTGGAAAGGAAAAGAATTCCTCTTTAATTAAGTTTGCCCTTCTTCCTGAGGTTGTGAGAGAGAGGGGAAGGTGCTAGTGTTAAAGTGAGAATGGAGTTAATTGACGTTAATCTTCATATGTTTGATAGATTTATTTTAACAGCAAAGAAGTAAAAAGGACGTAAGCCAAAGTTAACTGTTCCTAACTGATTGAATGGCATACCTGAATGTAACATTTTATTTTCCGCTTTGAAATTAAGTTTGCTGCCTTCTGTCTTTCCTTCTGTCCTATTCAAAACCCTTCAAGAAAAGCTGGAGCTACGTAGTAACTTGGTAAAAGATTAAGTTTTGAATCATCTTGTTTTCCAAATTCAATGTTTCATTAAAGAATGTGGTCTAGCAAGTCCGACTAGATCCTGATAACATCATCTCAAGTGATCCTTCTCACTGTGTACAAGGGATTTCTGTCTTTGAAACAGACTAATTCAAATCTCTCTAGCATGACAAAGATTGGTAATTCAGATTCCTGGAAATGAATGTGTACACAGCACCTGTCCTGTTGCCTTCATGTAACGAGGTGCTGTTTTGGGGGAGTTTTGTTGAACTCCCTCCAAAACACCTGGATCGAGAATTCAGATTGGCAGGTGGTGTGCTTTACTTCCCTGGAGGGCATACAGAAGACTTTCTATATATGCGGGTCATTTCATTTTTCCAGCCTGCATTATTCCTTCTTACTACAGTCCTGTTGTTGCACATTAGTGGTTATGGCTTAGGAATCAAAGGTGTAGAACTGGGTGCCAAAAGCATAGCAGAGACATTATAGTCTTTATTACATGCTTCCTGATCTTGAGCACATTTTAAAGGAGAGTTAAAAAGATAATATTCTGGTAGTGAGATGGGTTAACCTCAGTTAATCACCGCTGAAAAGGCCAGTAAGATAGAAATTGAGAATGTGAGAATGGCTGTTTTCACCATGTAGAATAGCAATAATCTGGATCTATATTTGGTTATTATATTATCTCATTTGTATTGGTTTCTTTGCTGGTTTAACTAATGGATTAGTGAGTCACAAGCTCTTCTTAGTCTTGTGTACTACTTCTTTCAGGATGCAGTGTTTTCTAGATAAAATCAGATAGTTCCATATAAATAGTCAGAAATGCACATTTTAAGCCAAGACTTGTAAGACACTAAGTAAAGAACTGTTGCCTTTAATAAAAGAGTCTTCTTTTATTACAAGTGTTTTTACAAGTGTTTAGAAAAGCTCTCAGATGTTGGGATAGAATTTTTCCCTCTCCCCCTGGAATTGCATTAATAGATTTCTGTAAGCTCTCAGTGTATACTGATTTGTAGTTCAGAATTTTCAAACTGGAGGAGGACAAGAAGTCCTCCAATCAAGCAAGAAAGAAAATGAAAATTTGAAAAGTATTTTTATATTTTTTTTGTTAATTTCAGATTTGTTTCAATGTAGTAAGTAGTGAAAAAGAGACAAGTGCAGATTAGGTTGCTCAGAGAGATTATGCAGCTTCTGTCCGTGGAGGTTTGCAAAACCCAACCTGATCAAGCCATGAGCAACCTGCTGTGACCTCAGAGTAAGCCCTGCTTTGAGCAGGAGTCTGGACTAGAGAGACCTCTCATGATCCCTTTCCCACCTGAATTGTCCTGTGAATCTATAAATAAAATGAAGAACTCTTCAAAATGTCAAGATATTCAAGTGACTGTGGCTGGAGGTGGTGTTGTTGTAGCTCCTATTGGGCTTTAGGTAGTAATGGCATGACCTCTTGTACTTTTCATTTTGGCTAGATCTCTGCTGTTCTTAATAGCATTGTGGAAAGAACAGTAAAGCAGCACAAAATAATGTCACAATCACTTCAAATTCTCTGCAAATAACTGGGCTAATCCAGAGAGTCAGCTGCCCTGGATCTGTATGGAGCTCTGGTGGTTGCACTGTACTTTCTGCTGTTTATGGGATGAAGGACAAACAGAGGAAGAAGAAAAACGTTGGTTTTGTAGTGGGAATGTCTCCTTACAGAGCTACTTATAAATTAACTTTTACTCCTCATCATGTTAATGCCCCTGGGAAAAGGCTGGGATTGCCTCTGCACTCTGAGCAACTGTAAGCTAATTTATGTAGCAATTAGATGCCCAAAAGTGCAAGCAAACCATAAATAGATACGTAAAAAAAAGCTGCATCGTAACAAAACATGAAAGAGATAGCAATAGGTAGCTATGAGGGAAAAAGAGTGTACGTTTACAAAACTTAGCTTTCTAGTTCTTTTAGTGCTCCCATTAGTGGGATCCTGCTAATGGGAAATGTTAAATATTTAATATCTGACATTTTTGTAATGTCTATGTAGTGCAGTAAAGATTAAGTATTTTATGGTGCATTTCAATTTAAAAGAATGAAAGCACTTTTCAGACTGCTACAGGGAAGCTGTCAGCGAACCTTGTATTTAGACTACATATTACTTTCAGCTATAATAGACTCTTTGAGCTTGTTTGCAGCAAGCTAGTTATGAAAGCCCTGTATCTGAACAGTTCATCCTCTGGGAACATACTGAGTTAGGCCAAGGTTTCTTTTTCACTTCCCAAATTACACAAGCATGCCAAAACCATCAAGCAGTTGCCACAGCCATGATAGTTTTGATTTTCGGGAGACTTGCTAGTGTTTCCAAGAGGTGGTACAAGGCTTTGCAGTTACAGACTGGTTTGAGGCATTCCCAGAAAGGACTGCAATATAAGCCAGGGGTGCCTTCTCTTTCTCTGTCCTTTCCTGACTTTTTCTGTCCTTTCTTCACATTGAGCATACTAGCAGGCTTCTTTTCTGTAGGAAATTTACTGAGAAATTCCATCCCCTATTTTGAGGGCAGAATATCTCTGTGTAATTTAGAAGCCCTTGAATCCCTTTCTAACAATAAAGTAGTAACATTTTTAGTTTTGGTGTACAATACAAATTGGTACAGGGATAGTAATTTAATTTCTTTCTTTTAATGTACTATTGTACTTACGTTAACATTGGATCTGGTTTATAGGGGTTGCAAATGATCTGTAATTGCTAGCCAGCGCCCATTTCTGAAGATAAGTTGTGTGATAGTCAGAGTTACTGCTATCAGTCTGCTGCACTTTGCTTGATCTCAAGCCCATAGCAGTTCCTTGAAATAAAATATAAGAGTAATATAGATTGCAGTTTTTAGCACTGGAGGAATACTGAAGTCCATACTCATTTGATTGGAATGGAAAGAAAACTACTTCCAGGCATTCTTTGACCTTTTGGTGATATTCGAGTGAAACTGCAGATGCAACCAAGGTATTGCTTTTTTTTTTTTTAATGACTTGGTAATTAACTATATATTGCTGCTTATCTAATTAAAAGATAAGCAATAAGTGAATGTGTGTTTTTCTTGTGTATTTGTTTCATCTTGATAAAACAGGTAGCTAGCACAAGGTCTTAAAATGGTGTACCATACCATTCAGTTAACTGTACCACGTATACATGCAGATACATAGCTGCCACATGACTGCAGCTTCTGCTGATGTTTAGTCATAGCACATGGATGTAATATTTGTTTCCTTTCTTAAAATGTGAATGGAGTTGAGTAAGTATACAAGTCTTATTTTTTTATATCATAGTTAGAAGAGAGGCTACTAGAAAGGAGATTCTGTTAATGCTCTTGACACTGAGATGTATCTATTATGATGATTAAGCATCTCTTAGAAATACTATATTAGTATCATGATTTGAAAAACTAGTACCAGTAGGGAAAAGCTTTGGAATTCCACTTTGTGTTATAAAACAGGAAAAGGCTGACAGTAAGATGATGCCTACTGTTGCTTTTATGAGTTTGACTCATAGCTTGAGTTTGTCTGGATGGGTGATGTGTTAATGTCGCAATTAACATGTTTATAAGCTTACAGTCTCTACCACCATAAAACAGAATGTTGGTATTTTAACTAAGGGTCTGCTTCTTTCTGTTGACACCAGAAGGCATCTGGGTTTTTATAAAGTACTCTAAATAGTGTTCAATATTTTATCACTTTCTCCTTCACCTCTTGTGTATTCAGTTTCACTCTTTCTTGTTTTTCTTCCTAATCTTGGTGGGGTTTTTTTTGTTTGTGTTTGGTTTTGAAGTGTTTTATTTATGTTTATTTTTTTTTTAATTTGCTCAACATAGAGCTGATAAAGCAGATGATGAAGATGATGAAGATCTAATGGTGAATAAAACATGGGTCCTTGCACCAAAGATTCATGGTGGAGATGTAACTCACATATTGGACTCCTTACTTCAAGGATATGACAACAAACTTCGGCCAGATATTGGGGGTAAGCTCATAAAATGATTCAGTGTAATAGAAGATGTGAACCATAAATGGTGTGCATTTTGTCTAAGATGGCAAAAAACCACTCATTGCCATTTTTAAAACTCAAGATAGCAACCTAAATATAACAGCGATTAAATGCAATGGTTTCCTGGAACTGGTAAAAATAATGTTCCAGGCAAGAGTAGACTTTATGTTCTATTTAGCTATCTTCTTTCTTATGGAAAGTATTGGTTTTGGGGGACAGAGAGCAATCTAAAATGGATCATTAAAAGACAATTATAATTTGCTTTATTTAACAAATATCTTCTGACAGAAAGAATTGTAGATATAAACTATGGTTATTTTAAAAACTGATCTTGCGTCTGTAGGAGTTATTAAAGAATTATTCCTAGACATTTTACTCTTACTGTAGAAAATGCATTGTAAGTGTGTATTTCAAGCAAGTGTAACTCAACCCAGTTCTCTTCTTCCCTTAGCTCAGATTTTAAAAAACTTCATAAAAATCTAAAAATATAACTCAGGACCCTATCTTTTCTAGAGGAATATAGAAAGGAAGACTTCGTTGCTATAGATCAAACTTCGCAGCTAGTAGGAAGGCAGTTTTGTTTTTCAGTAGTTAAAGCATCATTTTTCATATAATTATTCAGTGCAAATATTTGGAAGAATCTTGTTTTGGAAACACGTGATACATGAAACCTTGCCAGCTCTTGTCTACCATGTGCATGCTGGATCAAATAAAAAAAATAAACAAATTTTCTCTGAGTTTGTTTCTTGAACTGTGAAGGGAGAGGTAGAGGACATAATTATTCCCTATCAAATTCTGTAAGGTGCTTATGCGATGAACAAAACAACGACTTGTTTCATTTATGTCAGAGAAGAGAGAGATGCAATCTCAAACTATGCATTTTCTTTTGAAAGCTTCTGACAAATTGTTTTGTTTCCCAAATTTTTTAGTTCGGTTTTATTGTTGACTGTTATCCTAAAGATGTTGAAAGGCAGTATCTCTCCCTGTCATAATACAACCACATGTGAATCTCATAAAGTTTGTTTTAAGTCTTTTTCTTCACATTCATTTAATTGAATTACTATAAACATTTAGACAACATGGAGGGTCTTCCAGTATGTTTTTCCTTAAATGTCACTGTGTGACAGATGTATAGAATTACTGTTGGACTTTTTTTCCCTGTTTGATGCAACAGACAGCAAAGCAATTATGAGGGAATAAACTGTCTCCACTAGGATTCCTTTTAATTATTAACTGGTAGGTGGGGATGAAAGAAGAAAGAATTGTTTTTTTCTTCTCTTCCCATAAAACTTAGAAGGAAATGGAGGCAATAGAGAGGAAGAGGAATTTATTCTGACATGTCAAATGGCTTTAGATATGCTAAGATTAGCTCAGTTCGTTGGAGCATGAGGCTAATAATGCCAGCGTTGTGGGTTAGATCCCTATATGGGCCATTCACTTAAGAGTTGGACTTGATGAATCTTGGGGGTCCCTTCCAACACAGAGTATTCTGTGATTCCTAAATGGATATGGAAGAATTTTGATGTAATGCTTTTACTTTTCTGGTTATGTACTGAGGCTTTATAGGGCAAGAACTCTGTCTTTTTGTGGGTAACTCAGTGTACAGCTTTCTGGATTCAAAATATCAGTTCCCAAAAGAATACACTTAGTTCTATCTTCTTTCACATAAATGTTCCCTTTCTCTTCTCAATACTTCTGTACCAATCTGACCTTTTCTATCTGGGGCCTGCCTCCACTCCCTATACTAAAACATAAAGTTCATGAATAATCAACCAGAGTGATGAGAACAGAGACATTTGGGAGTATTCACTCGTTTTCAGAACAAATGTTAAGACTGATCCTCTTCTGGATGGAGGGGAAGTTGCAGACTTCTGCCACAAGGCAGAAATTTTGGACAATGAAAGTTGAAATTTCTTACTTGTACATTCTGTACAGTTGTTTGGGAAGTGCAGCAGATATTTAACAGATAGACAAACAAATTAAGGATATAGTTCATTCATCTTTTTCTGCTTCAAAGATGGGGATTTGGTGTCAGATTCCATATCTTCAGAGTATATATTAGTACTTGTACAACAAGGTTATTGAACTGGAATTCTCATTATCTTTCAAAGCAATAATATCCCACTGAACATCCTTATGATTGAATTACAAAGCTCATTTACAATGACATTTTTTGTTTTGAAGTTGTACTGAATCCCAGAGCAAAATTTTGTTCTTCCTGATGCTGACACAGAATTTCAGCATCTCAGAGTGAGATAAGGGTTTTATTGTTAAGCATGCAGTTAGTTGAGGGATACACTAAAGGAAAGCCAAATGAAAATTGAAACTTTGAAGGCAATGTTGAAATTTAATAGGAGAAAACAGCTCTCATTTTCTCTTTGTCTCGTTCAAAAGTCCTTGATTTGTAGTGATTTCATAGCTGCTACCCTTTGCTATGTAAATTAATTTTACTAGTCTTTAACTCAATTTATGTAATATTTTGATATGTTTGGAGCATAAAGTTTCTAGAATTGAAGGTCTAGTATTGAAGTACCTTCTGCTCAGTATGAAGTAATAGTAGTTACCAGATGAAGTCTTCCATCTGAGGTATAAATGACCTTTAAATTACAGATTCAACCTTGGAGTGTTGATATATTAATAAAGCAGTACTATTCTCATTGCAGCATTACCTGTTGGCTGCCTGATTTTATAACTACACTGTTTAAACTTCAGTCCTGCATCAAAATAGCTACTATTTTTTTACTTTCCTTTTAAAATTCTGGCTTCGCATTGTCCCACCTCTCACATCTTAGGGACACTGATACATTAATATTATCCTATCAATATACAGAGCGTTTTTTTTCCAGCATTGATGTGTGTATGGGTGAAACACAACTGATCAATCTCAAAATTTAATTAAAATTAGGAAATAATCATCACATAACTATGACTTCTGTGGAGTGTTTCAATCAACTGTTTGAGGCAAAAGCTGTCACTGATAAAATTTTTAAGAATGGTCAGAGTGATTGCTCAAGGACATAGAGTAATTGGATACCTAGAAAAAATTGGATGGCTGTTACTCCCCTATAAGCAGGGCATGAGTAAATAATTACATTTTGGTGAAAAGTCATGTTCTCAGGGATATAAAGAATACATGGACAGAAAATGGACTTTCATGAGAGTAATAGAAGCACTAATTCTGAAAAAATATGGGTATTAGGGAGACATTCTGTTGAACAGGTGCTCTTAGTGTAGCATTGATAAAAGTATAATATAGGCAACAAAGTAATAAGTTCAAACAAGCAGGAAAATATCAAGTAAAGGTAGAGAGATATGTATTTTGAGATGAAGAACCTTTTCCAAGAATTGAGGAAAATTGAAATACAAGAGCAAGATGTAGAAAAGCATATTCAGTGAATGTTGAAGGTACTGGATGTGTGCACTGCTGAGAAAATGATGGAAATAATAAAAGTGGTGGGGTAGGAGTATTTGCTAAAGATTGGTTTCTTTTAAATGAAAAGGTAAAAAAAATGTGGAGAATGGGGGTATACTTTCATCAAAATCACTTTGAAAAAATCCTTCAGAGATGGAGCTGGAAGCTTGAGGCTGATATAAATAGCCATATAAGTAATAATCTGAGATAGCTGGTTGTGAGCATTGTATTATTCCATTAAAAGCTATTACAAATTGAAGGCCTCTTTTATTTCTCAGTGTGGTAGTCACCTAATTTATTTGGTGAATAACTGCTTTATTACCTAGAGGGAATGCTTCTTTAGGCAATTAATGAGGAGTTATAGAAAACATGCTTAAAAAATATAAGCCTGAATGAAATTATCAAAAGTGGTCTTAGAATTTAATAGCATTATAGGTAATAATTAAAAAAAAAAGTGATAAGTCTTAGACCTTCATTAGATAATGAGGGAATTGTGGTAAACTAAGGGAACTGGTTAGTGAATTTAGATGGGCTAACATGCTATTGGTTAAGGTATTTTAGTAATAGATTGGAGTAATGAAAATGGAGTGGTATTAAGTAATGAAAAGTGCAGTGTTCTGCAGTTTTACATTAATGATAATAATTTCTTTCAGGAGACGGGTGTTTATAGAGTGAGAACAGCTGATAAGGAGAGCTTTTAAGTGTAACAGGCAGAGATATTTCAAATACCAAATGCTGAAAATTTGGCCTGGAAAAATATAGGCTAAAAAAGAGGCACTTCAGGTGGAAAGGGCAACTACTAAAATAATTTGTCAATGATCGAGGAAAATTTTTATCACTATGACTTTTCTAATTGGGAATAAGCATTTCTCAAAATTTTTAAAATCAGAAGAAGTTTAGTCCAGTGAAGAAAAGGTGTAAAAGGAGGAAATCAGAAAGTGAGCAGAGCTCTCCAGATTGGGTTTACCAAATAGGTCTCCTGCATGCTTCTGCTAGTTGGAGGTGATGAGCTATCCCTTGTGGACAGCTGCTCCTTGATGCTCTTCTTTCTCTCTCTCCCTCCCTCCTGAATATGCAGTCGGTTGATCTCTCACCATCTTACTTTACTCTAGCCTGGGCCATACTGTCTCTGTGTAAATATTTAAAGTATGCAAGCCTTTTCTCCCCTTGCTTTGAAGATTCTCTAGGTTAAAGGGCTGTTTTGCACTTCATGCAGGATGTGTGAAATCACCTTATCACCTTCTTCCTACCTGTAGTGTTTTCAGGGTACCATATTTTTAAGATATAATAAGAAGCATTCACAGTGGAAAAATCTTTTCAAACCATCTTTCACTGTTAGGTCTTTGTGGAGAACAAATGAACAATAGTAATTATATAGATATCAAATTAATATAGAGAATGTATTTTCCTCCAGCATTTGTCATTTTCATGAACCCTTATCACTTCTAGTTCAAGAACACAAGAAGAATGAGTTAGTACTTCTCATTCAGAAATACTTTGCTCTGTACCGTACAGAATAACTAAAGTAACAAAACAGATTCTTCCAGTCTTCTTGAAGTGGATTTCTTTCTCTGGCTCATTTTGGTCAATTAAAATTATTTCAACAGAGGCAGATTTTCAAACTCTTCATTGGCTCTTAATACCACTAATAATCTTACTCAGAGCAGTGCTTTGGAAAAGGAAAAATGAACTCCGTGGCTCATTACAGGAAAGCCCTTGTGGCCGATGAAATACTGCTTGCTACAAGCTGGAATTTCATAAAATTGACATAGCCCCCATTAAAAACTGGCTCACTGACAGATCTCAAAATTTAGTTCTTAATAAGGAATATCAGTGGTTTTGCTGTCTATAGTGGGGTCTCATAGGAAAGTCTTGATCAAGAATAATGGTATTTTGAATGACTTCAGCAATTCACTGTTGTAGTAAAGTTGCCAGATGACACAAAGACTGTTGGAAAGGGAGAGGCTGCACTGTTGGAAAGGGAGAGGTTGCATCTGCAGAGTAATGAGATCCTTCAGTATAAATGCAGATATGAGAATTAAGAGGGTGAAAAAAAAGAGGTGGAAGGGAAAGAAACCTGTGAGTTGTGTTTCAAGGTGAGAGATTCTGCATAGTAAAGTATTCATCATTGCTTGAGCAATGAGTCAAGATACACTTTGAGCCATCTCCTTGTGTGCTGGTCTAGCAGTGGGGCTGCTGTTATATAAATAAAAGGGGTCACAAAACTAAAGGAAGAGGATATCTGTTTGTGAAATGTGGTGCATGTTAAATAGATTATATGTAGGAGGGGAAACCTAAATGCACTCTACAACCTCCTTGTGAAGGGAAGAGGAGGGGCAGACACTGATGTCCTCTCTGTGGTGACCAGTGACAGGACCTGAGGGAATGGCCTGAAGTTGTGTCCAGGGAGGTTTAAGTTAGATATTTGAAAAAGGTTCTTCACCCAGATCTGGAACAGGCTCCCCAGGGAAGTTGTCACAGCACCAAGCCTGCCAGAGTTCAAGAAGCATTTGGATGATGCTTTCAGGCACATGGTGTGACTCTTGGGGATGGTCCTGTGCAGGTCTGAGAGTTGGACTCCTTGTGGGTCCCTTCCAACTCGGCATATTCTGTGATTATATTATATGCATAGACGCATTATAAACTGTTTTTAATCTGATATTTCTGCTTATGGGTGTGAGTTCTCGTGTTTTCCCCCTTTCTTTATGAGTTCTGCAGAAACTGAAAACATCTGCAGCTCAGAATATCCTGAGTTGGATATCCTTCCACAAGGATCATCTTGGGAAGTACTTATTTTTTTCCCCCCAGGAAATAAATTGGTTTTCTGCATCTGTTTAAACTTTCTGTGAAGCGTGCTGGGGGCAGAATGGTGATCTAGTGACCCTGTGTTCTGTAGTTGTAAAAAATCCTTTGTGCAGCGTCACTGGTGCGTCCTTCTGTCAGTCTTAGGTTCACACCAGTAAACACATTTGGAATCAAGGAGAATTTCCTCTCAAGTGAACTTCGCAGGTAAAGGGTATTTTAGGATATTTAGGAAGTATACCTTGCCTGTCATTGTAGCTGGCAAGGATGTCAATGATGCTCTCTTTCTTTCTGTGTGTCTGTTCAAGCCTTTAGAGGTTAAAAAGGTCTTTTTACTTAAAGCTTTAGGTTTGTTATTGAGCACTTGGGCAATCACTGCAGGTTTGCAGTATAAAGAAATTAAATCTGATGATCTAGGGTTCCTCTTCTATGAAATCAAAATGTCTTTTTGTTTGTACCTTCCGCCTTTTTCATCTGCAGATGAACAGAGATGTTTCATTTTATTGTGTCAAATCATGAAAGGACCAGCAGAACTCTATTATTAACCCACTTTGTTCTACTCGGTACTAAGACATATGTCCTCTTGTGTCCACATTCTGGCTCCCCAATAGAAGCTAGAAAAAAAATGCATGGTAAACTGATGCAGTTAAAATTCATTCCCACCTCATCCATTTCTGCCTTTTTTTCATATAAACCAGTTAAGAGGAAAAACCTGAATTTTCAGTGCCTTCTGTACTTCAGATGTGTCTTTCATGGCAAGTCACTTAGTGTCCTTCTGTAAATGCACAAAGTAAGAGTATATTTTTTAAGAGAATATGTTTTTAAAAGTTTTTATCTGCACAATGTTAGTGGTTTCCCTGTTTTTAAAGAAAAATAAATCTGATGATATCTAACTTTTAAATGACTGTAGCTGGAGGAGCTTTCACTTAGGTGTTTGAAGCAGTGTATTAGTCAAGCTGATGAAAGGACATTAGTAATCCCTAGATGCTGTAACTTCATGAATCAAAGATATCTGTGGTGAGAAGTTGTTTTACTTTTGTTACAAGTTCTCAGTAGGAATTGACAGAAATTACTGCATATTGATTCCTTACAGATGATAAACACATCTGCTCCCAGACCCCATGGTTCATTGTAATAACACATTTTTCCAACCCCTTTTTTCATTTGTTTATGATTGCATTTTTAAGTTGGAAGGGAGTTTTTGGGAGGTTTTTTTTGTTTGTTTGTTTTATGTTTCATTACCTATTGTATCTATCTTACATGTGGTCACAAAGCATAGGTGGGTATTGCATTTTGACCTAAAAAATTCCAGTTGATAATTGTAAGAAGTCGTATGAAACAAGTCATATATGATCCTCCACAGTACTAATAAACCAGAAATTTAATTATTCTTACTAATAGAAGAATATCAGATATGTTGTTGTTTTAGTTAAATTACACTAACAATGCACAGAGTTAATTAAATGCGTAATTATTATGGTTACTGTTTTGTTTAGTGAGAACAACGGTAATTGAAACAGATGTCTATGTTAACAGCATTGGCCCAGTTGACCCAATCAATATGGTAAGTTCTGACTATTGACAGAAAACATCATCTGAATGTTGCTATGGGTTAATATCTTGAAATAATTTTAATTTCATTCAGATAAGTTTCTTTATTTCTTACTGTGTATTTCTATGCTGTTGGGTATGATTGTGCTTATTGCAGAAACACATTTAGTCTCTTCATTTTAAATTGCTGTAATTTTAAAAATATATTTCTTCTTCTAAAAAAATGAGGCCACACAGAGTACATTGTATCAGATTGTTGTTTTAGTTTGCGTTGAACATTTCCACTATGTTTGTCTATATGTTGTTTACCTCAGGCCCAGTATAATTTCCTAGAGCTACTCTTCAGAGCCTAAGAAAAATAACAGCTGAGACAGCAGTTGTGAATAAAACTATTTTCAGTGCAATGATTTATTGGTTGGTTTGTTGTTTTGTTTGTTTTTTTTTTCAAATTCATAGAAAGAAAAATTTGAAATTTCTTTCAGTTTCTTCAGAACTTATGCAATGCATCCTATCTAGTTTCTGGCAGACCTGTTGAGATATGACCTATCTGTTTAGTACCATCACTGAAGTAACAGCACTTAGAAGGAAGCTGAGTGTGTGGTATTAAATCACTTACATTGTACATTTTATGAAATGGTGGTGTTGGAGGCTTTAGAAAAGCCTTTTGGCATGACTTCTCCTGGGGACTGCTGCCCAGGACTAAGACAAGGGACTGACGCTAAGAAGAGCTTGAGCTCACCCCCCTCCCAACTTTTTCTTTTACCTCCTCCCTACAGAATTTGTGTGACCAAGAAGCATTTTGTTCAGAGACTGGAGTATGCCAGTGCAGGGGGCTTCTGAGAGTTTGGTGAGAGCACAGTAATTCCCAATTATTATTAAGGATCTTGTGGTTTAGACTTATGTCATCACATGTGGGTGGGGAATATATAGGGAGCCAAGCAGCAAAACCCAGTGGTACTTAGATACTGTGGATAGAGATGCCAATAGTAAATTATGCAGATCTGTGGCAAAGGATATTCAGTCCAACATAATGGTCTAACAAGCTTAGAGTTGTCATTACCTGGGGCTGTGGCGGGAAAGTCCACGTCTCAGACCAGGACTGTACATAATAAAATGCATGACAGGGCAGAAGAGTGATGGGATGGGGGAAATTTTCCAATTTTCATGTCCAGTATAAGTGATGTCTTTGTTTTTGTCTGTCTACCTACTTCAGTCTTTTTCTTTTGTTTCTCTCTGTCCAATTCTCTTCTGAAGGAACTTACCGTGGGAGCAAAATGTGAGGACAGGCTGTAAGGAGGATATAGCAAGTGGTAGAGGCTTCTTTTTCCAGTAATCAATGTAAGTCCTTCAGCCTATGGCCAGTAAATATTGCATACACTGGAACTGAACATGAAAAATGCTTACAGCTTCAGTTTTCCAGTTTTAAAGAACCAGCACTTGTCTGACTTTGTAGGGTAGCCCTTCCCCATCTCCCATGCCCTCTTCTTGTCTCTGCAGCCCCTGTGAGATCTTCCAGCTATGGTTCAGACATAAAAATTTAAAAACTATTCAATGATTTTTGAAAATTAACAGAGAACAACTTAGCAATTTAAGTTACAATCTTATACCACTGTGTCCTTTGTAAATGGTCAACTGTTTTCACTGGGCTTAGACTCCAGAAACCTGTCTTGTGTGAGTATCTAACATCAGTATAAAAATCAAACATTTTTTAAAATAAATAAAACCATATATGTGCTAAGTATTTGACTAAGATTTCAAAAAAAGAGATGTTTTTATTCTTGGAAACAACATTCTCATAAAAATAAATAATAAGAAATGTGAGCCTGTAAACTCTTTATGCGAACTGTTGGTTTCATTAGGAAGGCACTTTCCCTGGAGTCAGTATTGTTTTGAGATTTTTAGCCCTTTCTTCCATTTCAGTGGCTGTTCTTAGCCCTTCATTTGATCATGTATTATGAGAACATAATATCTGTGATTCCTCTTTGGGTTATTAATTTGTCCAATATGTGAATTCACTCTAGCAAATGATGTTCTTTAACAATTAAGTTAGGATACAGTATGGCGTGACAGAGAGAGAATTTTTTCTGAAAAGGATTCTGAAGCAGCATATCAAAGGAGTATATTTGTCTGAAAGCTTCAGAAAACACATATTATGAGAGGAAACAGGTTTATTTTTTAATTCAGTCTATTTTCTTCCTGGTATTTGATAGACTTTTATAAATAGGATGTATGTATGATATTCATTACATTTTTTTGTATTTTGGCTTTTACTATTTAACAAAGATCTACACAACATTCTAGATGTTATAGTCACCCCATGCTAAGGAGGCATTTTTCTACAGCTCGAGATATCAGTGGAGTTTTTAGGCTTCTAAAAAAAATCTAAAGATTTTTGAATCTGCCTTTTAGAGCTGACCTGTGCTATGCATTGTGCAACAATCATGTAAAATGCATCTAAGTGTATTTTTATGGCCAAAGTCTTGACTCTTAGTAGCTCTGCAGTGTTCTAGGGATTTCTTTGCAGAGTTTAGATATGCCACACAGTATTTCAAGTCTGTTTTTACTCTATGTTGAATTCCTAATTTAGAAGTACTAGGCTTTTACTACCTTTCTCCTTCCAAATTAGGGCCAAATGAAAAGCAATCACTGTTTAATGTACTAGCTTCAGAGTCTGATATATGATCCTGATGTAAAAATGTATGTTGGCCTCATTAGCTTTCTCTGTTCTGTATTCATCCACAAACCATATATATTCATAAGTATGCAGTTTTGTGCTACTGGTGCCCCAAGGAGTCCAGTGGAGAGCCATGCCAGCACCACAGCTTTTGTGGTTTGACAAGACCTATAAAGTGTGAAATTCAGGTGGTTGGGAGAGGCCTGGCGCCCCTCCAAGACATTTTTACCTTCCTTTAACTAAGAGAATACCTGATCCTGTAATTTCCGTTCTTCAAATGAGAGAATTTTTTTTGAGTAGTTTTGTAAGTAAGAAACAGTATTGCACCATAGTGTCAAAAAGGAAGAGCAAAGAGAAAAGGCTATACTTTCCCAGCTTTTGATGTCTATTTTCTCTAGTTTCATATAGCAAATAGTTAGAAAGAGGTAAATCATTGCTATAGAGATGCATAGACATTGTGACTGATAGACTAAAAACTAGCCAAAAGAAAATGCTCTGCCTAGCTGTCTGTACCTGTCTGTGAGTGTATACATATATAAATATGTAGGTTTACAGAAGGAAAATCATGTTTTAAAATACCTTTGCTTTATAAAAGTGTTTCTAAGTCATGATTTAACAATTTGAAATATTATGCTATCATTACCAATTTAGTGTGGTTTAGAGCTACTAGTTGTCATTTCCCTTGCTGTGGATGCAGATGATGGTCTCTATTTACTTTTTGCATATTTTAATGGAACCCACTATTAGAAAGTCCAGACTGAAAATTCCAGGGTAAATTTCTAGGACTCAGCAATTCAGTTTCCTTGTTATTTTCCAACATTTCTGTCTCTTCTGCAAATCATTTAGCTTTTGTCACATGATCTTTGCTCATTATCCATTGAAAGCTACTGTGATCACAAGCTAAAGCCATACTTTGAAGCCTACCAGTCTTATTTTTAACAAGAGTGCTAAACGACTGAGAAAATCGGATACTCACAGAATACACCATGGTGTGTAGACTGCATGGCCTGGACAGTGATAGGATACAATATTTCCTGTCATATTTTACCATTTATTATTTTGTATAGAATGTGCTGATGGGGAATTTTTAGTATCCTTTGCCTTGTAAATGTCATTTTGTTCTCAAGTTGTGCTAACTAGCAGCAGATTTTTTTTTTCCCAAACTATTCAAGTATCAATGTGATCAGTATCCTAATACAGATTGCTCAACTTTATTGCACTTGTGGAGGGTACTCTGTGGCCAGGTGTGTCACTGCACTTATTCTACTTGTCCCTAAATTCGTATTGAAGATTTGAAGGTTTTGTGCTCTTACTTTACAGTGCCAGTTAATGTACATTAAGTACACTAGAATGTAAGTAATCATGACCTGAAGACATTACTTGAAGCTGCATTACTAAAATCCAGTACTCAAATATACACACTCTTTGTGTCCATTATTATGTAAATCAATATCATTTTAACTCTGGTTTTGAATTATAAGTGTTACTGAAAGATACTGGAATTAGCAAAGCCCTGGTCCTGCTGATACCTAGGCATGTACTTCAGTTTACACGTGTGAATGCTGACATGTCACATTGACTTAAGGATTTAACAAATGCAATAGAAAAAATCCAAAGTAAGAAGTGCTTAAAAAGAGAGTTATGAACTCTCTCCCTCGTCTGAGTATCTGTTACAGAGCTGTGTGTCTAAGTGTACATACTTCCATATGAGAAATATAAACACAATAAATCAGTGCTATCCAAATGGTGCAATGATAGTAACATTTCAGGACCGGGTGAACGCTGCTTGAAAGGGCTTGTCATGGTTTGTGAACTGCACTTGAAGCTTTTCCTGGTAGTTGGAATTACTTTCAAGTTTGAAGAATACTATTTTGAGGAGAACCATTGTTCCTATGAGTTTTATGATGACAGACTGAAAGATCATGGGGGTTGCACTTTGGCCCGTATTTGAGAATTTATGAGATTTCCTAAAAGTTATGTTGATTCAGTGTGCAAGCACTGGAAATTTTTGGAGAGTCAAGTGTGTGCACTTTATGCAAACTGGTTTAATTTTTTTCAAATGGCAGGAATATTTGTTCCTAGAACAGGCGAAAAATACTAACTTTTGCTGGGTCTTTGAACACTACCTGTTTCTTATTGTACAGCATCTTCTTTGGAGTAAGCTACAATAATATTTTTTTCCAAACTTACTCCTTTATTTTAATTAGGAAAGATTCTAATCATGTTGGTGACTGTCAGTGCTGCAAGTGATCACAGATAATTGACTTACTCAGATGAGTTTGTTTGAGATTGATGGACACAGTTTTCATTTACAGCAGCTGAGTGAATATTCCTTCAGTATGCTGTAACATTAGGGTTAGGATTTTTTTGTTATAGAATATATTTAAATGTCAAACCCCATTATTTCTGTTAACATTTCGTATGTTACCAGCTCTGGAAGCTGAGTAATACATCACAAATACAATTTCATTACTGTTCTCTTTTTCATTTTTTTTTCTGGAAGATTGGCTTAAATTGATTAATCTCGTTTTTGCAGTTTGGTTACAGCTATTGCAAGATAGCTCTAAGCTTGTCCTGTTCAGTTTCAGGAGACTTGGGCAAGTATTACAACTGAGTATTGGTTGTATTCTGCTCCTACTACCTCAGCACAGCAGTTCCTCTGTCGCTCCCAATTTCTGTGAACATTTTGAAGGGAATGGCAAGAAGTGAGGGGAAAGGCAGTCGTTGTATGATTGACAAATTTTGCAGTATCCTGAAACCAAAGTAGAGAACAGTCATCTTTTCAGCCCCCACTTTAAACAGCATTCAGTACTTTTCCCATTTCAGCTGCCATTTACCATTGTCGCTTATTAAATATGAAGTCAGGACAGGTAGTGAAGGTTCCACATGAGCCACCAGGAAAATCTATGCTCTTTGCTGTAAAATATGGCCTCATTTCTGTGTACCAGGTAATAGCAATGCTGTTATGTAAGGCTGTGGTCTTTTTGTGCAGTGGTTGATTCTTAAATCTTATCTGAGGTAGTTTATGTTTTAGGAAATACTGGTTTCATATGCTACCATTGTATCACTTAAGCCACAGTTGTCATGGTTGCACTAACAATAATCATCATCATTATAGCAGTAGTATATAGTAATAATAGTAACAGCAACAACTACAACAACAACAACAACAACATCATTGACTTCACCACCCTGACTTCAGCAGAGTATGCCAGCATACTGTTTGCAAATACAGTTCATATAAATTCAGATTCTTAGCATTCACAGCCAGTGCAATAACCAAACTGCCTCTGAAATATCTGAAATTTCAGATGTAAGTGCTCTCTATTTACATAAGGTTAGTCCATGATTCTATAATTTGTTAAAGAAATGGCAGAAGTGCTGAGCTGTGGACATAATTAAGGTTAGATGATAATTTGGAAAAGCTTTTTCCTTTTTATCTGTGGCCAGTCTCCAGTCTGTCAGTGTGTTGTGAGGAAGTCTCTTAGTTTTTCTTGTTCCTGACACTTGATCTATTTAAGTATTGATGTGAATGTATTTCTTAAAGCTCTTCTTTTGGTGCTTCTGCACAGGATGTCTTCCATGGTCTTCTCTTCTGCTCTCAGTTTCTTCATGATAGTTTCATGCACAAGTTTAGCTGCCTTTCCATGTCAGTTGCCTGCTATTCTATGTGTCTCCTTTTTGCCCAGTCTAAAATATATCTTTGTGTCCCTCATATGTGTTCACAATTGTTTTGTTAGCTCAATAGGGCTAAATCACAGCTGTAAATCTTCCAGCTTTTTACCCCTTTCACACTCTCAGTTGCTGTGGATAATCAATATTCTATGTCATTGAGGACTGAAATCTAGAAATTTTCTATGATGTGATGGATCTTAGAACCAGGAGTAGGGTCTCAGTTTTAGTCTTGCAAATTCTGAATGCAAAGGGGCTTTTTATTTCTTTATTTTTTAATCCATGACATGAAAACTCTTGTTCAGACTCATACATTATTATGCTAATGTATGTCTGTAACTTTTCCGGTGGCAGCGTGGCTCCACTTATACCATCTAAAGATGTCCTACAGAAAAAATTTTCCACTGTTTCTAATGAGTTATTTCTTGTTCTGGTTCTTCCTCTATCTCCCCTTTCACTGGGTCTCACACATAAACAGTTCCCTTTCACTTTCAAGGCACTTCAAAGCCTGTCCTCAGCCATTTTTAGTTGTTTTTTTTTTCCTCAAGAGGCCGTTTCCTATCTTAGATCTCACTAGTTTCTGCTCCCATACTTTCAACTTTTCATCCCAATTTCTCCCAAGCTGCCCTTTATGCTTGAAAGAAACTTTTTGTAAATGTCTGCAAAGCTACTTCATTGTTTCTCATCGTGTTTCTGTTTAAACTTTTCTTTTTTTTCTTTTTTTTTTGTTCTTTTTTTTCTGTGAAGGTTACAAAATATCACAAAGAATTAAGCTTGTGTTGTGCTAAAATCACTGTCGGCAATTATGCCCCCGTTGGCTTTCCAGATCTTGTCTTTTATGTTAAATTCCAAACATAAGCTCCTTGCAGAAGTTGTGTGTCCTGTATAAGGATTATTGAGTGCCTGCACAGTTCAGTTGTGATCTGAGATGATCTAAACCAAGAGTGATGTTACAGTAAGTATCACATAACACTTGATTGAGAAGCCAAAGGTATTTCACTAGTGTTAAAGCTAACCCAAACAGCACTTCATCCCTTTTCACCCTAAGACCGCACAGACTGCTTGACTGTTCTGTTTATTGTACAGTTTATTGTTAATTTTAATGTCCTAATATCATCTCCAAATACTCTGTCTTCTTCTGCTGTGTTGTTTCCCTTGTGTCTGCAGCTGAGACAAACTGCATTTAGTTCTTTGTCTTGTACCTCTTATCTCTGTGTCAAGCACAAGATAAATATTTTGAATAACATTACACCACTGTTCTTTGTTATTAATTCCTTATCTGTCTGTCTGTATGGAAATATGTTGTGCTGCGTTCCAGTTGTGGGAATAATTCTGCTAGCCTAGATTTGAACTGGGTTTTGCAGGGGGTAAAGGCAGGGGGTGTGCTTTGATTGCTGCAGTATCTTGTAACAGCTTCTTGCAATAGGGGCTGACCTTGGCCATGGCTCTTACCAGAGGTTTTTGTGGCCCCCTGAGCTGCTGTGCACCAGAGGAAAGCTGCTGTCATTCCCTGGCCCCTACAATGCCTGGCACCAGAATCTCTGCTGGCACTAAAAGAACTCATTCTCTGTTAAAAGCCAGGCACCTACATCAGAATTTTTCACCTCACACTGCGTGCTGTAGGAGTTTCACTTTACTGAGAGGGGGCGGTCTGGATGCACTTCCTGTGGCAGTGCCTTCAAGCTGTTTACAAAGGAAGCAGACCTACCCCTGGAAAGTGTGTTGCCTTACTCTGCTGGTCATAGCGGTGACAGCACTGACAAAAGAGCTATTAAGAAATGAAGTATGCTTTCGCTAGTGAGTGAATGCAACTTCACTGCCTGTTGATCATGGCCTTTTTTTTATTCTGTTGTTGCATAATTTTAAATTTCATCAAGTCTTATACATTTGGATGCTAATTTTAAATGTGCCCCTGGTGAAGATACATTTAAAACTCTCTTTCTTGGACTGTTTTGAAGTTTGTCATTCACTGGCATACAGTAAGTGCTGATGGAGATTTTACCTTTTTGAATAACAGCGTCTGTATTGTAGAGAGTGATCCCTGCAACAGGTTGTGCTCTTGGGGCCAATAAGTAAATAGAGGCTCTTCTTAGGAAGTTTTCGACAGCTGTCTGTGCTCATATATATTCAGTGTAGCAGATGATTGATATTTGGAGCTGATTACTGCCTCATCAACCACAAAGCCAAAATGATAGTCTTGCTGTATTTCATGTAGGATCATGTATCTTACAGGAGGTGTATAGTAGGAACCAAACCCAGACAAGTCTGTTTGCCATTGATGTTGGAATTTTGAACCATGGTAGCAAAACCATGTAAATTAAAGACCAAACAGTAACTGTGCAATTAATCTTCCTTTGAAAACAGTTGCACCATACGGAGTGGTGAAGTATCGTGTTTCAAACTTTATAGTTTATTTATGAAGAGAAACTGTGGAAACCCATGTATGCTTGAGTAATGCACAGCTTTGCTGTTAAGGTTGCTTCTGAGTCCAATTTTGACTACTTGAGCTGCTGAATTTACAAAGTACTGTTAGTGGAGCTAATAAATAAATCACTGTTGACAACCTCGAAGCCAAACTCTTAATCTATACCAGTATTCATTCTTAGTTTTGATTTATATTTATGTATATACGTCTACTGTTTCTGTGGGGTTTTTTTTGTGTGTCTGTTTTCGGGTTTTTTTTTGTTCTGAGTTCTCTTCCCTGGTTCTTTCTGTAGTTCAGTATTTGATTATGAGAAACAGTGGTTAAAAGCCTCAATTTTCAATTGAAAAGCAAACTAAAACTTTTTGTGTAGTTTTTCCATGAGAATGTGTATAGATTTTGTATATAACTTAGCTACTTCCTCTCCTTGTGTTCTCTTCAAATGGCCAAAATCTAAGCTGATGAATTAAAAGAATAGCTTTTTCTGAAGTGCTTTAGTTACTTTTCTGGCTAATCTTTTCACTATTGGCAAGATTTTAATCATAGTTTCTGATCTACAAAGCATTTAAATAAGTCTTGTCTTTTATTCATATTGTTGTTTGCATCTGTCACATGCATATTCAAAATAAGGACTGGATAAGCACAGATGGCAAATTATGATGTGAAGAGTGATAGATTTTCTTTCTGTATTATGTCTAGGTCTTGCTCTAGTCCCTCACCTTCTGTAGATACGATTTTCTGTATTTCCACTTACCCTTTGCATATGTTCTCATAGTGTCCTCCAGTGTGGTCATCTGTGCAGTCATGACAATCTGACTGATTAAAAGACTATGGAAGCAGATGCTGTGTACTTCTGTTCACTGCATTTCTTGCAGCCCTCACCTCTTCCATGGCTGCAATAGCATTAATGTAATAATAATAATGTAATTAATGCCATAGTCACTGTGATTTGTTGGATCTATTAGATCTTACCCTAAGGTCACTAAGTTCAGATTGCTCTAGTGAGCAAACTAAAATGGTTTACCAAAGAAAGAAATTTTACTTTTGCTTTGGTCTCAGCCATAGGGATCAAGTTCTGAAACCACTGTTGACCCTGAAATAGCTAAAAATATTTTTAAAAGGCTTTTTAAAGTCTTTTAAAATATTTTAAAATATAAAAAAAAAAATTAATTTAGTAGAGTGGAGAGTAAAATGTAGAGAGTAGCCACATTTTAGGCATTTTGTTAAGAGTAGTTACACAGCAGAGATAGATTAGGTATTTTAATAAATTGCTTAAAAGCCCCTTACTGATGTCCAGAGATATTTGGGTGAGAGAAAAAAGTAAAGGTTATGATTGTTTATTGGCAGCATACTGGCAAGATGAAGATAAATTGGCTAATGCTAGGTGCTTTGTTTGGTGTTTACCTCTTAAGAAAGTATGTGACTGCTGGTTTTGTCTATGACTTCTCTTGTTAAAACCTCTTAATCAGCATACTAAACTGAGCCTTTGGTATTAAATCATAAAAATATCTAACTAAATAACTGACTAAAGTGAAGTCATGTCACACTTAGTAACTGAACTGTGTTGAAGGGCTCAACAATGAGTTCATATGAAACAGATTTCTGAATTAGCATGTGGCATTACAGAAAAATTGAGGTGCCCTTCATGTAAAATTTTGAATCTGGGGTGGGTTTCTGAGAAAAGATGAAATGACAGGGCTATGTTGTTATTCATTTTTCTCTGAAATTCTCTGGTAATGAACTGTATTGCAGACGTGTAGTTTGCAACACGTTTTTTCCAATTCTGAGTTTAGTTTTGTGACTTTTCCCTGCTTTTGTGTTTGGCCCCAAGGCTGCCTTTTCCTGTTCTCAGGCAAAATGTGTTAACATAATTCAGCCTACAGTTTAGCTGCTTCTTACTTGACTTCTCCATAGTTTTCTATTGTGGAATATCAAATCAGTTATGGGACTGTTGGGCAAAATATCCAAGATTTTTTTTTCCTGCTTTGTTAGATTTTTCCCATCCTTATTGATATTATGTTGGAATTTGTGTGTTGTGGTTTGTACAATCATGTTAGATGGTATCTATCTTCTTTTCTTTCACAGCTTTCTAGTAGAAATAAACCAATCCACTGTAGTGTTTTCAAGTCTGACTGTGATTGGGCATGCAAATGAAACATGTTGAGGATTCTCTTTATTCCCCTACAGTAGCAGTTCCTGCTTTATTTGAAGTAATTGTTTTTATTTATTAAATGACTTTCAGTCAGACTATGAGCCTGTTTGTCAATAGTCACAGTTTGTTTGCTGCCTGGCCCTTTAATGGTAATCTCTGATTAGTCGCTCAGTTCCCACCCTTTGCAGTTTGTTATGATCTTTTATAGGGGAAAGATGGAGGAGGATTGCAGTTATCTGTAAATAATTACGCAGGTGGGCACTGTGCAAAAAGTATTCAGCCATCTAATCAAATGCCAAATATGAGCTAATGTGTGCCATTGTTCTTGAACCCTGTGAGGCTAAATATGAAGAAGCATGCATTTAGCTATGGCTGTAACTAGCACAGCCATAGACTGATTCCATTTTATTTTGCATGGCTATTTTGTCATTAGTTTAATTTGAAAGAGAGAACAGTACACCAATTTTTATGGTCACACAGTAGCATTAAATGGTGAAATTTATGAAAGACTAATAGAAGTAGTGATAAGAATGTTAATTTTAAATCTCATAAGAAAATAAGGAAAGCACACTAGTTAGAAAGATTTGTTGCACTAAAAGAATACTGTATAAATCTGGTTGCTGCTGTGCTTGCTTATACAGTGTCTAAAATAGAGATAAGGCTTTTATTAATCTCATTTTAGAAACAAAGTACTCCCAAAAAAGACAGTATAGTAATGTTTCTACCTAACTTTCAACAAATTTTAGGGACACAGATTTTTCCTTCTTAAAAGGAAATATGAAATATTTTTCAGGAGATGCAAGTTTAAGGGAATTCAATGTATGAATCCATAAAATCTCAAATTATCAGGCCCATTTCAAAACTAGGTTTTCAGAAAAAAAATCTATCTTTCTTAATAATTCTAGCAAATTTTCCCTTTGATATTGCACTCAAGTATCTATCCTCTCACAGCAACATGCTGCCAGACTTTTAGTTGTCTGATCACCCTTTATGTCTTTGCCTGTGCTTGATAACTGCTTGGGATCTCTTTGTGTTTATGCCACCTGGCCTCTTCTGCAGGGAAAAATGTGTTTGGAAATGGGTCCCATTTTCATGTCTTGCACCTCTACAATGTGAGTATAAGTATGTACTTTGACGGGATGATGAAGCTCACTTGAGTGAAAGACAGTATAGATATAATGGGCTAAAAAGTTAGGTATGCTGTGTGAAGAATATATGCTACCTCAGGGTGTATTGTGGAGCCTCAAAGACAGAGAGGTTCCAGGAAGGCAAATAGATATACTGAAGAAGTAGATAGTGCTGCCTACCAAGGCAAATGTTAGAAGTGGAATAAATGTTCTCAGGATAAATCAGAGAGCACCGTGTCTGGGTCCCTGCTGAAGAGTGGGGTGAACTGCTGCTGCTGCCACCCACCGTGAGCCTGCAAGCCCACGTCTTTCAGGTGGGATGAATTGTAGGATTATGCCTGTGGTTGGCTGACTCCAGAGGGAGAAGATGTCTCACTGCAGAAGTGTCTCATTGCAGAGCTTATGAGTTGAGGACAGCTCTCTTCAGGTATATCACAAGAGCCTAGCACTTGGACCTCTAGTTATACATTCAGCAAGATATTTAGAAACAAGTAGTTACTAATTTTATGATAATAAGCTATTGTGTATTAGATTATTTTTGAAAAATTATATCATGTTGTTTTGTTTTTTTTTTTTGTTTTTCTTTTTTTCCCGAAGTTTTCTGAACAACTTCTCTGACACATGACGTGCTGGTTTCCACTGGGATAGGGTTAATTTTTTTCTTAATAGCTGGCACAGTGCTGTGTTTTGGATTTAGTAGGAAAAACTTGCACATTTAATACTGAAAAGTAATAGAACACAAGTACCTGGGTCTGCTGAGGCTATTCCTTTGTTTTGTGTCTTCAAAATAATCTGTAAGCTCCTCTTTCTCTTTTATCTTAATTTATTAGGATGGTTGGTATTCTATGACAGTCTGTGTTTTCTTGCTCTGGGTGGATTTGACTGTAATGACACTCTGATAATTTTCTTTTTCTCAGCCAAGGCAGTGCTACTGTGAAGTGGCTGCTTAGAGTGACGCGTTCAAACTCAGTCTTCACTTTTCATACATTTGATTCTGTCTGTTGATTTCACTTACTGTTTTCTTTTTTTTTTCTTCTATTTGTACTGTAAAGGCAACACATAAATCTTTGTTCATTCAGTTCCATTTAAGCCCATTAAAACACTTCTCTGGTGCACTGCCTTGGGCTCTCCTTTGTACTATAGCAAGGCAAGTTTTCTTTCCAGTTGTAACCGCTACAGATGAGCACAGAGAGCTGAATTTTAAGGTTAAGCAGGTCCAGGTTTTTCACAGGTGTTTTGAATGCTATTTAGAGAAATAAAAAACGAAAATCAAGGACTTGTTTTGACCTACCAAATCTTCTCCTGATGGTAGTGACTCTCAAGAAATATGCAGAGTTTTAGTGTAAAGTCACCTTTAAAATGCATTTTTGATTAGTCCTTTTGTTCTCTCTGTACCTTCACTTTTTGCCTCATATATTAGTTATTCATAACCTTTGGAAAATCACTGAGTTACCACAGTCCGGGTGGTAATTCATCTGCCATACATCACAGAGCAAGGTCAAGCCTCCCTCCAGCATATACCTGCTCTTCTCCCATCTGGAGAGGTGAAAAAATTAAGAGAGATTAAGGTAGTCCTGGAATATCTGCCTTGGCAGTTCTCAAAGGCTAACTGCCAAATTTCACAAACTTTCCTGGGAGATGGGTGGTATCAGTTGCTGAAATTAGTGGAGCCTGTAACGTGTATGGTTGGCTGCTGTGGTTGTTTAAAACTAAAATGAACACAAAACCCTACTCCAACCAATGAAGCCATCCACTTTTACTTAAAAACAGAGTTGACTGACTGCACCATGTGTTTTTATTGACCAAGTAAACTGGTAGTGACCACTTTGGCTCAAGCAAAAGTACTGTCTCTTCCTCCCTTTCCCCTACCCACTCATCCCATAACTGAAAGGTTAACAACCAACACGAAGAGTCTAAGTCTGGTCTCCAGCCTCTTTCTTTTCCATGCAGGGAAGCTGCTAAGTTGCTCACTGAAGCTCTCATGGGGCTGCTGTGCAGGAATGATCACACCTGCTATCAGGCAGGGAAACTGTTGCCCTTAAGGTTAGAGTCAGGGTTTAGAGCTGTGACAAATACGACAGAGCTTCTGCTTTGACCCTTTGTCTGAAGTGTAGAAACAACTGGCTGGATTCTTTTAAAAAAAAAAAAATTTTCTCTACATCTTTATCTCCCTCAAGTTTTACTGTGTCAATAATTGTTTCATTAAGAGGCTATGGGGTTTCCTTTTATTCATTTATTTTATTTTTTGCCTTTCTGTTCTGGCTGCAAGTCAACTGAGGAATTTAGTTTTCTGTTAAAAAAGGAGCTTTCTTGAGTTTTTAATAAGTAAAGTGGAATTTCTTTAGGGAAGTTTCCTTCCAGGTTATGATTATATATACTTTTGTGTGTACATTGGTAGATATACAAGGCAGATGGTAAGAGATAGTTCTGCAAACTGTAGTGTTTGCTTCCCACATATTCATTAATTCTTGATAATCTGAAATTTCTCGAAGGATTTTAAATTACATGTTGTGAAGTTTGGGGGTAATCTAGAAAGCTTGTTTGGTTTGCTTCTCAAGAGAGGAAGAATTGCTGACTTAAGAAACACAGTCTAGCCCTGAAGTAGTAAGGTTGCCCTTCAGTTCTGTCCAGGACCCCAGAGGTGATTGCACTGTGTAAGAACCTCCAAGTTATAGCAACTTGTGTCATGTATCCTCTTCTCTAAGAAATCAATGTGTGTCAGGGAAGAGGAGGTAGGGACAGAATGCTGTCAACCTGTAGTTTCTCAGTGTGGTTTTACAGCCTGCTGTGTGCAGATGGTAATACAAAAGAGCATAGAGGGGGTGGCTTCAGATTTATGTCTGAAATATAAATAGTTGGCTTGCAGACTTCAGTAAATATACAAATACAGTAATATACTTCAAATATACATAGATGTGGTTGTTTCTCTGTTTTTAGGAATACACTATAGATATAATTTTTGCCCAGACTTGGTATGACAGTCGTCTAAAATTTAACAGCTCAATGAAGGTGCTTATGCTTAATAGCAATATGGTTGGAAAAATTTGGATTCCAGACACTTTCTTCCGGAACTCAAGGAAATCTGATGCTCACTGGATTACAACTCCAAATCGTTTGCTTCGAATCTGGAGTGATGGAAGAGTATTATACACTCTAAGGTGGGTTCTTATTGTCTGGGTAGGAAAAAAAACCCCAAAACTGTTACGACCAGGAATATGGAAATAATGAATATGAATCAAATTCCTGGCATCTCTTTTGTTATGGACCGGAATTAACAAGGAGTTAACTAAAGGAGAAAAGAAAAGATTATTTGGCCATGAAAAACATGAAATTTATAGCATTGAAATATGTTGCTTAGATAATTGGGCAAAGACAATTGAAGGGGATAGCAAACTTTGATCTCACTTGGGTAAAGGCAAGATTTAAAAAAAGATGTTATATAGAATGTAGCACCATGGTGGTCTGTCACTAATATACTGAGGATAAATCATAAATTGTTTTGCAGACTTTCTGGTCTAAATAGTTCCTTGTCTAATTTCCACTAAATTATATTCTGTAAGTAAAATATAAAATGCTTCAAATAATTAAAAATCATAAGAAGTCTGATTAAGGCTGAGTCCTGCATATACTTCTTAACGTGTTTTTACCCTTGTAAGCTATTAAAATCAGTAGATCTGTTCAATCAAATTAGGCATAAACAAACATGTTTTTGATAATTCTTGGCAATGCCTGTGCTGATTTTAAGCTTACTGTCTAAGTTATCTCTACTGGTCTTTGAGTCACTTTTCAAACAGTTCTTGAAAGGCTGTGGTCTATAGAAGGCATTTTAGGGTCATCTCTCAGTCTAATTTTTTAAGTATGCCTAAAAAATCTTGCAATAAATCAGGAGCTGATCAGGAAGTAGTCCATTCAGAGGATGCCATAAATATGATTCTGCTCTTAAGAGTTTATTTATTTATTTAAAACGAAAAGTGGCACCAATTAATTACTTTCTTCTCAATCATTTATGCTATGTTTATATGCAAGCTAGTTCTGTTGTATGAACAATTTATAAAAGTCTTCTGTATTGGATGTAAGAAGAATTAGTATATTTTAAAAGATTTTCTTCACTATTTTTTCTTTAGTGTGCTTCATTTGGGGGGCATGCAGACATCTCTGGAAGTTGCTTTTTGAATGGTTTATTATGCTGGTGTTTATAAAAGTCTCTAGAGAGCCTCTTCTGTTGTCTTTTTTTTTTTCTTCTTCTAGCTAGCAATTGTAAAGTCATACTTGGACTTCACTCTTCCATTGTCTGTTCAGTTTCAATGTACAATTTCTTCTATAGAGGATCAAAGTAACACGAATAAATGTGAGCAAAAACAATCCTGTGAGCCCTCACAGAGCAAAAGGCTAGAATTACTGTATTAGAGTATAAGCTATAAAGCACAATGAGCTCATAACAAAACAGCAGAACAGGTTTTCACCTAGTACTACTACATGTAAACATCTGTATAGGTGAAGATATGGCCTGAATTTGGCCTGAGGTAGAACAACATTGAGAGGTTCATATGTTGCTTATTGAAGGAACTTTAATATGATCTGACAGTGCTCCAGGTTTGTGGGCTCACCTCTCTTTGCTTGTTGATAATTCAAGGAGCAGATGTGGTGAATCTATTTATCAGCCTTACTTAATCTCCTCTGAGGGTAGCCCTTTGTCTGCTCATTGCTCCCATCAGTGATTCCAGATTTAGTTGTGTTGCTTTTAGTAAAGGGCTGTGCTTGTTTTCTTTTTGTTTGAGCATTTGACTATCCCAAGTTTGAAAATGGAAAAGAAAGGCAATAAATATGTATATCATAGTTGGTAAATTTGAAAAGCATCTTCAGAGCAATGCGAGTATTTTGCTTAGAAATGTAGAGAAGGGTTTTTATTCCTCTCTCTCCCCTCCCCCCCCCCTCCCCCAGTGTATGCTAAGAGATACATTTTCCCTTACAAACTTCTTTTGGTCAGATCCTGGTGGTACTTTCTGTAGAATAAATACTTCATTCAGAGAGTTACAAAGCTTCCTGGCAGCATGTCACAGAATTTTCCTTTTCCCGCCCCTTATTGTCTAGTATGTAAGCATTGCATACGGTATGTAAACATTATGTTCATTTTTAAAGTTTATTTTAGAAGACATTCTGTAATTTCTACACAGTGAAACAAAGGAGGAGGTATTTTAAATGCAAAGAAGTCAGTTTGGAGTCTAGCCCCTTACTTCAGCTTCCTAGTGAAAAGTAGCAGAGCTGGTTTTTGCTTTGATTGATTGGAAGTCCTGCAGAAATCTGTGATAGCATTTTCAAAAGCAGCAGGTGATGCAGTTGACACAGTTATGAGTCCTAAACCACCTCCAATATGTTTATAAGTTGTGAATTACTTGAATGCCTTAGACATTAAATGAGTAGAAACATCATCTGCTCTTTCCTATCCATGCTAGTCTTCACCAAAGCTGCTTCCATGAGTATAGGGCAAGCTCAAGATTGTCCCCACCTTTTTTCCTCTTATGTATAGCCACCAGATACAATGATACCAAATGCAATTTGACTGCACAAATGCATTCTACAGAAACTTTATTTGCTATCGTAAACTCCCCTCCTTCCCTTGTCTTCAGACCCTCGCTTTTGTCCCCTATTTCTGGTAGAGCTGAGAGGTGCCCACAAAAGAATTTAAATTTTTGAAATGTCTTCAAATACCATTTGAAACAGTGCAGATCCTCAGGTTGCATGTGGTAATAGTTTTTGTTATTTTGGTTTTTGGTAGTAATGTTGGATGTGTTTTTGCTGATACATAGTAGGCTGTTCATAACATCCATTAATTGACAAAATTCATTTCCATTCATGTTCTTTACTATGTAGTCTGAAGTATCTCAATGCTTGAATGTAACACTTTTTCTTTTCTTCCCCCCCCCCTCCTTCTCTAACTAGGTTGACAATTAATGCTGAATGTTATCTTCAGCTTCATAATTTTCCTATGGATGAACACTCCTGTCCTCTGGAGTTTTCAAGCTGTAGGTGTGAAACACTTTTTTCCCCCCTCTTTACATTCAGCCTTTAACTATCCTTAAATTCTATCAAGAGGAGAGCAAATGTTTACTTTTTAAAGTCTTGCAGTGAAGGAAAGAACTGACTCGTACATGTTTTGATTAGATTTATTACATTTTTTAATACGGGAATGAATGAGTTGAATTACATGTATTTCATGCAACATTAAAAATAGTCTTATTGCTTAGCAGTGTGATACAATGCCCATTCCAGTTAATGGAAATGTGTTGCCCTGAAAGAACTTTATTTTTTATGCCTGCAAGACTTGACAATGTTGAATTAGTTCCATGTGGTATACTTAAAAAGAAAAATAAGATCCATCTTCAAACTGCTCCTGTAAATGCTTAGTTAATAAGAAGTCCTCCTCCTTTCAGAGGGACTTATTTTATGTGCATGAGCAAGAAACACAACTTTCAGGCTTCATTTTTTTGACATAAACTATATTTTAAAAATATCCCTAAGGGAATTGTGTTATTGGAATCATAGAATTAATAAGGTTGGAACAGACCTCAAGTCCAACCTTTGACCAAACACCACCCTGTCAACTAGAGCATGGCATTGAGTGACACATCCAGTCATTTTTATGAAAGCCTCCAGGGATGGTGACTCCACCACCTCCCTGAGCAATCCATTCCAACATTTAATCACCCTTTCAGTGAAGAAATTGTTCCTAATACCAGACCTGAACCTCCCCTAATGCAGCTTGAGGACATTTCCTCTTGTTCTGACACTAGTTGCCTGTGAGAAGGGACTGACCTTCACCTTGCTCTTTTCAGGAGGTCTTCCCTGAGCCATCAATAGGAATTTTGTCAAATTATGTGCTAATAAGTGTTTGTCCTTTTAAGCTCTTTCTGATCATTTAATGCTAATGTAAATTATATTTGTGTATAAATTCATAGTGATGATTCTGAGCCAATTTTTCTTATCGGAGTTCAAGAATATCATGTACATGCATTTATCTAGGTGTAAAAGTGCAGCCAGGTATTTTGTCGTTAAATTTTAAGTGAATCAGGTGGATTATAAGTTACTTTTGCCTCTGATCCACATTATGTATAACCCTGCTTTAGTTTGTAAGTAACTTGAGATATCACAAAACATGCTCTGTTATGTTCTGTGATCAAGCATTTGATTTGGTTTGGTTTGTTCTAGATGGATATCCCAGAAATGAAATTGAATACAAATGGAAGAAAACCTCTGTTGAAGTAGCAGATCCAAAATACTGGAGATTGTATCAGTTTGCATTTGTAGGGTTACGAAATACAACTGAAATTTCTCATACCTTGTCTGGTAAGGCAAAGTGTTATTTCATGCAAAATCTATGTAGAACAAGACTAACAGATGAAAAGACAATCAAAAACTATATTAAATATAATGTAAATATTTTTTTAATTTTTAGGTGATTATATTATTATGACAATCTTCTTTGATCTCAGCAGACGTATGGGATATTTTACTATTCAGACATACATTCCTTGTATACTCACAGTTGTTCTTTCATGGGTGTCATTTTGGATCAATAAGGATGCAGTTCCTGCAAGGACTTCTCTGGGTAAGAATGTCTTTTTTTGGCCTTGAAGGGTCTGGTATTCCCCAAGAATACAAATTGCAACATGGAGTAAATTAATGACAATTTATTCCCCTTCAGATTGTGACCATTGATCAGTCTTTCTCTTGAACTGCAAGACTGTGAGTAGGAGAATCCTGCTATAGCTGCACTGCAGGGCTTGAGAAGGGGTGTTGACCATGGAAATCCTGATGCAAGCCTTGTGGATCTGCTGTTGTTCACATACTGTATTTTCTCTCCTTTATGTTCTTTTTGTCATCTCCAGGGACTGCAATATGGCAATCATTAGTCTGACAAGTATGACTAAACTTCACTTAGCCTCCTGGAAGAAATTATGTCATTATTACATGAGCAAAAATTGTGAAGATCTTGGGGTTTTGTTTTGGTTTGGTTTTGTTTTGTTTGTTTGTTTTTTTAAAGTTTCTGTGTTATTGTTGTTGTTCTAATAAGAGAAATGATTCAGTTACTCTTTTAAACACAGGATTGGGCAGAATTTGCAACCAAACTTGCACTTCAAGCAGTTAAGCCTATAGCTCACAAAAACTGAGTCACTGTCCTGCTTTTACTACAGATAGGAATGAAGTGTGTTGCAAGTTCTGCTACAGGGATAATTTTCTGTTTGTGTTATCCAGGCTGACCTGTTTAGAATGGTATCAGTCTCCTAAGTCTGACTCTTTAAGATTCATGTGCTGCCTTGGAGAAAAGTTGTAGTCCCAACATAAAGCACGATGGACAGGAGTGCATGGAATGCACAGCACACACACTAGCAATTTTGAGCTTAGCAGTTACAATTGCTTGTAGTAAAACTGGTGACAGCTGTATGACCTATTTTAGGGGAAAGATCTGAGAGTGTATCTTTGGAAATGAGCAATGGGAGTTAATTTTTGTCATCAGTTATAGCATTGTGAACACACCATTCCCACTTTATAGGATCGTTTGCTACGAGGAAGGTATGTTCAGGCTTTATCTCCCTGCCTTTCTCACTGAAACCGGACCACCTGCAAGTCAAGAAAAAAAGTAAGCAAAATGAGCATGGCTCATAACCTAATGAAAAGGTAAAGGAAGAAAATCTGTCTTGAATCCTAAATTTATGTTATTTAAAAGTCCTCCAAAGTTTAATGAAGAGAGCCAGTCTTCAATAAATAGGTGAAACTAACTTTTGATAGGTTTAGGCCTTGATGTAGAAATCTCTTGTTAGATTTCTTTGACTGACTAATCATCAGACATCTCTGTGGGCTCTGACTAGCTGTAAGACAGAAGTTATAACAGGAAAAACTATTGTATTGGTATCCTGCTAGTTCTGTATCCAGTTTGTTCTTTTTACAGAGTACTTTTTATATGCCATGAACCTAGAAAATTTGCCTTTGATGTCGTGGTTAAGCTGAAGTTTTCAAGCTCCCACTTCAGCAGTACTAACCTTCATCTACTTGAGATGAACTACAAACATTTGCAATATCTTATTTACAGCTCTCTGCAGGTAACTCTGAGCTCCTTTTGTACGAACATGCAAAAGCCATCATTTGACAGATTGTAGGATGACTTTTCTCACGTGGAAATGCTCTGGTGAAGGAGAGAGTACTTGTCAAATAGACATAATTTTATAGAAAAAGATTGAGAAATTAAGGCAAGAAAGCCAAAACTAAGCAAGGTCCATTGTGGCAAGTAACTGCTGTACTGCAGAAGGCTTGCTCGATGTGACAGCCCCCATATATACCATTCACATTGCACAGAGAGATGGAAAAAACCATGTCTTTTTGTCCTCTGTAAGGAGAATTTGGTACAGGGAATGGTGGTGTGACTTCCCGCCTGAGGGCTGTGCTGAGGTCTGGTACACTGAAAAGGCTTGGGCCTTTTTCTTCCATATATGTTGAAAGATCCTGGAAGATTGTGGTTTCCCAAAGCTAAGGGTTTGAGATGAGTAAAGGTATTTAGATATTTAAATATACAGAGGAATGCCTAATTGATTTTCAATAGTATCTAGTGGGAGTGAAGCACTTTTGAAGAACTCTGTGGTGATCTGTTTGCCCTTTCAGGGATGTAACTTCACTGGGAAATCTGTTGCAAAATCACTACTGCCTTCCTGCTGCAGGAGCAGACCATAGGAACCACTGATTCCATGCTTTGATTTATAACTCATAGACAACCTTAGACTGGTGTAACACAGTTTTTTAATAATCCTGTGCACGTAAATAACAAATTATTTGTGTGTTCAAATATTGCTCTCCAAAGGTAAGGTCACATCTTAATTTTGGACTACAATGAAAAAGGCTTTTCATCTGCCTGAACCATCAAATATAAGAAGAAAATATTAACACCTTATAAATGCTTAACCAGTGAAGAGTTGTATACTCAGAGAGTGTGTGTTTGAACACATCACTATTAAGGCCAGCAGGTCCTTTTAATTAACATGTATGCAAGTGAATCAAGGGAAACATTTTCTATGACTTCAGACAGAGTATTGAAAATATATCTAGTAACTTAGAGTATGAGACCAGAAAGGCCATGAAGGTCATCTAATTTGATCTGCTACATGTCAGAAGCAAACAATTGAAAAGATTATTCATTTTTCTTGTGTTTACCAGAAGTTTGAAATAATTCAAAAGTAATATACTTTTTTTTTCTGAATGCATGCTTTTTTACATTTTAATCTTTTGAGAGCTAAAGTTCTTACTTCTGTTTATCAAACATGTGCTTATTTGTGCCTGTTTTTCTATTGTATTTGTTTATATGTACATTTTATGGCAGATTTATAAAATCACACAAACATTCTCAGTGTCTCTGTTTATTCAGTGAGTGTCAGACATAGGAGGGGTTTAAGGGGAAGGTAAAACATGCTGCCTTCTCTATGATCCTACGATGGCTGCTGGATCCATGGGGATGGCTTCTTGCAATAGCATTAATGCATGTGGGTGTAATCTGTGGTGAACGCTGCTGTGGCTCAGTTCCTATATGCTTCATCTATGAATTAAGGGCTGATTTGACGATTTTTTTCTGACAATGTGATGGGATTACTTATATATTTCCCTCTTCCTGTCTTTTTTTCTTTTGTTCTTTCTCAAACAGGCATCACAACAGTGCTGACCATGACAACGCTGAGCACAATTGCTAGGAAGTCACTTCCAAAGGTTTCCTATGTGACAGCAATGGACCTTTTTGTTTCAGTTTGCTTCATTTTTGTGTTTGCTGCCTTGATGGAATATGGCACCTTGCATTACTTTACCAGCAACAGAAAAGGGGACAAAGGAAAAGAAAAGAAGGCAAAATCTAAGCCATCAGTAAGTTTAGTCAAACAAGAAAAAAAAAAAGGAAATACAGAATGTGTTTTATTGTAGCATTAATTTTTGAAAGACTGGTTCTTAAGTAAAAAGCTAATGTTCAAAGATAATTAACACTAATATTTTATTTTATCCTTTCCTTACAGCTGGGGGCTTGTGCTAGTATTCTGTAAATACTACTAATGAACAAAGGTTTTAGATAATTTCTCTCTTATGTGAATGAGAACACACCAGCCTAAGATAGAGAGTGGTTTGATATAATACTCCATGCCCTTGGTGCTTCTAGAGCCACCATGGAATGTGTGCCCATGGAGATGGTTCACTCTGGGCATGGCACTTCTGAAACCAGCATGTGGCATAAAACCACAGATAAGACTGTAGCAGTAAAGATAATGTAAATGGACTGAGGGGGTGAGGATACTTTGGATCTGCATCACCTGACTTTCCAAAGCTTTGCAAAGGAAAAAATGCTTATTATCAGTCAGTATTCCGACTTCCTTTCACTACAGACATTCTACCTTAACTCTTTTAAATAAGCTTCCATGTTTCTTTCTGGTTAAAAGCAGATTTTACAAGTTGATGTTTGTATGGTGTAAATCCTCACAGATCTCAAAATAAGCATTGCTCAGTTTTAAGAGGCTTTCTGTTTCTGTAGTAAGAATACTGGAATTTCCAAAGAATCTATCATTGGGAGCCAGCACAAGTATTTAAAGTAGTCTTTAGACTAAGAAAACATTGAACTAAGTCCGTTAAATAGTTTATTCATTTGAATGTTAGTCTTAATATCTGAGGATTGATTGTAGTCAGCTTGTGGAGAGAGTAAGAAGAAGGACGATGTTATAAAGCCCCCTTCCAGTCCTTTCCATCAAAGGAAGCAGGAGCACAGCTGAATCATAATACCAATTGTCTTTTCTGGATGAAAGCTGAATACTACCTGTGTAAGATGAAACAGAAATTGATATGAAATTACAGAAGTGCAGATATGGAAATACAAAACTCCTATTATGAACCATATCCATTCTGCAACTCACGTCAAGAAGAACTGGTGGACATGTTCTGAGCAGCACTGTTGTGGGACTGTCTTGTGGGGGCACTGTGGGGTTGGTAGGGCTTAATACCAGGGAAATGAGAGCCCTTAGGTTTCATATGGTGAGCTAGTCCAAGTGGATTAGCTGTGTATTTAGGACAAGGCTACTAGTGAAGGACTAGTGAAGGGATAATACTGCCCTATGCTGCCTTGGTCAGACATCATTGTGATCCTCAGGGAATCCAGCACAGCCAAGAGAACTGGAAAATGGAAACCTCAAACCTCCTTCCTGTTAGTGTAGAAACACATGTGAGCACAGTGGAAGGGGCAGAACACAGGTTTTGGCAAGGGCCAGAGCTGAGCAGTGAGAGCAAAAGGTAACAAAGTCTGAAGACTGGGGGGTTTTCCCAGTGTTAGCACAGCAGATTCAATTTCAAGTTGCTGTTGCAATGAGGTCTCAATGACACTTTGTGAACATGATGCTGAATAGGTCTACTCTCAGCATGCACGACACACAGAAGAGGAAGGTGGGAGGAAGTACTGCTTTATTCAAACCGGGGAGATGTTAAAGATCAGCAGCTGACAAATCAAAAGACACTGAAGCAGTTTGCAAGTACATTCACTTGAATGGAGTAACAACACTTTCCAAAATCTGTTCACACGTCAGCCATTTGTGCAATAATCTGCCAAGCACTTTGAGATTTTCAGTGCATATCAAAATTTAAAATGCGGAATAATGATGAGAGACAAACTATGAAAATTATTAAATAAATAGCTGAAATTTGCGTTAAAATTAGGAATATAGTGCTCTAAACACTGTTCAGTTGTGTTTTACTGGATTCTTAAAGCATGCTTTTTGTTTCTAAGTAGTTGAAAAGAATCTTTTCACACAGAACTTTTTAAACATGTTCCAGCATGTTATAACTATAAGGCCATACTAGAAAAAGAGATTAATCTGTAAAAAGGAAGAACTAAATTTAATATACTTAGATGCAAGAATTCAAATTTGATAAATAAAGGCTTTTTTGGTGATGTTTTATAAAAAGCCGTAAAATTTCTTGTTCAAAATAAAACAAAGAATCCATCTGATTAGTTAATGGGAAAGCATATAATTACAAATCCTTTTTCTGTTGTTTTTCCTCTTTTTTCCCCCTGCTTTATTTTTTGTCAAAGACTTCTATTAATTCTTTTTCTCTTGTAGTTATGGTCATGTAACTAAAAAAACAATTTAATTAAAAAAGGTCAGTTTAATTCCTTCTGAAAAGTTCTCCTTTACAGGTGTTTTTTCCTTGGAAAACTTGCCTTGCATAGATCTTCTATTTCTCCTGCAAAATGCAATAAAAGCTTATTATTCCAGGAACTGATGCCAGTAAGGCACAATAAATGATCTTGTGAAAAAAAAAGGTGAGATTTTACAAATGATTACAGTAGTGTTGTCTTAGAACATATTTGTTGGCATCATTTGAGAAAGGTAGTATGAATTGGCTTATACAAATCCACATTAGTAAAGATAATGAGTTTGGGCAGGAAAGATTAAGCTTCATCAGTTGTGGATCTTGTTGTGATCATCATTTCTGCTGCAATGAATGCATCACCTGAGCTGTGATCTCCACAGACAGTGGCTTTCTTTTGTACATGTACCAGTCTTACTGCAGGATAATTGGGGTTTGATTCTGTCAGAGTGGATTATAAATGCTTGTCATAATACATGGAGTTTTATCTACCACGGCAGTAGGCATGTACATAAAAAATCAGTATGTGCTACTGTATCTACATGTTGTGGGTGTTTTGTTGAGTTTTTTAGAGTCTCTACCAATGTATATGAAGTCATTTCCTTGTGAGATCTTTTTTCCTCTTTTCACTGACATTGCCTCTTACACACAGTATCTGTGTTTCATGTAGCCTATAAAATGACTGTGTCTGACACTCTCAAACCACCTCTTCAAACCTGTCATTCAGTAGCCACCTTGCAAGTCTGTACTGGTGACACGAGGAGTGAAAAAGCAGTACCATAATTTTTTCCCTCTTCCGTGGTACTTCTGTGTTGGGGATTCCTGTTTTACCCCACCAGTAGAAACAACTTATGCCACGAATCTTACATGGGCAGAACCAACAGTCAGAAAATTCTTGTAATGCCAGAGTAGGTGTGAATCAGAAATAAGTATTTTTCCCTATTTATCTTCAACAGAACAATAACTTTCTTCAGTTAAAAAATTAACTTACTTTAATGTTTTGTAAAAGTAAGCCCTGTTTGCAGTGCCTCAAATTAGGATAGAAGCATGTAACTCCTGTTTGTTAGTACTGTATTTTATCATAACTGGAAAAAATAATGAGGTCCTTTAGAATGATAATTAGCTCCCTAGGTCATCATGTCTAATAAGTGTTGAAACAGCAGTCTGTGTGAAACTTTCTCTGGTAAAGACACTTATTAAATAAAGCTATTTGAAAACATAATGGATACTGCACTGCATTATTATTATCCCTTGGGATATTGGGTAAAATGCCCAGGCAGCAATAGAATGCCTCCTTAACAATGTTAAGGAAATCTGTGTACTGGCCCAAGCAATTCCTAGGAAGTGGGACAACAGGACTCTAAAGCATATCAAGAAGCTGAATTATGTGGCTTTCCAGTTTTCATATTTTTTCATATGTTTGCATTGCCTATAATGTATAATTGGTTAATAGAACTTATTCCTTACACTTAAATACCCAGTTAGCTCTTCTCACTGCATCCTTTTCTGCTGTATTTATTCCTTATATGGCACAATACAAAGATGGTAGAAAAGAGAGAGACAGGGCAAAAGTCATGTTAATGTAACTCCTCTCTTTGGTCTGAAGATTTTAGAGATGCCAGAGCTGGGGCAGCAGGGTGAGAAGTTGAAAGAAAGAGGATTATGAAGTAGTTTGAAAAGGCCATGAGATTTAGAAAGAGAAAAAAAGGACAGAGTGAGAGAGCATGTTTTCTGAAACATTCAGGAAAACAAGGATGATGAGTAAAGAACTATGTAGAAACAAAATAAGAAAAGGGGGAAAGATGGATTGTGTTAGTATAAGTAAAAGGAAGATGAAAAGGCAAAAGGCACAAGAAAGGGAATAGCAAACACCCCATATACTAGGCAATAAGGTACCCAGATTTTTTCTGTGGAATTACTGACATCTCTTACACAGTTTTTGTCAGATTGCAAGAAGGTTGTTATGCCCGTGGAAAATGAAAGTAAGAATTTAAGAGCTGAATTAATCAGTTTCAGTGACTTGACTGGCATTCTCCTAAGGAGTTGTGCCTTGGATTATAAAGGTGGAGTATATTGTTTAGTGATTTGATATCAGAGGATTAGATGTTGCAGCCTTATGTGTTTCAGTCGCTTAAACTTCACCAGTGGTGGCACTAATCTCATTAACTTTTTTCTTTTTGTGAAAATATAGGTTCCAGAAACCCATCCAGTCTTACTCTAAAGATTCCAAATGATGGGAGGTTCATCATTCCTTTGGTAGTGATGATTATGGACTGCTTGTGGACTTGGTTGTGACCCAGTTGTCACGCAGTGACTGACTTCAAAATGCTTGTCTGTGTTGTATAGATGGGATCAGCTAACCCTGTCTGTGTAACTAATTATCTACTATTCCCAAATCCCAGCACAACCTAATTTTCACTGTGGCAGGTGAAAATAATTCATGATCTTTTGCCTTCATGAGCTAATTATATACAGCAGTTCATAATTTGCTAAGCTCCTCAAACTGTTTTCTTTAATAATAAAATTTCCATGTATTAGAATTTCTGTATATTGTACTGAGGGTGGTTGTATTTCTGTGGAAAACCTGTGGAATTATTTAGTGTCAGGATAAAACCCCACAAAACTGTATTTTTCTCTTTTTCCTTTTCTTAAGAAACCACCTGCAATCGCTGTTCGACCTGGATCAACACTAATTCCAATTAATAACATTAATCATCTCCCTGAACGTGATGATGATTATGGATATGAGTGCCTTGAAGGAAAAGACTGTGCTAGCTTCTTTTGTTGTTTTGAAGACTGCCGCACAGGATCTTGGCGGGAAGGCAGAATACACATCCGTATTGCAAAAATTGACTCCTATTCTCGAATCTTCTTTCCAACTGCCTTTGCATTGTTCAATCTTGTTTATTGGATTGGCTATCTATATCTGTAAGTTTCAGATTTGACAAACTCAGAAAAAAATGCTAATTGAATAGTCAATAGTAATTATAACTGAGCAATCAAAGATTAGAGCTGGTCCAAAATGACTCACATTGTTTGTATGCTTTAAAAAGTTGAAACAATGAGAGGAAATATGATGATGTAGTCTCCCTCTTGTGATCAACTATAGAACTGATATTGGTATTTTGAAGAGAAAATTTAAAAATAAATACCCCTAAGATTTATCTTTCCTGAACACACATACAACACAGTGTTTTCCAGCTCTAAGAAAATGCAGAGTCAAGAGGTTATGTTATTTAACTGGACAATTCTACATAAGCTTTCAATTTTAATCCTAAATGATAATGCAGAAGGATTTTGTAGCATCTCTTACATCTTTACAAAGAAAGCCTTAATAAAATGGGATTAGTTACTCTCATACATTTCATCCATAAGGTGATGATTTTATTAATCCCTGATTTAAAGAAGTTGAAGTGTAACATTTCTGTTTTCAACCAGCCATTTGTTCTCTGCAGTATGTTAAAAAGCATGATTAAGTCATCACTAATCAATTCAGATTTATACAGAATGCAGGTATTGGAGCAGCAAGAAATGGCTATATCAAAACCCCCAAGGGTAGTTCTGAGCTTGTCTTATCCTGACCATTGATACAGGCTTTTGGCTTTCAACCTTAGATTACGTTTATGTCTGTACTTCATCTCCTGTTGCTTCACTGTTGTGAGTTCCTCAAAGTTGTCCAAGAGGGCTACAGTTTTAAAAAATCCTTACCCAGTTGCCATTGCTTGCTCATTTTGTGGAAGACAGGCTGATGTTGGCTGAGATTCTGGCCATTAAACTTAATGCTCTTTGCATCCTCTCATTTGTCTGATTCATACTCCGTCCCAAAGGAAAGGTCGTATCTCTACATTTGGTAGAATTTGTATCATCAGAGTTTGGAAAACCTGTAACAGTGCAAATAGTCATTGTATTCAAAGCCTCTGTGTTAAATCTCCAGTCCTAAGAGTGTAGTGTGTGATTTGCTGCGCTGTGCACATAGTATGATTTTGTAGCATCTGTTTGTTACTGCATATGCTGCCCACTGAACCTGTGGTATGGCTTGCTGGGTAATTACCTTCTTGATATTTGTTTGTTTCTAATGGAAAAGTCATTTTATGGGGCGGGGGGGAGTTAAAATAATCCTTATGCATTGAAGAACCTTCTCCAAGATGGGATGCATCCTCCCCAAATAAATCACAGGACCAGTTCTCCATCCTTTTTGTGGTCAGAGCTTTTGATCACTTTGGTAGCAATTCTTCACTAGCAGCTTTTCTGGACTGACTTCTCTGTGTTGACTGTTGCTGGCTGCCGGCATTTGGAATCTCCTTTCTAAATCCATTGTCTTCATTATGGAAAAGTATAGTCTTTCCTTCTTTCTTGAAAAGAAACTGGTCTCAAGTGAGCTTGCAAAAATCACTGTAAAATGAAGATATGCATTAAGTAAAAGTCAGCATTACACAGAAAACCTTACAAGTCTTTAAAGAAGATTAATGGGATTAGCATTTGGCGGTAGGTAAGGATGTTCAGTACTAAAGATAAAGACATGATTAGTAGCTAAGAATAGAAAATGTTACATGAAGTGGCCCCTCTTAATATTTCTGTTAAATTTGCTCTATCCTCTGAATTTCTCAGAAAAGTTTACTATATTTTTGTATTCCACTTAGTAACAAGCATAAGATATGATATGCAAGATGAGTTTCAGAGGAAATGTTACTGTGGTGTTCAACACCAAAGTTTAATAGAGAATGCAAGACTATGTGCACTGATACTGGAAGGAAGTGTGAAAGAAGATCCAATTTTAATGAACTTTATTTCAGTATTTATCTGATGAAATACAAGTGGTTGAGGGAATCAGAAAGCCCTGTTGAGGATGGCTGACACTGTTGTGTGACCTTTCTGGATACCAACTTCTGACTGTTGGACTGAGTGTAGGAGTGTGACATCATTAACAACACTGATTTGCTATAATTTATTGTGTTTTTTAGAGTCCTGTTTTCAGAAAATGTTCAGTCCAATGGAAACGTGTCAGTTTTAATTCCATAATGTAGTTTGATGCTTTTTGACAGCATACTAAAGACATCCCTCTGTAGGAGGGATGAAGATGGCTTCAGCAGTGTGTTGGATGTGTACTTGAAAAGCAGTCAGCTTGCTATACAATACAAGGCCCAGATTTTGTGAGCCCCTGAGTTTCATTAATTCACCTTTAAACAAAAGAAACTTGAAAGAACTTGGCACTTCACAAGAGGAAATACAAATTGCACAGCCTCTGGCACATGTCGTTAGCTTTTTCTATTCATGTGGTTGTCAGTTGCCAATCAGCCTCCAGTGACTGAATTGGAGAACAGAAAACATCCAGAATTGGCAAGGGATGGATAAGAAGTCTTTCATCTCTAATTTCTATGAAACAATGTAATGGAGTATTAAACCTATTGAATATTATGGCTGTTTGGCTTATGGATACACTTGCTTCTGTCTGTTGACAAACTTTTCTGTGTACTTCATTTGTTTCTGATGAAATAATTTTAGTTTCCCATAGTACTGTGAGTGCAAATAGAAATGGGAATGCAGTGAACTGTAACATGGCATGTAATAAATGTGTTATTTTAGTCCTATGTGTTTTCTTTCTAATCTGCATGTAAACACTTGATTCCAAGAAATCTAAGTGATATTCAAAAAAATGGCAAGAAGCAGTATAATTACTTAGACACTGCAATCACTTTTCAAACTTACCGGGATAAAAGTTTGTTTACTATTAGTTGGGATCACAGTATTGGGAGTCATATTACTCTGACCATCATTGCATAAGCAGATGCTTAAATCTAATCCTAATCAGTACTGTTATTAGACCAGAATTCAGAAAAGTGAGTGCTTATGTACTGTCATGAAGAGTGATGCTATCGTGAATTGATAACATCAACACATGCCTAATTTGCACTAATTTCAATAATGAGTGTTCAGTAGCTCAAATAATTGAACACTAAGGATGTGAGCCAGAGCCTTTTTTAGTAAGAGATTTTTCACTGAAAGAGTGGGACATAGGGAAAGAAATCACCATAAAGGCAGAGAGGAGAAAAATGCTGGGGAAACTGGTTTATACTGCACCTATCTTAGACATCTCCTGAAATGTATTTTTCAAAAAAGAGACTTTTCCTTGATATTTCTGTATTAGTGTTTCCCACTTGTCTGTTTCAGTAGTGAGTACAGATCAGTGTGTTCTTTTTTGGTAAGGTTCTGTCTATGATTGTACCTCACTGATCTTCAGTGCATGTCTTTCGTGTTTGAATGAATCTGTTTTATGTAGTGGCAGTGCAACCAAAGCATGAACTCCAGGTAATGCATTTTATATTCACATGTCGATGTGCTTCAAAGACTTTAACCTTATCCAGTCTTCTGACATTCAGAGATAAAGGATTGTGTAAGACTTTGAAGGAGAATCACTTCCAATGTGGTTTTTATAATTTTCTGTTGTTTATTTGGTATGGTAGTAAAACAGTTATTTAAAATTGATATATCAACTATGCTTTGTAATTTGTGAACACCATTGACCTTACAGTTGGAAACCCAACAGGAGGGGTCTGGTTTTAAATATCCATCTGCCTAGAGTAAAATATGCCTTGTTTCATATCAGTTTATTGTTTCCAAATAGCTGAGAACGAGTGCAAATACAGTTTTTAAGAATTCATTTTTAACATAATTATTTTTAAAACTCATTGTAGTTTCTCTCAGTTATCCATTAAATGTCATCTTTTATGTCTGTGAAATAATACTGTATTTTTCACTCATTATAATAGATACCAAAAATAGAAACTAATGTAGAATTCCTCAGCTGAAAAGTACAAAGCCAGAAATTACTGTGCTTCCATTTCTGAAAAATGTTGATGTCCATATGCTCTGGTGAATGTGCTGGGGGGAAGGGGGGAGCCTGACTGAGGGAAAGAATAGTCTCCAGGCTGTAGGAAAAGCCTTTACATGAGTTCATGTCATGGATTTATTATCCAAGTGGTTCAAAGTGAGGAAAGGAATAGATCTATCTTTTTTTTTTAAATGATTTCTACTTTCTGCTTCATTTCTACTAGTAACAGCAGTCCTAATGCTGTGTTACCAGATTATTCAAAACCTGAAAAATTATCTTTATTTTACTCTTTAGTAAGTTAATGTTTCAGCCAGATGGGTGGGCTCCTCTGACTGAAGGTGCAAGACCAGATTTTGCTCCAAGACAGGTGATGGGAACTTGCAACTAGAGACAAAAGGATGCCTTCTTATCCTGGGCAAATTTCATTCATTTGAGAATCTGCACTGAAAACTGATGAGAAGGAAAGGAAAAGATGGGATGAGGGAAAGATTGAAGGTGGCAGTAATCCTTGAATAAAGTTGCATGGATCTGTGGCTTGTATTTAGTTAATGGATTTTTCACTGGCATTTGTGATAATGCTTTTGATTCCCCTGAAACATAATTAAATGCTTTTAATATTAAAAACAATCCAGGAAAATACTGTGCATTCCCTGTATATTAATTACAGATTGACTTAACAATAGAAAGTTATTTTGAGTGATCGTTCTGGTGAAATGTCAAACAGAAAAATGGAGGTCAGGTTAAATCAGAAAAATATTATCTTTTGGGTTCTTTTCACCTTATTAATGATAAGCTACTCTTAAAATTACTGAGTGTAATTCAGGGAAATACCTACTTCCCATGTGTCTGCATTTCTGTAAGTCCCTTTGAGGGCTACAGCATTTGGGAATGAAAACCTAACTCAGACTCTGTTCAATCATTGAGTCCCTATTTCCCTCAGAGAGTGGGTAAGGTGGATTGTGAGCATGCCAGGCATGGACTAGGAATAGCTACTGTACTCCAGGAGAGTTGGTAACAGTTTCTGTTTAAAAGGAAGGATGATTTCTGCCTGAGACACTGTAGTTTGGAACAGGGTACATGCTTCTCTTCAAAAGATGGATATGTGCTGTGACTTCCAGAATGATGAAAAAGCATCTCTGCAGAGGATCAGCTTCATTGAGATGACTGTCCTGCTCTGAGGCACTGAGGTACTCCCCATGTAGAGTACAGGAGAAGAGTTTTGGTTGCACTCCTATGCAAGGTATCTAAATCTTGTCACAGGGCTCAGTATTGTGGTTCTTCAGCTGTCTTTAGGATTTCTTATGATGCTAGTCAAAAGTCAGTAAATAATAAACTTCTGGTTTTAGTTACTAGTAAATCTCACTGAGAAAGACAGAGAGTGAATGAAGGCTATAGAAGAAATCTCAGGTGGCCCTTTGAGACAGGAGATTGGCTGAAACTGAAATAGACCAAAGGATATAACCCTTTATAATAGGTGGGTCTTGTGTGCTAGTATTATATTGTTTCTGAAAAAAAATAAAAATAGTAAGAGCTTCGTGGTATTTTAAGGGGAGAAAAATTCTGTAACATTCTCATATCCCTTCTCACTGACAAATCTTGCTTTGCCTACAGATTTTGCTTATGGTACATCAACATCACTTGAGCTGTGTGAGGAAAGCCATGGGGGATGTCAGGCAGAAGACCTGTAAACTGTTCTACCTTGCTCTTTCTCAGTTCCTGTTCTTAGTCAAGAAAAGAGGTTCAGCAGAGTAGGCGTATGGCATGTGTAAATGAGGACAATTTTGCTACTGACAACAGGGGCTGAGTTCCACTATCTGACAGGATCAAGAGGGACGAGACTCTGCTTGCAGTAATAAGTCTTCTCTTTTGTAATAATTCTTTGTAGTAGCTACTTTTCCATACATCACTGCATGCCTACCTGAGATTCACATTTTTTTCAGGTTGGAAGCAAATCTTTTGTGTGTTTCTGGCTTCACAGAATGATCTTTATCATCAGGGTTTGAGCCTTGCTGAATTCAAAAGAAAAGGTTTCCTCCTGAAGTTTCCTTGTCCAGGCATTGCAGGTAGGAGATGTCTTGCTGCCAAACATTGGAAAAGTGATTTTCAGTTGATCCTGCTGAGAAGGCAGACTGACTCTGTAGGGTGGCATTTGGAGTCCTTTGTCATTTAGACTTGAGAAGGTTGAATGCTGCTAACAGCAATGACCAGTACTGCCTCCACAGAGGATGCATTACTTTTGCCAATTAGATATTTTAACACAAAACCTAAAGCTGTTGCTGTGGGTGGGAAAGGAGGATGAGTCATTATTTCACTTCAGATATATATTTCTCCTTGAATTGTTGGGGTTTTTTTCCTTAGGAAGACGGTATATAGGAGTCTTTTGACATATGAAATGTACAGAAAACAGGTGATGGTCATTTTAAGCAGGTAAAGAAAGCAATGTTAGTCCCTCTGCCCACTGATGGCATAGGAGCAGTAACAATGCAGGCACTTGCCCTATGGCTCAGATTTTCCAAGACAGATAAATGTCGACATTTGCATATTCATAGGCCTGGTATTAGTATAAAATTGGTGTTCACACTTTTGTCACTAAAAAAAATCTTAATGGTTTGTGTGTCTTTACCGTATCTTTTGTAATTCCCACTCTTGTTCACTGTGAATGCTTAGACTTTTTGTCTGAACATGAAGGATTGTGTTATTTTACCTTTAAATGTAGTTTAAGTTGCTGTAGAATATATATGCTTCCTTCAGTGAAAATGAGGGATCAGAATCTGGTGATCTCATGGTGATTCTTATATTGAGAAATCTAATATTTGTTTTTAATTACACTTTAAATTAAACAAATAATACTGCTGTAATTTGTATTTCCTTCATTGAAGTTTTATTTACAATTACAATTCATGGTCTAAACCTAAATTTATGTAAATATGCTTAAAAAATAATACTTACTGATTTATTATGTGTCTCAGTGTTGACTGTATTGAGGTTCCAGTATTCAAATGCACTCTTAATGCAAATCTCTGTCGTGGCATCTATAGTTTACATAGTGTTTCAGTGACTCACTTTGCCCCTTACCAGTACATTGTTTTTTTTTTTTTCTTCAGTTTTTTTTTTTTAAAAACGTGCTGATATTTTTAACTGCCTAAGTGAGCATTCATATAATGCATTTAATTTGATAGTATTTTGGCACCAGTGGACAATGTTGCAATTTTATACATCAGTGTTTCTTTTAAAGTTATTTATTAATTCCCCTTGTGGATAACTTACTGCAAGAAATACAGAACATTAAGATAAATTTGTAACTCTCTGTGCAGTTTCTAAGGTTTACATATAAAATACACGATATTGATGCAAATTTATTCTTCTATTTCAGTTTTCCTTGCAGAAATCTTCTCAACTGGGCTAATATTATTTTTATAAGTGTGCTGATATTTACAGTTCTCTTCTCCTTTGGTACTTTTCCAATATACTTGGAATGTACTCATCTATTATTATATTCAGTTACCTAGAAACATCAAGGTATCCTCACAAGCTTTTAATGTGATTAAGCCATGACTTCTTCAGCCTCATTTAAAATACTGTAATCTTTTTTGTGCAGTACCAAAACTAAAGCACATTCAGGTGTCAAATTGATTGTTACCTGCTTCTCAGTTTTGGCAGTGTCTGTCTGTTTAGTTAGAGTGAAACACTCATATCATTTTTGTATTTGACAAAATTATTAATGAGCATGGCTGAATTAGAAGACTTCTGAGCTGATACAGAGATGATGATTGTGGCTAAATCCCATATACAGCTAAGACTTTGTGAGTGTGATAGAACTTATAATGGCAATGATATATCCATATGTAGACTGGAAAGCAAGATATGAAAACTTATACATCAGCTTCTGATTGTCATTTTAACAAGATTTCCTCTCCCCCTGCCCCTAAATTTATGTTCTAAATGCAGCCAAAAAAGTCATAAAACCCCCATTTGAATTTGCACAGTTAGAGTGTGGAAGTGGTTCAGAAGCTTGAAATAATTATGATTACATTTGATGAGTTTTGCAGATTAATTTTTAATTTAACTCCTTTTTACTGAAGAAGAAAACCCAAATGTGGTGGTTGAGATAGAAATTGATATCACTAAAGGTAAATATGAAAATATCTTCAGTTGATTTATGTCTATGTGTGTGTATACATATATATATATACACACTTATATAAAGGTAGAAGCAAATTTCAGTGCTGAGGAAGTTGCTGTGATTGCGTTTGCAGAGTAGATGGATTCTGCTCTATATTTTCAGAACTCTGTCAGTACCGTGGTAAAAATTTGACTCAGCTTAATGTTTTTTAGTGTACCCTTAGTTTTTGGACACCTCATTTTCTTTGTGCAGTTTGAGACACAAATAAAAAGACTTGCTTTTCAGATGTTTAGCCCTTTCTAAAAAGTATCCCTTGATCTTTCAGTTTAAAGCACTCCAAAAGTGAGTAACTAGGCATCACAGACAGTGTTTTAAATAATTGTTACAGAATAGTGCAGAAAGTTCAAATATGATTCAAGACGAGAAATTTGTAAACTTTTGTGGGATTATTTTCTTTTTTTTTTCCTGAAGTTTCTTAAGATCTGGGGAGACATGAAAGCAAATGGAGAGATTTCACCCTATTATTGGTTGATTTTGGTTTGCTTGTTTTCAGCAGTATATCTCATGCAGAACACTACATCAGCTGCTAAAAGGTGATTTTATTGAAGGTCAAATGAAGCTTTGAGATTGATAACAGCAATAATATCAACAGGTTCAGAAAGGTAGTTCTTGTGGCACTCATTATCAGAAGGAGCTTGGTTGCACAAGGCTTTAGAAACAGAATTTCTGAAGCAAGATTATGGGAGAGAGCTGGATTATAAGGACTTCTAGAAAAAACCCAAATCTCTGAACACTCTTGCCAGAAGACTGACAGTGGTTTGAAGGATAGGTTTTAGAGTTCATTACTCTACTGTGAATGCCAGTGTCTATTGAATTTTCATGTAAATGTTGCACTAGCCCTTGTGCACTGAATGGAAATGTGCTTGCACCGTGGTGCATGGTTCATACAGATGTATCTGAGACGTAATCTGTAATCTTCTAAATGTAAAACTTTGAAAGCCATAGTCTTAAAAAATTAAAGGTAAGTTAAAACCCCACCATTGAATAACTTGTTCTGTGAAAAATGAACAGAAAAATGATTAGATGTTTGTACTCTGATGTCTCTTAAACTAATGAGAATCAAGGAAGTTTCAACACTGAACTTTGTAAAGCAATTGTAATGCATTGTTTTTACTGTATCTGCTGTGAAGTTGATTAGTTACACTGTGAAAAAATAAATAGTGCCTGGCTACTTACTTTCTTATGTAACTTATTTCTTACATGCCACACGTTCTTTTCTCTTTAAGACCATGATGATAATGGTCATTCTGGTTGTAAAGTAAGATACATGCAGGTATTCTCCAAAATGCCATGATTCTTTGGAAGGAGTTCAAAAAAAGTTTATTTCGGGGGCAAGGATGCTGAAAATTTACCAAACCTCACAGTGCTGCAGCACCAGGCCTCAGGGAAAGGCAGTTCCCGAAGTCTTCTAGGGCTTTTTGTCTTCTCTCTGTCCTCCCCCATGCTGTCTGACCCAAGGAGGCCCTGTATATGTCTGTGAACATTCTCTCTCCTGCATACCAGAGAGAGTTCTAGTTTCCTGTTACAAAGTCTTCTGAAAATGATACCTATTGCTGCACTGGTGAAAATAGTTTCATACTTTGCTTTGATAGAAAACAATGTCTATTTGTTTTAATTTTTTTCCTTTTCCCCTTTGTTCCCTTCTCTTTCCTTCCTTTGATAATAACGTAAATAGAACATGGATCATGTCATAGAAATAAAGCTCTGGTGCTAAAATTCCACTTTTATCAGCCGTTGGGACCAGTTTTATAGCTAATAGAAGACGTCCTGTTTGTTACTGCCAGAAGGAGTTGTCCTGCTCTCCCACACAACCCTTTCATTTGTGCAGCTCTGGTGCTTGGCTACTCTCACTTCTTTCTGCTTCTAGAATACCTCATGAGCATGAAGTGTGGCTCCCTCTTCTTTGTACTGTCATTTTAGATGTGCCACAGGTAAAGGAGCAGGGCTCATGCTGAAAGTAAATATCCAGGGGAAAACTACTCATTATTTTCCTCAAATACATTCTGTTCTTTGACCTTACCATCCCACTGGAGAATCTGCCTGTAAGCATCACCTTCCTCATGTAGTCAGTCCCACAAAATGTTTTTAATTCATTCTAAACTGCGTGTGGAAAGGTGATGGAGGGATGCAGCCAGCATAAAGACCCTGGGAAAGGGGTCAAAGACTCTTTAAGCCTCTGATAGTTCTGGGAAATACCACAGAATTGTGTAGCATTTTACACATCCTTTTCAGATTGAAGTTAGGGATCCCAGCAATACCTACATTCCCTTCAGCATTGTATGTTCTTTTTTTCCCTGGTAATTACCTCTCATATTTTCTTGCTAGCTGTTACTTTAAGGTTACTTAAGGTATAATAGAATCCATTTTCCTTTTTTTTTTTTTCTTTTCAAATTGTTTATATCCTCCTATTCATTGTATAGACAGTAAAAAGAACTCTGGTATTTCATAACACCAAACTTCTGAGTGCAAAATGTTCTGAATTGCTGTTTAGGTCAAAAGATTCAGATCTCTAGCTTCCACAGTACTGAAGTAGCTGATGAATGAAAGAATTAAGCAACACCTTTATGTACAGACTGTAAAGTCAAGTCTGTCGTTTATACTTTTAAGGTAATCATTTTTCATTATTGTTGTCAATAGGGTGAATTTCAGCAATACATACCTGCAAGGAGCTAAAATGAATTCATTTCTCATGGGCCAGCCGAAGTATATTATTTTCTAAGAAGCCGAGACTGCTAAGACTTGAGGTGGTGCAAACCTTGGTGACTAAAATTACTAAATGTCAGTGCAGAACCAAAATAAATTAGTACAGTTTTAGGAGTTCCCAACAACTTTATCTTATTAATATCTAATATTACTTTTTACTTTGTAAGAATTAGTAAATAAGTGTAATAATAGGTACTTCTTAGTAATATCCAATTTTATTATTTACTAATAATATCTAGAGTAGAAATTGAAGAGGTCTTCTAAAATGTGTATTAGGACCTCAAACTGTGCAAATGAAACCTGTGGATATTAAAAAATCCTAGTCAAAAGAAGCTACTGCTACTTTTCAAACTAGTAGGTAAAGCTGTCCCTGCACTCACTCTTCTGAGGGAATAAGCCAGTCCTGGTGCCCTGAGACTGCCAAAGAGCTTTCCTTGATAAGGGTGATGTCAGTGGTCTCTCACCTCTGTTGGGAAGGGCACTAAGTCATTCTACAGAGGCCAGTGGGCAGCCAGCGTATGGTAACAGCTTTCAGACCTGACTACCTAACGTTAGGTACATACTGGCAACTGAAAATTTTCATGATCAGTTACCAGGCCCTGGGGGAATTATGTCAAGTCAGGTGCTGCTCTTCTGTTTTCTCATGTATTCCCTCCTGTGAGAAACACTGCCATAGGTTTATTTATTTTTTCTCCTTGTTTCAAGCATTGGCTACCAGTTTCTCATAACTTTCCTCAGTAAATCTGGTTCTTGTTTTTTTTCCTTGCATTATGAATCACTGTTTACCAAACTTCCACTGTACTGTCCATCCTTTTACCTGTTTCTGCACCTTTGTTTTCTTACTTTCTGTGTAGTGCTGGGTTATTTCACACATTCACAGACGAGAATTGTGGAATATGAAAGATGATCACTGTGAAAGTGATGCTGACATAAGAAATGAGACGTTTCATACACACTACCAGCAGTCTGACGATGCAGAGTTTCAGCCTTCTGCTGTCTGAAGAACTCCTCAGAGACTTTTGTCACCATCATTTTTTTATCATCTGAGAAGAAATGGTAAATAAGTAGTAGATCTTAACATTTTCTTAAGGATGTTATAAGACCAAAAGGACCAAACATTCTTGAGAATGATTTTTGTTTGGGTTGTTTGTTACATGGCCCTACTCTTGAGGTTAGCGGGTTCTCAGCAGCAGCGCCTCCAAAGGTGGTTGGGTTCCTGAATGCATTTTCCCTATGACATTTAGATACTGAGTGAAGCTTCCTTCCAGCAATAGCTAAAAAAATAGGGATACTGATACTTCAGCACTGACCTTATTCTCCTGCTCCTAACTGTTTTTACCATAGAGACCATTACAAGAAGCCCTAGTTTAAAATTGATGATGAGGGCTGTGCTCAGAGCATGAATCAATGGTTCGATATGAACCTTAAGACTTGGAATCTAAGGTTCTCCTTTTCCTATACTGACACTGAATCTGTGTGACTCAAATATTTTCTGTTTTGAGGTAAGTTGTTTCCCTGTGCCTCAGTTTCATTTATAAGATGTCAATGCTACTCATGAAGCTGTTAATACTAAATGAATGAAGGCAAAGTACTCAGATTTTGTAAAGAAGGACCTGTCAGGGAACTGAAACAAATGATGTTTTTTACCTTCAATTCTGAGAAGGAAATATATACATCTCTTTAGTCAGAACTATACTGGTTAAGTAGACAAGTGATAGTTCTGTGCCTGCAACTTCCCTACTAATACAAATATTTTTTACAGAAATATTAAAAGGTAAACAAAACAGTCATTAATGAAGACAGGTCCTTGTAACTTAGCAATCAAGCTTCACCTCAGAAAGTAACAGAGGAGCAGATCTATCTGGCCAGTAAATTCTAAATCTGAAATCTTTCAGGAAAGAGGTGTGGAACTAGAAGTTGTGGTATCTTTCTGTTTTCATTAATGATAATGCACAACAGCAATTTTATCTTGCTTATCTTAACTGTTTTGGGTCGGTTCCTGATAATAACAGGCTATCTTAATACTGGTTTTATTTGTAGTTTGTCCTACAGGCAGTATTGGAAGACTAAGACCTTCATAGTTGCAATAAATTAAGTTGCAGTCACAATTACAGCTCAACACTGCCTAAGGTCTGAAGGAGTGTGAAAAAAAATCTGTCAGAGAATAGATAAAAGTTAATAGCAAAGCTTAGTCAGTGTAGTAAGACTACTGATATAATTTTATTGAAAAGTTGACAGGATCAGAGTCTCAGTATAAGGCAGTATTGCTCCTCTGCAATTGATAGAACTGATTCGCGGGTGCATGACCAAAATTATTTTATAACTAAGAGCTGTATGTTCTGACATGAGTGAGGAGTATCACCAGTGTTTTGCACCAAAAAAGTATTGGATTTGGAATTACAGTCTTCTCAGCACATAGTAAAGCCCTAGTGAGATCACACAGTCATCATTCAGACTGTCAGGGAGTGTCCAGCACTGCTCTCATCAGAAGCTGCTACTTGTTACATGCAGACAATTGCATGGAGCAGGTATGTTTGTGGCTTAACAACAGAGTCATCTCTACTGACCACTGAGTTTGATTCCCTGTATTTGGAATTTCTACAGCAACATGCAAGAGGGCTTTGAAATATTATTTGCTGAAATACCTTCATCCATGTAGCATTTGTTGGGTTAGGGATTTGTTGCTTCCTTCTGATAACACAGAGTGCTTTAAAATCCTAACATAATTACTTAACTAAATGGGAAAATCTTGTTACAGAAAATCTTCACATTTTCCAGAAGCAACAATGAAGATAAATGTGTTATCACAGCATTCCAAAAAAACACATTAAGGGAAGTGATACATCAAAGTTGATGTGTCCTACAAACTGCTGGGGATTAGTGGTCAATAACTGGGCAGCAGGGCCAGAAGTGTGTAGACATCCATGTCTGATGCCCTTGCTGTCAGCTCTGTAACAAAGGCAGCAGTCAGGAACTTGCAAAAATTTGGATATTGTGAAGATAAGTAGAAATTGTGTTTCTGGACTGTTTCCATGTATGTGGACCTGTCTGTGAGCCCCACTGCAAGTCCATGCATGTGCTGTTGTGTCTCTCAGAGGAGCATCCCTGTGATGGGAAGGTGACCCTGGGTACCCATGGAGGTTTACATGCCCCACTCCCCCAGGTGAGTGACTGTTCTCTGCTGGATATCCCTCAGTCATGCTTTGGCCCTTTAGTGAAGCAAACTGATCCGCTGCGTACTCTGGAGTGAGAGGCATCCTCTGTGTGTGTATGTGTGTGTGTATGTGTGTCTGTGTGTGCTTTGGGTCCTTGTTCTTGTCTGCAGAGTAACAATTTCCCCAACAGGTACACTGAATCTCCAATTTGTTAAATTACATGAGTGTAATTGACTACCTCTCCTTGTTTGTTAGTTTTGGGTATTGGCTGTAATTGTGAACTTGAATTTGTTCTCTGAGTGAGGTTGTTTTCATGTACCTCCTTGACAATTCTGTAGCCTTTATGTCCTGAAGCATTTCAGTTTGCTCCTCTCCAGAAGCAAACCTCTTAATACCTTTGTTAGCATGGAGCCGGTACAATCCTATTGTTGCCTTAGGAAAGAGGACAGGAGCCACTTTGCCAGATATTATTCTCAGAGTGAGATCAAGAACATAAGTGCAATTTCCACTGAGAGACCTTATTACAGCCTCCCAATACTTAAAGATGGCTTATTAGAACAAGAAAGAATGATTTTTTACATGGGCAGATAGTGATAGGACAAGGGGAAAGGTTTCTAAAGTAAAAGAGATTGGATTAGATGTTAGGACGAAATTCTTTACTGTGAGGGTGGTGAGATAATGAAAAAGGTTTCCCAGAGGAGCTGTGGAGGGCCCATCTTTGGATGTATTCAAGGTCAGGCTAGATGGGCCCTGGGCAACCTTATCTAGTGAAAGGGTTTCCTGCCCATGGCATGGATTGGAACTTGATGATCTTTAAGGTCCCTTCCAACCCTAATCATCCTACGATTCTATGATTTAATTGCAGTGGAGGGAACACACAACCTCCTTTAGATTAGAAGATAGGTTTGCTAACACTGAATCCATATTTTCCCATGAACTCTGCACTAGAGATGTTTATTCTTTACAAACACTGTTGAACTAGCATGGATTGTCTTTGTCAACTGAAACAGTTCCCTTTTCTAAACAACTATCAATATTAACAACTATTCAGTTAAACAACTAGAAGTCATACAAGAATTAATGATTTTAAAAGAAGTGCAAGCGAATGACAGTCCACTATTACAGAACAGCTCATATGGCTAAAATGCAACAGCATCTGAAGGACAAGGGGCACCTGCTACAATTAAATTTCTGATTCTTACTTAAAATTTAGTAAAAGTTTGCTATGTTTTCACATTATTTTAGTAGGTTTTTTTCCTCCTTTGGTTTGTATTTTGACTTTGTAAATGTTTTTCTTACCTTCAGTTCATTATCCCAGCAGGGTCTAGAATCTGGTGATACCATTGCTTCTCATCTCTCACTTGCATTAGAGATTTTCATGATTTTGTTCTTTCTTGTCTCCCCTCCCCTTCCCTACCACCACTTCCTTGTTGGGGAAAATCGGGTGCAGCAACTGAACTAATACTCAAAAAAACCCATCAACCTCTACAATGATGCTTGCATTTTGAGCTATTAGCCAGGTAGAGGAACAGCTCAATATTTCAGGCACAAAAAGTTCAAAGATAGATAAAGAGGCAGGACAGGACCAAGAAATTATGCCCTAGCACTAAAATAAAATTAAAATCCTGGAATTCTTGTTTTGTAATAAGCTAAAAAGGCAGCTGCACAGTTTCCTTTTGTCCTTGCTTCACAAAGTATAATGATGAAGGACAAATGGGTAAGTCCAAAAGTAGATTTTGGAGGGTTTAGAGGAAGTGAGGTAGGCTCCTCAGGACTCCTCGCCATGCTCTGCTGAGATGTGCTTTCCTGAGTGTTGCGATCCTTGGTATAGGCATTCTAGTACTTCTTTCCCAGAGCTGGGTGTAGTTGCATCCTGACTCACTTCTGTGGTCAGACGAGCAAGGGAGACCAAAATAAAGTCTGCCACTCATCTGGTTGTTTCTGTGGGCAGGAGGCTCAGGTTGACCATCAGCGTGGCAGCCCCACAGGGGTCCAGCCGAAGGCTGGTGGCATGCTGCCGGGACATTCATGCCACATTGCATACAGAGCCGTGGTGATAACTGCTTGACTTAGGGTGAGTCTTTCCAGCATCTCTACTTAACACAGCAGCGAAACAGGAAGCTTTAAAACCCAACAGGCAGACTTTCCTTTATCATTCCAGTCTCCTGCCTTCTGTGAGAAAGGCAGTGAGGTTGTCTGCTTAGAGGCTAGTGGCTCACAGGAAGGAAGGAGACTACTATCTTTCTTTCTCCATACCAATCACATAGTTTATACTGGCTTCTTTTCAGGGCTAGTTGGTGCAGTACTTCAAAATGAAACCATAAATGGATATCTGAGAAAATATCTACATTCTTCTTGCTTTGTGAAAAATACCAGAGTGACTTCATTTGTAGAATTAATTCTGTAGAATATCTCCTGGCCTATGCTATCTGAAAAACCTAAAATCATGTATTTTATCTTTCACCAGGGCAAGTTGTGTTTTTACTTATGAGTTTCCCTCAGTTTTACCAGCACTGCTGTTTCTCTGTCTCCCTGTTTTATCTTGCTGGTTGCCATTTTACTTTCATAGTGCTCTTCTTAAAATACCAGTCAGGTAGGTTTGCAACTGTACATTTTAAATGTACAGCAGAAGAGTAAATTAAAATCTCTGTATCTGAGGCCTTTCCAACCCCTTGAGGCTCTGGACTGCATAGACAAGGGAAAAAGCTTGCACCAAACTGAGATTAACCTTTCTTTGCTTTGTATTTCTAAACTTTTTGTGCTCTCAATTAAAAATATTCCCTTTGAAGGCTTTCCCTTGTGAAAGGGATTATTGCTTGCCTGAGAAATAATAATTAGCTGATAATTTAGGCTGAAAATAAACCACTAGTTCATGATTCATAATCCAGCAGGGAAATTATGGTTGTCTGTGTGGTAATCCATTCTAATAGCCATTTCACCTTTGGGAAAGGCTGTATGAAGGTGATGCTTTACCTGGAGACACCTTCACTGGGAGATGGAAGCCGAGGGTTCCTCCTTGCTTCTTTTTTCTAACCAGATAAAGCTTTCCAGGAATAGTCACTTCAAGTTGTCTCCTGTAGGGGCATTTCCATAGAAAAAGAAAGCAATACAAAGCAGAAAAATGCAAACAGTGAAAGACATAAACTAAAAATAAAATGTCAGGGAAGGCACTATACCTCTCTGTGCATCCCCAGATCACCATCCAGAGCTGTGGTGAATGGAGTTAAATCCTGTTGGCAGTGGCTGACCCGTGGTGTTCCTCAGGGCTCTACAGAGGGATCTGACAGGCTGGGCCAAGGCCAATTATATGTGGATCAAAAAGGCCAAGTGTCTGGTCTTGCACTTGGTTTACAACAACCCCATGCAGCATTACAAGCTGGGAGGAAAGCTACCTGCTGAAAAAGGACCTGGGGGTGCTGGTCAACAGCTGGCTGATCATGAGGCAGCAGCATGACCAGGTGGCTGAGAAGGCCAATGGTATCCTGGCCTGTACCAGGAATAGTGTGGCCAGCAGGACTAGGAAAGTGATTGTCCCCCTGTACTTGGCACTGGTGAGGCAGCAATTCAAATTGTGTGTTCATTTCTGCATCCCTCAGTACCAAAAAGATATTGAGGTACTGGAGCATGTCCAGAGAAGGGCAACAGAGCTGATAAAGCACAAGTCTTACGAGGAGAGGCTGAGTGAGTTGGGGTTGTTTAGTCTGGAGAAGAGGAGGCTCAGAGGGGAACCTTATCACTCTCCCCAACCACCTGAAAGGAGGTTGTAACAAGGTGGGGGTCAGCCTCTTCTCCCAAGTAACAAGTGAGAGGACAAGAGGAAGCAACCTCAAGTTGCACCAGGAGAGGTTTAGATTTGATATTAGGAAAAGCTTCTTCATGGAGAGGTTTGTCAAGCATTGGAACAGGCTGTCCAGGCTGTCCAGTTCAAGTCATCATCCCTGGGGATGTACAAAAGCTGTGTAGATGTGGCACTTGAGGACATGGTTTAATGGTGAACATGGTGGTGATGTTAGACTGATCTTGAAGGTATTTTCCAACCTTAACGATTCTATGAATCTATGATTCTGTGATATTGTGACTATTATATTCATATCTGTGGTTGACCTCAAGGATAAAAGACAATACTTTTGACTCTAGTAAGTGTTAAGGAAAGCTTCCCTGTTTCACCATTCAGGAGACACTGTGGCAGTCACACTCCCACCATCAGAGACTTTAACTGCTAAGAATGAGTTTCCTTCGCAGCAGGCAGCTCCAGTGAGCCAACGGGTGCCCCATCTGACTTCCTACACACACCGCACTCACACAATCAGGCAAGGTTTCCGTACAGGCTCAACCCTAGGTGTACCATAGCAGTCTCAGACATCCTGATCCTTAAAGCGGTCTATTCCTGGCACAGTAATTCAGGAACAGCTCTAGATGATGCCTCCAAGGAAGGGCCTTGAGCAAAGGAACCCCTTGGCTTTTGTATCCTCAAAGTCTATGTATGTGAAAGTCTGGGGTCTTCCAGCTGAGTCCTCAGCTCCTGCCATGTCTCTCAGTGTCCATTCATCTGGTCGGAGCCACAGGTTCCAGTGCGCTTTGGTTGCGCAGAGGATTGGCAATTCATGGCTTCTTGCCTGGGACTCTCACCACCCAGAGGTCAATCTGCAGCTGGCAATGGAGCTGCACACTGAGCACTGTATTGTATTCCTCAACAGAGGGTTTTCTTACAAAATGTCCAAAGCTTGTTAGCAACTATTAAACATATGCTTTTAAATTTTTAGTTTTGAATGCTACTGAAATGAAAGAAACAATTGGTAGGAGTCTACCTGGAGTTCCAACTTACCATTTTGTGTCTCTTACAGCTGTTCTTTTTTATACCATTTTTCATCCTGTTCTGCAGGAACAGTTTTCTTTTTCTGGCCATAATTTCAGTATTTTAACTTTTAACTTTGCTTGCCAGTGGTCAATACCTCCTTGCTATGAATGTGAAATTGTTTTCTTTAAAATAGACTAAATACTCTACATTTTTGATGACTTGTGGTAACCTATAAACTTATCTTATTATATGGAAGAGATTATCACATCATTCTGCCCATAGTCCATAAAGCTTTTCTCAAAATACAGCTTATTTTTGCCAGGGTATTCCACATCTCAAGGTGGATCGTACCACTCTCTACAACTGCCTGAAAGGAGTTTATAGCAAGATCTCTTCTCTCAGGCAGGTGACAGAACAAAACTGAATGGCCTCAAGCCGCACTAGAGGAGCTCAGCTGGACATCAGGAAGAATTTCATTACTGAAAAGGGGTTAGGCATTGAAATGGGCTGCCCAGGGAAATGGTGGAGTCACCATTCCTGGAGGTGTTTGAGAAATGGATGGACGTGGCACTTAGTGCTATGGTTTAATTGACATGATGGTATTTGGTCAAAGGTTGAACCTGATGATCTTGGATCTTTTTAACCTTAGAGAGTCTGTGATTAAATGTTTCCATTTTTAGGAGCTTCTGTCATGAGTAGCTGCATAAGTGATTTATCTTTGTTAATAATCCCTCTTGAGGCGGAGCTGGGAGTAAACCATAATATTTGGCCTTGAAATATGGCTATTCCTGCTGTTGGTGTGTGTGTATCTTCTTATGCTCCTTATAGGGCTGAGGTAGATGTGCGTGGTAGGTGGACCTTGGCTGGATGCCAGGTGCCCAGCAAGCTGCTCTACCACTCCCCTTCCCACCCAGACAGGGGAGAGAGAGTAAGGTGGAAAATGACCTGTGGCTTGAGATAAGGCAGTTTACTAAAGCAAAAGGAGAAACTTGTGTATTCTCAAGCAAAGCAGAAGATAACAAGGTTTATTCTTTTCTTCCATCAACAACGATGTCTGGCCACGTCCTGGGAAGCAGGACTTCAACACGTGTAACAGTTTCTCAGCAGGCAGCCATTGGAAACAAGGAATACCCTCCTTCCTCCTCCCTTCCTTAGCTTTTATATTTGAGCTGATGTCCCTTTGGTTAGTTTGGGTCAGCTGGTCTACTCATGCACCCTCCCAGTGGCTTGCGCTCAACTAGGGGAGGAATATTACAGTACTGATGCTGTGCTCAGCAGCGGCTGAAACAATGGCATGTTATTAACACCATTCTAGCTAGTGATGCAAAGCACAGCACTGTGAGGGCTGCTATGGGGAAAGGAACTCCATCTCAGCCTGACCCCATACAATGTGAAATAGACAAATTATGCATTTATCAGAGATGGCTCCTTAATAGGAAGTTCTTGAAGCCTGACAACTCCTCTTGCTGTGTAGATAGTTGATAAAAGTTGTATTAATGTCTTTTAGTGACATTTCTACATGAAATGTGGATTTCTCAACAGAGTTTTTCACAAATGTTTTCAAACCTTGAGAGCCCAGGGATCTGTCTTTGTGGAGTATATTGTAGAATTTACAACAGTGATAAGTTGCAAGGGATTTAGTTGAATCAGCTTTAAAATGACATACTGTCCTCCATGTCTCACCTCCAAACAACAGAGCCTTGGAGGATATGTGGTGCTGGCTGCTCAGAAATGCCTTGTGCCTCTGTCAAGAGCTAAACTCATCCAAAACTACCAGTTTTTATTTGGAGTGCTGCTTCTAGACACTGATTTAGCCTAAGTCTGATGCAGGAACATCTGTAGCACTAATTAGAAAGCACAATCCATTCTGTATGACCTGAATGAAACCATCAGCTGGGTTAAACCTATGGTTTGAAGAGAAGATAAGAAATAATGGAGTCAGGGAGAACTGTTTTGGACTTTACAGAGTTTACTTTGAATTTAAATTGAATTGCAGTCTCTTTGTAGGCTGGAGATGATTTTTATTTTTTTTTTTTTATAATTCTGCAGTTCATAGAGGAAACTGACAAATGAAAATAGACTAGAGTTATTAAGTAAGTCTTTATTTGCAATTGAAACTGTGAGGTTTGGATAATCTTGTGTACAGTCCTGCTGGATATTACCAAGCTGGTTTAAGTTGAGTCTTGATCATATTGTAGGTATTTTCTGATTGTTTAAACTTTTGGGAAAGTATAGGTGTTCATTAAAGAGAGACCTGAAGAAATAATCACAACAGCTATTGAGACTTCTTTGTCAAGACAGTATAAGAAATTCTACTGAAAACTCCTTAATAATTAGTTCTTTTCATTCCAATAGTAGATGACCCCTTTGTCAATTAGGTTACAGATGCTTGGCACTGCCTCTGCTTAGTAGACAGGATGGCTGAGTCATACTTTTAGTGAATTACTCTCTGGTCAGCAAAAGATGTTTCTAAGCCAGAGTGCCATCCAGAGGGAATTTGGTATGTGTAGTAGCTTTTCTTTGGGCTGTGCTAGAATAATAATCTTGCTCTTTCTAAGTACGGAGAAGAACATGCTGTACACCTAGAAACTGGAACTGAAGAGAATTGCTTTAATCTTATTATGGAGACATCTGACATTAGCAGATTGTTCCCATATCTCTGTCAGGAATTTTTATGAGACTGAAGCAAGAAAACAAAACAAAACACAGAAATTTAGGCATTTTGACATTTACACAAGTGAATCAAGCTGTGAAGATATAGTTTTGGAACACGCCAGCTCTTGTCTTTGCAGCTTGGCCACCTTTATTATTGATCTGAAGAAAAGCCTTCTTTACATGATATTTCTGTTACCTGTACAGTGGAAATGCTAGTAAAACCCTTTGAAATGCTTTTCTTTTGGTCTGCTGAAATATCTACTTGCTCTTGGATGACAGCTAAAATGTAGTCCTCTGTTTCTAGTGCCTCTGGAAAAAATTATTGTGTCTGTGGTGGGATATCCTTGGCCACTCTCCTCCTCTGCTAGTGGAGGGGAGAGAAAACAGGAAGAAAAAGACTTAGGAACCTCACGGTCCAAGATCCCTTGCCAGTTGCTATCACAAGCAAAACAGACTAGACCTGGGAAAAAATTAACTTATTGCAAATTAGAATAAATATTGAATTACTGATTTGGGAAGGAGGAAACACAATGACAAACATTAAACCAACACCTTTCCTTCCCCTTTTACTAGGCTCAACCTCACTCTTATCACTTGAGTCCTTTATCCCCCCACCAGGTGGTGCAGAAGTGTGGGGAGTGGGTAATTACATGAGGACAAAGTGGTTTCTCCCTGCCCCTTCTTCCTCCTCATATTTTTGATCTGTTCTGGCTTGGTTTCTCCAAGGACTGCAGTACTTCAGGGGTATCTGAGTATCTGCTTCACCACAGAGCACCTTTGCTTCTGGTCTTGGTGTTCCCACTACTGTGTCTCACTACTTTATATCCTCTACCTGTGTAGGGTTTTCTGCTCTTTTAAAAATACATTTTCAGAGATACCACCAGCTTGTCTTATGGGCTCAGGTATGTCCTGTGGGTCTGTTGAACCCTGTCCCCTTTCCAGTGTGCAATCTGTCACAAATATGCCTGAAAATTACTTTGAGAGGTACACTTTGTGAAAGTGTTTAGAAAGATTTTTATTTTGTACTATGAAACAGTCATGACTGTACTGAGAAGACCGCTCTGTCTTGAAATACTCTGGGACTCAAGGATGGTTGTAGAAACCATATCTTCCTTATCACAGGAGGTTAAAATTCAGTCATTCATTATAATGAATGAGAATTCCGACCTAAAAACATAGTTGCTAATCACAAAATAACTCATCTTCACTAAGTCTCATTGATTTAAATAATGATTAATTACAAATAATTAAATAATTATGAATTACAAACTCTACAAGTAAACAAGAGTTTAGAGGTAATCTCTGACAGTAATTTATATTCCTGTGTCCAATTTATGTATGTTTTTCATATTATTAGGTCATTCTAAGTGGTTGGGTAATGTTAAAAACAGACATTAATGTAAAGCCACTGCTAAAAAAATTGCAATGGAGTCCAGTATCTAACTAAATTTTCCTTTGTCAAGAAGAATAGTATTTATATAATATAAATAGTTTTTCAGACCACATTGTTTCCATTTGCCCCTGTATATGCATGGTACTCATGCTGTTTTATCCAAGGATAACATATTTCATGAGATTAAATATTTACCATTTCAAAGTCCTAGCCCCCTCAATAATGTTTGCTAGTATTATTAAAACGTAAATGCAAAATTGCTGCTGTTCAGAGTACTACAGCAGGAAAAGGCCAGACTGTTGATCAGCCTGATGCAGAGACATGCTGACAGCAGAATATTTATTTACCATTTCTAATTCCTAGGCTGCCCCAAGAAATGTCATTTGTTTTTAGCAGTGATTCAAGCTGACATTTACATCACGTTGCATTATATTAAACAGCATTATGATCTGGTGGAATACTAAGCTAAGTAGGTAGAGCAGACAACTTAAAACAGAAGCTCCACATGAAAGACATGGCTAAGAAAAGGCCCTTGAGGTTTACCACAGCTGCTGCAGGAGAGTTAAATGGATTTTGGTCTATAAAGACTGAAAGGCACCATTTCAGAAAGATGAGTCATCAGTTTGACCAGAGCCCAGACCTTCTTCCTGAGATGCTCAGGTTGAATGAAAATGGTTATTTCCTAAACCCTCCTACAACTTCACTTATAAAAATAGGCCTCAGATAAACCAGCTCCCTGCCCCTCCCATTTTCTTTGTAGTTCACTATATGTTTGTCTTAGCTATATGTCAGATCAAACTCAAAAATACTACCCACTGAACTCCCAGCTGACCGCTATCTAGACTTCCATATTCTGCTTTGTGTGAGTCTCAACAATCTAGTAGAAGGTGAAAATCTTTAACTCCAATGTCTTGTTGTTTTCTTTCTAGGGAATCTTTCCATTTTACAGCAGGCTTTATAATGGGCAAGACTCCTTTTGTTATTTGCCTCTCTGTTTACTCTTGGAAAGATATTTAAGAAGCTTTGGCATGAGCTGTAGGGACTCCAAAGTAATGCTGTGTGGCAGCCTCTGTTACTCAATGGTAGATATACACTTAGACGCTCAGAAATATGTATAAGCTTTGTGAGTTGCCCTGGGAAACAAAGATCCAGCTTAGCTCAATAAACATGTTAATATTCAGCAACAGTTTAAACATGAACTAAATCTGTGTTTAGGATCATGTCAGATAAGCAAGAACTACACCTACATATATCCAAACTCATGAGACAAACTAAGGAATAAATAATAGGCTTTCTATTTCTTGTAGATCTTCAGTTGATGATGATGCTACAGAGACGGATGAGCTGAAGGCAGTGAGTTTTGCCTTTCTAGCTGCTGCTTTCACCATCTCTGATCAGCATATGACCAGTAGGTCTTTGTCAACCTAATTCAAATGTCCTGACCAAAGTAAGTCAGAGTGGTGTTTCTGCAGCTGAACCTAACAACACAGGATTTTTGTAACATGAGTTCCTTCTTTTGTCTTTCACTCTTGTGTCTCCTTTTCCTTCCTCAGACACATTTATTTTTTTCTCCATCTCCTTTTGGATTCTGCTGACTATTTGGCTGGCAGACTGAGACAGTTTCTTTAACAAAAATGATTTACTCTTCTGATTAGAAAGATGGCAAAAAGAGCAGTCTCTCACTGGCACATGTTTGCCAGGTCTTGGCATGGCCTATAGGGTCAGGGTCCAGACATTGCCAAGGATTAAGATTCCTAAAGCAGAATTCATGCAGACATTTAGTGCTGAAATCCAAAATTGTGACCTCAAATTGTGTCTCCTTAATCTTGAAGCTGTCTGAAATCACTAAGACTTAACTTCTGTCAGTACAAAATCTATTCTTAGACTGGTGATATATGTGTGTAGCTCCACCAGTTTTGTTCCCAGATATATTTTCAAAAAACAGAATGTCAGGGGACCACAGTATTTCATTACAACAGAAAGATGCCTTTTGTGTTTTTCAGTTCTGATTCTGTTGCTGTGACCTGTTTATGAAATGCCATCAGATAACAGTGGCCACTCCTATTTAGGAAAGGAGAAGACTTGATGATACTGGAGAGTCCTAAAACTATATTTATTTTTCAGAAGGTTTAGTTTAGGTTAATTTGAGAGTCCTAGGGATTAAAGATAGCAAGAATAAAGGAAGAACTATGAAAAGCAGTGATAAAAGTATTCTCTTCAGACCATTTACAGTGCCTTGACCCAGGTCAGCATATTGGTCTTGAAACCTAGTCTGCTCTTGATTTTTTTGCTTTTCAGTTATCTCTGACACTCCCCATATTGCCCACTCAGTTGCAGACTTGGGACCACAAAACAAATCTTCAAACTCCAGCTGCAATGACTGATCTTTTATTGTGGAATATAGTTACCTGAAACTTGTTGGCATGGTGAAGCTCACTCAAACAGTTTAGAAGAGAGTGTTTCTGGATGAGATAAGAAAAGCTGTTTTTAGCTCCCCTCATCTGTGAATTCCATTTGCCTGTCACAAGTTTAGGAGGGAAAAACTACTCTCTCTGATTATGCAGAAACATCTTTGTTGCAATTGAGCTGCAAAGACCAATTTTTTCCACAGAAATTCGTTTATAGGTGACTATGTACTAGCATACAGATGAAGACAACTGATGGAAAAAAAAGAGATGTCATTTAAATGCATATTTCAGTGTACTTGCTTGTTTTCAATGATTAAAAATAATCATTTTAATCATATGTGATAACATATGATAACGTGATAACTTCTGGAATGACAATGGTATTCCCAGTGGACTTAAAGCAGTAAATTCCCCCTCATGTCAATTAGGCACAGTGAAAAAAAAATGGAAATTGAGGATATTAACAGTGTGATGCAAGTACAAAAAATGCATTCTTAGACACTGTTAGCTCAAACTAAAACCTGTCTGAAAGAGCAAGAACGATGTTTATTTGGAAAATGACAGTAGAATATAATTATCATTAAAGAAGAGGTTGCAGTTAAAACTTGGAGGTAATTAAAACTACCTTGTTTCAAATTTTCTGGCAAATTATTGTAAGCAGTTCATAGTAGGAATAGTTAATGGTCAAGACCTAATGAAAACTTGAAAAACACCCTATTCACTAGAAAAATTGAAAAGCAGTAGAGAAAAGTTTTAAATCCTGTATTAAAATTCAGATTAAAGGAAATAGATTGCTGTGTGTTCTGGAGGCAGGGTGAAGGGAGTACTGGTTTTTGTTTTTTTTTTTATTTTTACTAGACCAGTGTTCCCTGCAAAGAAAATGAAGTTTTGTGCAAATTTTGTGTCATATGTAAAGCATTTTTTCACTAACAGTCAGTATTTCAGACCCCTGGTGAAATGATCAATACTTTGACCATTGACGGTATTAAGTTCAGTATATGGGAAGTAAATATCATCTTTTCACTGAATCTGATGATGAGGGACCAGACTGTTCAAAGCTGACTGGGGATTTGGCCAGCTGACTCTGTCCTGCAGTGAATAACGTGATTTGTCATTCTTTCCTGTGATGATCAGCACTTCTATTTGGAATGTCATCATAAGAGAGGTATAGGACTTTCTACAGTATATCTTTGAGTCCTCTTTAGTAAGTGACCTTATATTAGTACCTATTTAGTGCTTTTCTTCTATATTTTGTATATGTGTAACAAAGTGGCAAGAGGGGAGGGAAAGAAAGGAAAATGAAGCCCTGTAAAATTGTGTGTGCTTCATTGGTAGCTGTAGAAGAAAGAAATAAAACTGTAAGAAGAATTTGTGATTTTTATTATCTACTATTTGGTATAAAAATATGTGGTCTAAATTTACTTTAAAGCAAGAACAGAGCCTTTGCTTTTTAGAAAGGTAAATGTTTCTAAGTTCAGTAACTTAATTTTTTTCTCCATAGCATTTGCAAAGAGCATGTGGAAGACTTAATAATAAGCTCTAATAATTCAACATAGTTGAAAATACATGATTTAACACCTAGGCACTAAGAAATCTAGTAAAAAAAAAAGAAAAAAGCTCTTCAGTGCTGCTCAGAAAGAGCAAAATGCATTTGTATGTGGCAAGTATTATGCTGTGGTACTTACACTGTGAAATTGAATCAGCCCTCCTTCTGCAGAATCTTACTTGAAATTCAGATGCTTAGAAAAACTATCAGGAGAAACAGAGTAGCACAGATTTGTACCTGTCACTCCATGCATGTTCCAGAAGTAGTGGTTACTGGGCAGCTGAGTGAGCAGTAGAGTAAAATCACTTTCTTTGGAAATCCTGTAGGTAGGATGCTTTTAAATCTCTATCCGTACTACTGCAAGAACAGTGAAACTGAAAACTCTCCTTAGATGTTATTAATAGTATTTTATAAAGTAGATTTTTGGGTGGAAGAAGCTCCTCAACAGCACTGGCAAACAGTTGTGATAGGTGTACACAGAACAGAGATATAGAGGTTACCCTGATGAGTTCTCAGGATGGGCTTTTCACCACAACAGGCATCAGCAAGCAGCAACTGAAATTCAACAGGGATCATAGAATCATACAATGGTGTCATGGTTTAGGAATGATATTCTGTAATTTAGTACTCCTGCTAAATTCATGTCCTGCTTCCCCTCGTGCCTATTCCAGTTTGAGAAACAAAAGGCAAAGATTGGTTGGAATAAGAACAAGTTACTGGAAACAACAGTGAGATAAGAAAATGAACAGTAACAGCATCAATATTAATAACAAAAGATACAAAAAAAGAAATTATTTACAGAGAAAACCCCTGACAATAAACAAATACTGGACCTCTCTGTCTGCCACATTTGCTCAACTGGAGGGAACACCTCCTTGGACGACAGAGAGAATCCTTCAGTGTTGTCTACAAAAAACACCCCAAAAAACCAAGAGAAAATAGTTTTGAAGGGATAAAGGTAAATGTTATATAATTCATCTTTTTTTTTCTGTTGTACATGTAATAAAGATTTTAAATGTATTTGTTGTTAGTAGTGATAAATTGCTGGATGCCAACCATGTGAAAATATCTTCAATTGATAGATATGCCCAAACTTTCTTACTGTTGGACACACCTGTTCATTATTTGTGTACCATTTGTATTAACATTTTCATAGCATCTGTAATTTTTAGCATTTTTTTTGTCTAAAATTCCATGTTTGCCACTATAGTTGCTTTATGGCCTTTGTTAGAGCAGTCACTGTGTCATAGTGAGAGGGTATCAGTTGTAATTCTACTGAGTTTTGGAGATTGCAACTGCCAGTTTTATTGTATAAAGTTCACATCCCAATATTCACAAACTCTCAGCAATTAAATCCCTCTGTTTCTAAGAATGGGAATGTATGCTTGTATGATACACTCATGCACATGTCTAGTTACATAACTGCAAATAATTATATAGAGAAAGCTTCATAAACACCTGTGTACATATATATGTATATAAAATTATGAAAAAAAAGAAAAGTGGCTTTAATAATGGAGAATAAAATTACTTTATTAAACCCAAATTCTATGAATCTATACAGTTCTTCATGTGGAACAAAAGCACTCCTATAAGTGAGAAGCTTATTTGACTTTTAATTTCTGTCTGGCAGATGACATAAACATACAGTTAATTAGGTAGTAACTTTAATAGTCTTCCCTTATGATGTTGTAGCAAGTTGGATCTGCATGTATAAATGTGATTATTCTACAAAAAGGTTAACTACTAAACTCCAATTACACCTACATAACTGTATATGTATTTTTGTTTGCCAAACTGCAAATGAATCATTGCAATCAAGGTCTTATTTGTCACCCTAAATTAGTCAGTACTCACTATCTAAAATGTTTGGATTATAGCTTTATGATGCAAACTGTCCTCCACTTTGCCCTGGCAACTCCAGTTCAGTAATACAAATGATCTATTCAAGTCAATAAGCCTTGGTACCCGTAAAACCCTGTATTCATCTACTACCGTCAACAGTACTGCAATATTTATTTATGAATAATCAGACTGCTCTTCAGAAGGTATATTCATGCCAATTACGTGCTGCTTATTGCATGAATGCCTAATTAAAGTTTTCTCAATAAATATTAGCATGATTGAAATTAGCTTTCTAGCAGCCACATAGTCAGGGTCATGCCAAGACACACGTTAGCGTTTGTAGGTGTCTGAAACATGTTAGTCCCTGACTCAGCTTGCATTAAGTCACTCTGCATGCCACAAATTCAAAGAGAAAAGGTGGGTCTAAAATCCTTTGTATGTAGTAAATAGGATTTTAAAGTGCATGTAGATAGTACAGCATAATCTCTTGTTTTCTTGGAGTTTGTTGCTACATCTCTTGGTTTTACCTTTAATGTAGGAATTTCACGTCTATGTTTTATTGCTGTTAATATTCTGACTTGGCTGATAGAAAAGCTATAGGCAATTTGCTTTCAGTTACATTAAAATTTTGTTCAATATAAGCATGAATTGATTGGTCTTGTACCTATGAAAAGGTCAGGACTGACCCTGTGCAAATGAAACTGACTCTCTGTTGTAATGCACTCTGGAAGCATTTGTGAAGGTAGGCTAATCCAAATTCATATCATTAAGGTTCCTGTAAGTGAGAAATTGAGACAAATTTTTATTTTTCTTGTGTTTTATTAGGGATAAAGAGCCACTTAAAAAAAGTTCTTACTGTTTTGGATGTAAATATCGCACCTTTAAATACAGCCCATATAGCTACAGTTGTAGTTGAGCCTGATAAGGCCAGAAGAACCTCGAGTGAAATAATTTGGCTTTGTTAAATGAGTATATCCCATTGATTACACAACAACGGTTAAGTAGCACAAGCAGGGACAATTAAACTAGGTAGATTTAAACTATTTTATTATATTGAACTGTATTATGTGGTTTGTGGAAAGAATACAACGCATTTAGTGTAGTAATAATAATTTTCCAACACACAAGTCATTTAAATAGAGATAGATCTAAGAATAATCAGCAAAAATGGCTTTCTTAAAAGCCATACTCCATTTCAGTTTCACTGCCTGGAACTTATGAGGGATGACATTTCAAGATCCTTTTTTGTGGCCTTTTCAGTAATAAAGTGGCATCTCATTAAGAGAAGCAGAATATGTTGCAATGAATAAATTATGGTCATTTCTGGGAGGCTGCAGGTATGGAGAAGATGTTCTAACCTTTTTGATGCTTCTTATTATTAAGAACTGAAGAGTGAAACTTGTCCCTTTTTTTACATTTCACATTCACCCTCACAAAAAAGAACACAAGTCTTTACCATGTGCAAACATTGTAGGTAACTTTCTAATGTTTTGATTAATATTTTACAATAACAGGTAAAAGAAAAGAATAAACATGGAGGCAGCTGAAGGAAAACCGCATATGGAGCCAGATGCTCATTGTCCTTTATCATAAGGTTTTGAATAGCATTTCTGCCAGGTAATTTCCATGATATTGGACCAGAAAGTAAGGAAAAGAACTGGAGTGATGTCCTAGTATCTTAGTTTTGGTTAGGACAGGGTTAACTTTTTGCGCTAGCCAGGAGAGGGCATGCCCAGGATCCTTATGTTATTCAACACCATCTCCTGTCATTGCCAGAGGGAGGGAAAAGGGACTCACTTCTGAGGAGAAACATGTTACTTCTGGTGGAGAAAACGTGGCAGGGGAGAGGTGATCAGTATTTGTTTATTGTTGTGGTCTTTTCATGTAAATATTTTCTTTGTCTTGTACCTTCATTATTAATATTGTTGCAATTACTGTTTCTTTTTTTATCTTATTGTTTCCAATAAATTGTACTTATCTGTTGGGGTACACCCGGCAAGTTACACCGAGTGAGAGAAAAAAAAGAAAAAGAAACAAAAAGAGACCTGCACTTAGTGGGAAAGAAAAGAACCATCAAGATGAACCAGAACCTGACGAGTTTTAAAAGTTTTTATTGTTCGGGTAGCTTAGACAGATATCCATTGTATTAGATTAGGAATAATTACGGTTCTTTTATATGATTGTTCTGATTGGTTGTTTTATCCTGATCCTCCATTGGTCGTTCATACCCCAGTTGCCAATTGGCTGATGTTTGATGCAATGCACCATTTCCTTTTATGGCACTCCCCTCCTACCTATTCCCTTATATGGTTTCTGTCCCTCCCCTACTTCCCTCATACGGGTATGCCCCGCCCATGTTCCAGAACCTTCCCCTCAGACCCTATATAAGCAGTCCATTACCCTCAATAAACAGTCATTCTCGTTTCACCCTCTGAGAGTGTGCCAGTCCCTTCTTCCCTAAAAAAGGATTGCAACATTTATCTCAGCCTGTGGTCTTTGACAACTGAAGGGGAAAAGGAAACAAGTGGCAGTGTGGTTTTAGTGGGAGTACTAAATTGGAGAATGCAATTTTTAAAGCACAACACCTATTGAAATCTGAAATTGGGAGTAAACAGATTTGAATTTCTAAGGAATGGACATCAGTATTCTAGAGTATCAAAGTTGCAGTTGTGTTTAGATCTACTTGACTTGTTAGCAAGTGTGGCAATTGTTTGCTATATGTTATTTTTTAAAAAAGAAAAAAACAGTACTCATTTTTTATGCAGCACAAAAATGGGCCACAGAGCAATTGTTTCTTACTGCCCTCATTTTGAGGCTTATAAAAGAAAGGACACTTGCAAATAATAAATTGGACTTCTTTTTATCTGTAGTGAGGAACAAAGAATTTCTGAATTCTTGCTGTATGATACCTGCTGTGGCAGGATAGCCTCACCCCAATAAAAACTAAAATCCAATCAGAAAATGCATACTATGCATCAGAGAATGCATACTATGCAAGCCATCATGAAAGTTATCATGCAAGTTCAACTGCTGGTGCCAGAGTGCTGCCTTGGTGTTAAATTATGATAAAACCATCCTAGTTCACCAGACTTCAAATACACATCCTGCTTTGAAACAGGATTTGACAGATAAGCTGGTCTGCTGGCCCACCAGTCAATCACTTTATACTATAAAAGTCCAGCCTCCTTTCATACAGTCAGGTTCTTCTGACATAACCCTTCTTGGGGTGTATGTATGGAGATTCCTCTCTTAGTAGGGGATGCCCTCCAAGGGTATTCCTCAAGGCTGAGAGAAGGAGATCTCATCACAAGCATTGGTACAGGTGAGTTACATCAACTCCCTACTTAACAAGTATTTTCTTTTTGCTGGCTTTAATATAATTGCTTTAATACTTGCTTCAATATAGTGGACTGTCCTATATTCTACTATATTACTTTATGGTATATTATACTCTACTAGTAGATTTTTAGGTCTTTATAGTGTGTAATAAATAATTCTGATTAAGATCTTTGATAATTTATAACTTCAAATTATTCATTTTATATAAATATTTTGCTTTTGCCAATAATTAAAAGCTATGGGAAAAAGGTGGTACTTCTGTAATTCCTTAAATTCAAATCATTGACTTAATCTGAGGCTAAGATTAGGTGCAGCCACACAGAAATTCCTCTCTGAGAAGGGGTTTAGAAAGCAAGGGAGTCCTATCTGCACCTCATGACTCAACAGCAGGACTTTTTAATAACTTTGTCTAAGCCTTCCACTTCCACCAGTGACGTCTGCAGAGACACCAAACCGTATTGTTCAGGTTAATGGAGCAAGAACATGGATTGTCATTATGTACAAAATATAAACCACTTTTTTATCCTTATCCTCTCTCCTCACAAAGGTATGGATATATATGTTTAAACGTTATGCATTCACAAGATGTCTTTAAGAGATGTTGTCTTGAAAAGAGCAGAAATCACAGATAAAGCAAAACCTCTGTATAAAAGCAAATGCAAAATTTTCTTGCTACTACTTGAGAAGTGTTCTTCTCTTTTTGAAAGATCCAAGGGCTGTGAATACAAAATGACCTTTCCCTTATGAAACTCTACAATGGGAATTTGAAACCTAAGATAAAAATATTTCATTCGGATTCTTTCTGTTAGAGCTAATCTTCACAGAGCTATGGCTTACTTTTTACTTCTGAGGTAGAAGTTGTACACTTTCCCTTGGAAAAAAAAACAAAAAAACATCAGACACTTAATAGTTTTACCATTTACCACTTACACCACTCTAGAAATGTGGATCTTTCTCAAACAATATCTTTCTCACAAGCAATCATGACAGGAATTACTGTAAGTAAAAACATATACTGTCTTTTTCTATTCATTATGCAGGGAAAAACAAGGCATGATAACCTACCTTACCTGCTCTGCTAGAAAGTGACTGTCCCTAGAAAGGTAAATCATGCAAGCTCATTGCGACAATTAAGCTAATCATGGTAGATGCAGTATTTCAATTTCATTAGACCATGATTATGCATTATCTAGAACACTGTAAAAATTAAGTGGGCAGAGAATGTGATTTTTGGAAATAAATGTGTCTGTATATATTTATGTCAAGAAGTCATACAGAAAAGAAAATAATAAAATTGTTTTCCCTCCTGAGTTCAAAGAAAATGCAGTAGTATATTTCCCTTAAAAATTTTTTTTTTTATTCTTTTTGCTGCATGAAAACGCATTCCATGCTGAAGGTAGGTATACCTGATTCACTGCTTTAAGTTGAAAAAGTGGAAGAGAATAGCTTTGTACCTACCAGTAGAAGACTGAGATTCAGCTTGCAAAAATTTTTGATGTGTTTTTACCTAAATTTGTAGTTATTGAAATATAAACAGTTGCAAAAACCAGCCAGCCAGGCATCCATGCCAGCGAAAATTTTATCTATAGATTTTTGCAAGTAACTATAGCATCAGAAACACTTTTTCCTGGCTCTGACAAGTGCTTTAATAGCAGCTGTAGTTCTTAGTATGAGGTAGAACAGGTGCCAGTTCAATTCAAGGGAATTATGCAGTTAAAAGATCTCACTTGGGGATAGACTGATGTATATAGGGGAAAAGGCTGTATCTCCATTAACCATTAATAGAAGTGGTCTGCATACAGAAACAATTGGTCCCAAGGACCTGTCAGCCATATTATAATCATCTTAGAGGTGATAAAAAAGTAGTTTTCTGATATGCTTCTGGACTCTGTTTTGCAGTTTAGTTTTATATGAAAGAAGCATGGTAAGGGCACTTACAGGACATTCCACGGTGCCAATTAAAGTGCAGCAGGTGGTGTAAGCATGAGATTTAATTCCAAAGTGTAGTACTCAGATTATCTAAAATGCTAGTATAGATGCACTTTGTTTCATCTTTTGGTGTGTGCTGGCTAGATGTGGTTAATGCTGCTTTGTGAAACTGGGGCAATGTGGGTGTTAATTTACTAGAAAAAATATAAAAAATCTGCTAATCTTTTTATAACTTTATGAGAAAGCAAAGAAAATAAAATTAAATGTTCACTTTTTACTTAGAAAAGGTGAATTTATTGAGTAACCACAAAAGACAAAAAATAAACTGTTTCACAGTATACTCAGGAACACTTGTATATAGTGCTATACAGTTATATTTTGCAGATCTAGTGAAGTTTTCACCCGCAACCTAAAAGAATCTATAATCCATTGCTACAGTGAACCACACTGTTTGTGAATCTGTGTTTGTGGAAGTTCCTATTGAACTCGACCAGACTTACTCTGTTGAAACAGTGAACTGGGCTATTTATGAATGAGACCAGACTTACAGTGTAACACACACTATTTGTGCATCTGAGTTCTTATTGAACGTGACCAGAATTTACAGTGCTGAATTTTTTCTAATCAGAAATAAAGCCTAGCTACACCCAGCCCTTCTGATCTCTGAGGACCAGCTGGAAAGCAAGAGGGTTTGTTTTCTGCCAAATTTCTATACTCTTAACAGTATGCTTGGGCATCTGGACTCTCAGGATGTCATGAAACTGTTGAAGTTTCATGAGAGACAAAATATACATGTTTCTAAGGTTAATTTTTGCTTCTTTCTCCTACTACTAGAGAACCCTCCAAAAAATTGTGTCTTGAATTTTCTACCATCTTAAAGCTTCAGGCAAATGCCAAAATTTGGTTTTTAGATGAGGGATTATTTTTAAATGTGGGATTATAAATAAAGAAGTTCCCAAAATGAAAGTTTTCTGATTTCTTGAAAAGAGTTAGATCTTTCCAAATTAAACACAAACCTTGGGCTCAGCATACTTGAATCAGTGCCAGTCCCATTTACTAGGGTGCCTCCAGAGGCCTTGTCTATCCCCAGAAAGATCATCTGGCAATTAAAAGCAAACAAACAAAATTGCCCAAACCAGGACTACACATTTCATACTCAGAATATGAAAACAGTTTCATATAAACTCTAATCTTTAGTTGAAAATTGTTTTAAGCTTCTTTTTTTCACAGATGCTCTCTTGGCAAATAAACTCAGTAAAAGGTATGTTAATGAGGTATATCCACCATTTTCATGGAAAAGATCAAAGGAATACAGTATAGTATCTACAAAACTGATATGATTTTCTTGTTGCTAACTTAGTAAAATGTTCTCAACAAATATATATGCTGCTTGTCAACCAGCACTCAACAAGAGTGGTTTTTGTGAGTAAATATTGGCAGTTGTCTTGGCCACAGTATCAGAAAGTGATCAATTTTAAAATCTCTATGGACAGGAGGAAAAGTGCCAGCAAAACCTCAACTCTGGACATAAGGAGAGCAGACTTCAGACTGCTGAAGGCGTTAGGAGGTAAGGTACACTGGAAAATGCTTTTGCAGGTGCTGGGGTCACTTTTCAAATATCACTTTCTATGGGCAGAGGAGGAGGCAATTCCCAAATGTCAGAAGTCAAGCAGGTAAGGGAGAAGGCTGGCTTGGCTGAGCAGGGATCTTCCCTTGGAAATAAGGCAAAAAAAGGGAAGGTTTATGGCCAGTGGAAGCAAGGTCAAGTGACACGGGAAGAATTCAGAGATGCTGCTTGCTGCTGTTGGGAGAAAATTGATGCAGCCAAGGCTGAGGTGCAGTTGAAAGTGGCCAGAAATGTGGGGGACAAAAAATAGCGGCTTTTCAAATATATTAATGGCAATAGGCAGTATAGAAATATTATTGGCCCATTACAGGATGAGATTGATCACTTCACAAACAGGGACAGAGACAAGGTAGTGTTTAACAATTTCTTTGCCTCTGTCTTCAACACGGATGACAGACCAAGCGGATCTCAGTGCCCTAGGCTGGAGGACCATGACTGTGAGAATGATCAACTTCCCATCAACCCTGAAAGTGTGTGGGGTCAGCTGCTCCGCTTGGATCCCTACAAATCTATGGAGCCTCATGGGATTCTTTAGAGTCCTGAAAGAGCTGGCTGATACAATGGCAAAACCTTTCTTGATAATTTTTGAGTGGTCTTTGGAATTGCGGAGAGGTCCCAGCAGACTGGAAACTGGCAAATGTTGTCCTGATTTTCAAGAATGGCAAGAAGGAGGGCCACAGAAACTACAGGCTTGTCAGTCTCACTTCAGTGCGTGGTAAAGTTATGGAGAAAATTATTCTGGAAGGAATCGAAAGACAATTAAGGACAATGAAGACCTGAAAGACAATGCAGCCACTGATTACAGCAAGCACAACTTCATGAGGGGGAAATCCTGCTTATCCAACCTTATTTCCTTTTATGACAAGGTAACCCACCTAGGTGATCAAGGGAAGCCAGTGGATATAATCCCTTTGGATTTCAGTAACGCTTTCAATAGTCTCTCACAGGATCCTTCTGGACAAACTGTCCAGAACAGCTGGAAAAACACATCATGTGGTGGGTGAGCAATTGGCTTATGGGTCGAGCACAGATGGTAACAGTGAATGGGGTAACATCAGACTGATGACCTGTCACTAGTGGGGTTCTACAGGGCTCCATGTTGGGTCCTGTGCTCTTCAACATCTTCATAAATGACTTGGACACAGGAAGTGATACTAAGCAAGTTTGGAGATGATACAAAATTGGGAGGAGCTGTTGATTCCCTCAAAGGCAGGGAGGCCCTGCAGAGACCTCAACAAATTAGAGGACTGGACAATCACCAGCCATAGGAAGTTCAATAAGGGAAAGTGCTGGATTCTGCACCTGGGATGGGGCAACCCCAGATGGTCATACGGACTGGGGGAAGAGATGCTGGAAAGCAGTGCCATGGAAAGAGATCTCTAGGTCCTGGTCAATGGCAAGTTGAATGTCGGTCAGCAGTGCCCTGGCAGCCAGGAGGACCAACCCTGTCCTGGGGGGCATCAGACAGAGGATCGCCAACCAGTTGAGGGAGGGGATTGTCCCACTCTGCTCTGCACTGGGGTGACCTTACCTTGAATATTGTGTGCAGTTTTGGGCACTGCAATATAAGAAAGATATTAAGTTGTTAGAGAGTATCCAAAGGAGGGAAATGAAGGTGATGAAGGGCCTTGAAGGGAAGTCGTATGAACAGTGGCTGAGGGCACTTGGTGCGTTCATCCTGGAGAAAAGGAGACTGAGGGGAGACCTCATTACAGTCTACAACTTTCTTGTGAGGGGGAGGGGCAGCCACTGATCTCTATGACAACCAGTTGCAGAACCTGATGGAATGGTCCTAAGTTGTGTCAGGGGAGCTTTTGTATCAGGAAGATGCTTTTCACCCAGAGGATGGTTGGGCATTGGAAAAGGCTCCTCAGGGAAGTGGTGACAGCACCGAGCCTGACAGAGTTCAAGAAGTATTTGGATTATACACTCAGGCACATGGTGTGACTCTTGGGGATGGTCCTGTGCAGGGCCAAGAGATGGACTTGGTGATCCTTGTGGGTCCCGTCCAACTCAGGGTATTCTGGGATCCTGTGACTCTGCAAAATAGCAAATAAGAGCTTCATAAATATTTATGTGTAGTCTTGGTGCAGTATTAAAATTTAAATGGCAATGTTAGTAAATATTTTTATATTGTTTTCTATTGACTGTATTAAAAAACAAGTCTACTAAACATATTAAAAATGAGATAATATTGTTTTCATGAACTAAGCATTTCTTCAAAAGAAAGCTAAATTCAGTGTATTTCCAGTTTATGCTAAATTTCAGCAAGGTAGCTAAGCTGGCTCATTTGCTTTATGTGATATGGAAATTGTAAGGTTTGTCATGTGTTTGGAGTACAGCTGATGTCATTAGGGGCATCTCTCCTATGAGGAGAGGCTGAGAGAGCTGGTAACATTTAGCCATGACAAGGGGGTTGAAACTTAAATATCTTTAAGGTACTTCCCAGCTCAAGCCATTCTACGGTTCTAAGATTCTATGACATGCAAGAACCAGGAGCTTCCCAAGAACACAGTTGGTATGCAAGGTTTGTTTGCTGCCTCTATGTCACCAATTGTGACATAGTAGAACTTCCTACATGCTCAAGCAGAAACTGCTGCCTGTGGCTTGAGAACAGGTCACCAGAATGCCAACACAGATATGCAGAGCCCTCTGAAGGGGATCCTTTTGCTTTTACTACATAAGGGCACTTACAATCATGTTCACTTTCCTATCTTCTCTGGTTGCCCTGTTGCCTGGAATGATCCTAATTTTTGGCTTGATTGCTGTATTCTGCATCCTGCTTTTCAACTCGAGCCCTGCTCATGGGAAAACAAAGATAGTCAGGAAGTGCAATAAATCAGGAAAGACTGAATATTACATCTATAATGTAGTCACCAACCCAAATGCAGTTCAAGGAGACACTGAATTTGATACAGCTGATTTGCTAGTCAAGCTGGCCAAGGAGATCAATCCTGATTCCAATGTGGTAGGTACCAAGATTTTTATTATTACTATTATTATTACTATTTCATCTTCACCATCATAATTGTCAATATTCATTTTGTTGTTGTTTCATGGTCAGTTTAAAGTGGAGTTTATTTTTAATTCATCTTGACAAAGGGATTGTTCTACTGAAAGCACTGGAAATTAAGAATATTGATATAAGTTGTTTATAACAGTTATGAGCTGAGTACTAGAAGTACTTTAAAGTGTCATATATTAATTATAAATCAAGCTTCTTCATGTAGTTCTACAGCTTTGAGAAGAAAGTGAGTTTTAAGGTTTCAGATATACATCTTGGAAGACATTAATAAATTTAAAGTTATGTAATAGATGTGGGGGTTTTTTTGAACCTAAATGTGTCAAAGGATGGTAAAAACCCCCAAACATATGCACAACATGGATTACTTTCACTTAAAAGTCCTGTTTGGTTACTTTTTATCATGTCATTATTTTTGGTCTTTTTAATGTTAATAACATATTTTTTTTAATTTTATGACTCTGCAAAAAGGAGATTTGAGGTATTCTACAGACATTTGAGATGGTGTTAACTTGAAAACTACAGATACCTTTATAGAAATGGGTGGTTTCCCGATCAGTATTTCTCCCTTTGATGAAATTCAGAAAGAAAGTAATTTTGAAAATTACAATATTGCTTTGTCCGAGAGCTGTAACTTAGTCCTGTACCAATCAGGAGGAGTTTAGGGCTTGCCAATGCATTACACAAAATAATTTAAATAGTGAAATTAGAATTTAAGTTTGGTATTTCTATGTCTCTGGATATAAAGGCAGGCCTGACAATGTAGAACCAGTTTTTGTGTTTAAAGGTAATGCATTTCTAATGGATGAAAATAGTCTGTGTTAATCTCATTTATCTTTACCTGTATATATAGGTGTATTTACAAATATATATCATGTATGTGTATATATACCTTGGAACATGGCTTTTTTAGATGCCTAATATATTCATCTCTAGAATTTAATTTTTTTTTAGTACTTGCAAAATAGAGGTTTATTTGTTCCTTCTAATAATTCTTCCATAAATCTTTTGTATTTTATTTCCTTTTCTTTTAGTTGTTCTCTGTATGTTACTAGTTTCTGGATAAAAAAAACAAAGAAAAAAAATGTGGTGATTGCCAACATTTTACTCAAATTTGTGTTGTCAACAGTATGACTATTGCAAAAAATATGGTACTGTTTATGTTTATTGAAATGCTAAAAGTCTGCAGTTTTTTGTAGTATAAATTCACTTGGATTTCATCTATTGGGCTTTAAAGGTTATATCATTTTTTAATCTGGTCCCTTCCTGCTCAGAGTTCCAGATCAGGGAAAGAATATAAAACTGTTCATATATGTACAAATACATGTGCAAATTTGTGCATACAGACAGACAGACACACACACATATATATATATGTATTGCAGGTGGTGGGGTGCCTCAGTGCTGGCCACTTTTTAAACATCACCATCTAAGGGCACAGGAGGAGGCAATTCCCAAATGTCAGAAGTCAAGCAGGTGAAGCAGAAAGCAGGCTTGACTGAACAGACATCTTCTCTTGGAAATAAGGCAAAAAAAGAAGGTGTATGCCCAATGGAAGCAAGGTCAAGTGACACAGGAAGAATTCAGAGATGCTGCTTGCTACTATAGGGAGAAAATTCATATCGTCAAAACTCAACTGGAGTTGAAGGTGGCCAGAAATGTAGGGGACAAAGAGTAGCGGCTTTTCAAACATATTAAGGGGAAGGGGAGAGGAAGACACTGATCTCTCTTCAGTGATGACCAGTAACAGGACCTGAGGGAATGGTGAAGTTGTGTCAAGGGAGGTTTAGGTTTTATATCAGGAAGATGTTTTTCACCCAGAAAGTGGTTGGGCACTGGAACAGGCTCCCCAGGGAAGTGTTCACAGCACCAAGCCTGACAGAGTTCAAGAAGCATTTAGATAATACTTAGAGACATATGGTGTGAGTTTTGGGGATGGTCCTGTGCAGGGTCAAGAGTTGGCCTTGATGATCATTGTGGGTCTCTTCCAATGACATCAAAGCTAGTAACTCAAAACAAACACAATGAGGAAATCTAAGCACAAAATATTTTTTGTGAAGCTAATATTACAGGCAATAAACCAAATTTTCGCCATGATGAGAAAATATTAGGCTACTTCTTTTATTGAGAAACCTGTAAATTGAGCTTCTGTCTATTTAATCTAGGTGTATATTTTTATCTTTATCTCATTTTCTCTATAACATCTATCTACTGATCCAGGACATACTAACTCAAAACACTACTTATTGCTCAGAAGCCACTATTTCATGCTGGGTTCCAGAGACGGTAGTTACCCTCTGAGCTGTTTTTTCTCAAAGGTCTTGCTGTGTGTAAACTTTGAATAGCTATCATTTGTAGGTGTGAATGTTTTCCATAATGCTGCATTGTGAAAAATAATGATGAAGTTAAAACCTTTCACTTTTAGAACCATTAGTAGTAATACCCTTAGACCAACAACAGAAATACTGTTTCTGGTCCATTTAATACTGCTGAGTACATCATGAAAATGAATAGGAGAAAATTAATCTGCAACAGTAGGTGTTACTTTGCAAAGTAATCTGACTTTTCTATGTTTCTGTAGCACAGAAGTCTGTAGATAAAGAACGGGAAAATAACTTGGNAATATTAACCTGAGAATTATAGAGTCTGCAAGAGCCCTCTCTGGTCTTTATGTTTTTCTGTACATGCAAAAAGCAGATATGACAGAAACCAGTTGTGGAATTGATTTTCAGATGCTAGCACAGTATTAATTAGAGAAGGTAGAATAACCATGAAGTAGTGATCAATCTGACATCTTTTAGGTGAAAATAATTGAGGTGGGGAATATAACTTCTGTTACCAGAACTTACCAGGCTGTTGTCCACCCTTATACAAACAGATGCTAATATTTCCTTTTGATTAGAACTGTAAACATGACTATCTTTTGAGAATCAATAATAGATTTCACTACAACAGGTAAGTGCTCTTCTCCTGGGTTATTACCATCAGAATACTGATATGAACCTTTTCTTTACAATGACCTTAGACTTAATTAACTTAATTTCATTTGTTTTCACTTATAAAGTATCTGAAGATCTCTCCGAAAAAGCGGATCGTACCTGGCATCTCAACAGAAGTGGATCCTAGCAACAATGCATGGCATGTTCAAATGAAAACTAATGCCCCAGAGGACAGCAGTTCAGAAGAGGAAAGTTATATTTTAACTTGTGAAAAGGTGAATGACAACTGCATCTTAATGACATTCGCTGAGCAAAATGAACCACCTGCCCGGAGTTTGCAGGACATTTTATGTTTCCTCCTGGAGTCATTTTTTGGCACTTCCCAGAATACAGGTTATGTGAGATCCACCAATGTCAGTAAGAACAGAAGGACCAAGAGGGTGGCAAAAGCCAAGCTAAGAAGGCAGTAAAAGCGAAGCCAAAGAGAGTGAGCGTGCCCTGTTAACCAGCTTGGAAACTTACCCTTCCACAACATTCAGTGCAAAGAACCTGTTCTTCTTTGTCACCTAAGAACTGAGCTTTCTGGTGTGTTTCTCATTGCTTCATTAAAAATTCACTGTGCTTAACACTCATATAATGTCTTTGCAGTTTATTTATAGTTTTTTAATGTTTTAAACTAATACACTCACAGCCAAATTCATGGTTTTAACTACAGTGCAGAAGAAGTAAATGTGTTTATTTTTACTTTTCGAGAACTAGAGCGACTGACGGAAAAAGGATTTTCATTTAGTTTTGACAAATTTAAGTCTCTTCTACTAATTGATGCCTGGACAAACATTCCCACTGCCACCTGTCTAAACAGAGAACATGAAGTAACAGGTGTCTTAGGGAAATAGCTGACAATTATTCTTAAGCCTATGATTACTATTCTAACATTAAGACAACATGCACCTGTTGCTTTCTACTTGGATACACTATTGCTTTGTGTGAGGGCAAGTTTAATTCTCGTGCGTTCTATTTGAATTATGCAGAAGCTGTGCTGTGATTAAATGGTTAGGCCACTTAAGGAACAACCATTAAAGGTGAACTTTAATAGGGTTCAGTGGCAAGGCTGACTCTATTACTTATTACATAGATGAAGTATACATAAGACAATCACATTAGAATCAGTTTAGAAAGATTGACATGGAGACCAGTTGTGGCAGGATGGGCTCCCCCAATAAGGCTGAGAATCTGATTGGAGAATGCATACAATACAAGCTACCATGTAAGTCACCTGTTGTGAGCTACAGCTGGCTTCAGGGTGGTATTTTGGTGTTGAATTATGCTAAAACTAGCCTGGTTTACCAAACTTCAAACACACATCCTGCTTTTTGAAGCAGGATTTGACAGATAAGCTGCTTGCTGTCCTGTGCATCTGTGACTACCAGTCCATCACTTTATAACTACAAAAAACCAGTCAAACTTTCACATGGCACACATACTTCCTTGAATTGTGGAGCTTGCCCCATGAAGCTGGGGTGTCTCTTCATGGTTCCTCCCAAGGGATTAAGAGAAAGAGAAATCTGCCTTCTGTCTCATATGATATCTCTCTATATCTCTACTGAATGATTGTTTCTTTTGCTAGCTTTGATAGAATTGCTTTAAAATAATTGCTTTGGTACAGTGTACTATACTACTTTATGTTATATTATACTTTACTAGTAGATTTTTAGCTTTTACACTGTGTAGTAAATAATTCTGATTAAGATCTTTTGTCTGTTCATTGTCTGTTCATCTGTTCATTGTCTGTTCATCTGTTCATTTATCATTATAAATAATTATTTTTATATAAATATATCCTATTTGCCATCATTAAAACCTGTGGGACAAAGTGATTTAATCACACCTATAGAGTTCCTTAAATTCAAATGGTTGACACAATAAGAAGCTAAGATAGGATTCTGCTGGACCTAAACTCCTCTCTGAGAAGGAGTTTAGAAAGCAGGAGAGTCGTTTCTGCACCTTGTGACTCAACACCATGGCTGCTTTAATGACTTTGTCTAAGCCTTCCACTCACACACACAACAGTGGTAATTGCAAGAGGATAAGGGTGCAAAGGATATGGATAAAAAATGGTAAGGGTGCAAAAGATTTTAACACCACTTAACCATTGACTAATTTAACAATAGAATTTTTCAATAGAATTTGTTACAATTATAACAGTGACTTAATTACAGATTTATGATAACCACACCATAATAAATTGACATGCACACACAGAGGCAAAAAGATGTATACCCCTATATCCATGTGCGTAAAGATACCTATCAAAATTTTCCCAGGTGTTCAGTGAAATACATCAAATCCCTTAGCACTTCTCAACAGGCATGGGTTGCACCTCGAAGAGTATGTCTCTGTGTGTCTGTGCGTGCGTGGGTGTTGTATCTGCCTAGGCCTCATTGTCAGCAGCAATCTTCTGAGTATGGGAAATCTGAGGGTCCATGAGCTCTGAGTGGTGTTCCATTCAGGGAGAGTTGCTGGTACAGCTCAGTGAGGTCCTGGAGAGCTCAAAAGGCCTCACTTAGGACTGCTGTTCATAGGGTTACAAGATGACTGGCTTCAGTCATCAGTAAGTTTCCATGCAGGCTGTAACCCAAGTTGGTAACTACTGTAGTTTCCAAGGCATTTGGAAATAATTTCCAAAACTCCAGCAACAATGATGCTGTTCCACTTGGGCTATGATTCAGGTAGGCAGTGTTCAAAGGCTGCTAGGTCGTGGCTGATTATCCTTTGTTCTCCACCTTGGCTGGGCAGCTGATGTTACTGATACAGTCAGTGTTCCCACCAGTATCATTAAGACCAGCTGGTATGGTCAGAGATGCTTCACCAACTGGTACAGTAAAGGGGCCATTCAACATTCAGCTGGTTCAGGTGAGGCTTGCCAGGAGCTCCTAAGATCATAGATGAGGCTCAAGGGTAGGGGTAGATGCAAACAGTCCAGTTTGTATTTGGGAAGAGGGACATGCGAGGGTTGAACTGCATTCCTATGATCTGCAGATGGCTTGGCATGAGTTCTGATCTTGCTGATTGTCCAAGTCTAGTCTTAAGCATAAGCATATAAATTTCATTTATTCACTTCATTGTTTAGAATATTTCAGCAAATCAATGAATTATGGGCCAGATCCACAGCTGTTGAAAAATGGACACAGTCCACTAACTTCAGTGAAAAGGCATTTGTCTTTATTGTCGGAAGTTGTGTTAAGTTTATAAGCGCAAATAGACAAAGACATGAAATGAAATTGAAGAAGAAATACCAAAATTGCGTGGTCCTACTTTTCAACTTACCTATATGAAATTGCCACTCAAATTCCTGCTAAGTAACTGAGTGCTAATTTGAAATTCTAAATATCTGGTCAAATGAATAGGTACAGATTTTACATTTTAACTTCATAAATTGCGGCTTCTGTTGCATTTCTCATTCTAGTTGCATGCAGAATGAAATTAAAATAGAAGAAACTACTAAACAGTGTTTGTGGTGAACTAGAGGCAGATAAATGGAAATTTATGTCCATATAAGAGACTTGATTTCACCTAGACTTGTGTGGAGGAGTTGGTATTTCCCTAATATACGTGCAATTGAAATTTTTGTAGGCAAGCTTGAATAATTCATAGTTCATTGCCTTATTCAAAGTAGGACATTTTCCCTCCAGAAATCCATTTTCTTTCTTTGAATCCTATGAAGAAAATAAGGTTCCACAGTGAGGGTCAGAGCAGTGTACTTTTGATGAGGAATTTTACCATCAAACCAACTCCAAATTTGAAATACCTTGTGAATATCAGAAGTAGTCTACAGTTTGTGAAATGGCAATTTGCTATTTGCATAACTTTAAGACTGTGTTTGGTAATACAAGAGTGTCTCCTATTAACTCCAGTGTTCATGGTGAGAAGGTAGTCTTTCAGTGCAGGGAATCTGCTGTTAGGTGAGACTTCATCAGTGTTTCTCTTCTTCCTGGCTGGGATTGTAGTTGTTAAGTATCCTTGGAGTAATTCCCACTTCAGAATCCAGGGCTATACACACACACAGTCTAGAGTTGAGTAAAAGACATTCCAGACAATAAAGGAGATAATCCTGAGGCACAGAAATATGGCCAAGGACTGCCATAGTCTGGCATATATTCAATGCAGTAGAATTTGGACTCTGTAAGCAACACCCTTGCTTACAAGAAGCATTTGAACAATGTACTAAGGCACAGGGTGCAATTCTTGGGGTTATCCTCCACAGGACAAAAAGCTGAATTTTGATGGTTTGTATGGATCTCTTTCAACTCAGGATATTATGAGCTACTTACGTTACCTGTAGGTTTTTCCCACTGTACCAGGATTACTTTTTTTTTTTTTGCGATAATTAGAAGTCCAAGGAAAGTGTGAAAGCTATTTACTGGGGAGTGACACTATCTTGCTTCCATTCTGTTTCTAGGATCTCTCAAATTTTTATAAAACTACATTTTAATGTGTCTTAAAAATGTGATTTCTTTTCATTGAGTGCTTTTTGTCTATTTTTTTGCCCTTTAAGCATCATTGAAGGCTTTTTGAATTATTTCAGACTCTTGTATGCGCTTTCAGATTCCAACTTTTGTGAAGAGAAAAATATGTGCCAGAAGAATGAAAGGATTCTTGATTAAAATTTCATTTTAACACTAAATGTCTTCTCAGATTTCTGGGAAAGATGTTATTCCAGTTCCTTTTGGTAATCCCTGGGAAAAAGATAGTTTAGATTGATTGCTAGGTTAAGTTCCTGAGCAATTAAATTACTAGTTCTCTGCAATTGTATTCACATTTATTTCCTTTTAATTTTAAAACATTATCTAATAATAAGATAAATTACTTTGCTCCTCCAGAAACATTTTGGAACTCAGAGAAGACCATGCACCCAAAAGTTTAAACAAATATTTAAAACTGCTAAAGATCAGTACACACCATTTGTTTTAATAATTTGGTTCACTGTCAGGGTGAAATTAAATGAGAAATCTCACATTGCAGTCTTTCATATTTATGGTTGATCTAACCTATCAAGCCTTCTCAGGCCTGTGTTGACTACCTTGTCAATACTTTATTACCTCACTTTTCTGCAGCTGGAGAAATACTGCTTTGCATTTCTTCCCCCTGCTGCTCTAACTTACTCACTCTCAGTCATCCACATCTCTTCCGGCAATCTTTAGATACCTGACAGGTATCTTAGTATCTTATTATCTTTAGATTCCTCATTTTGCACTTCCTCCTTTTACAATTCCTCCTTTTTTTTTGCCAGAAACTCTCAAGGAAAATGAAGTGTTCCATCATAGAATCATAAAATTGTTAAGGTTAGAAAGGCCTCTAAGATCACTGAGTCCAACCATTAACCTCACACTGCCAGGTCCACCACTAAACCATGACCCTAAGCACCATATTACTAGAGTCCTGACAGTTATACATTCAGCATGGTGAAAAAGCTCAAAATTTGTTTAGGTTTTTTTGTGTTGGTGATTTGTTTGTTTGCTTTAGTTTGTGAGGTTTTGACTATTTTTTTCATAAGATATCTTTATTTAGGTATGCAAAAATGTCTTTTTTGAAGCTTTCTCAGCTGTGGATAGACTTCAGTACAACATTTGTCTCAGAAGTATACAATACAGTAGGTACAACAGCTTCTTACACCTTTTTATGTGAAGAAATTAATCCCGTGCTGACTCCATACTTGCTTTTGTAAACTTAATAGTATTTTTGGGAGGAGGTGGGTGGAAATGGGAAGAGCTGAGAGGTGGTTGTCAGTGCTGACAATGAATGATCAAAACCTCTGTTCCACTGAAAGATAAGGAACAGGTGATACAGCCTCCTCCAGTGTATTGTTTGACATACTAACCTGTTTTGCTCCTGACTGATACTCACTGCAGAAAATTCATCACTGATGGCTGAATATCTTGCTCATTCATCAGGATGCAGTATGCAGAGATAACCATTCAGGACTCCTCACTGCCTATGAACAATAGAATAATAAACTCTTAGAAAAAGAAATAGTAACTTACTTTTATTCAAATAACAGTATAGTTAGTCAGTATATTGAAAAAAAACCCCAAAATATAATTGTTCGATAGCACACTTGGAAATGGCCCCAAGGAAAATGAAGTCTAGTTCTTAGTGGCTCTTTCAAGAACAAAGATTACACCCTTTCTTAGAGCAACCTACTTTGCTCTGAAAGTGTAAGCATCAATGTTTCCTTCAGTGATTTCAGACTTCATTTTGCTTTCCTTCTAATTTGTTCAGTACATGTAGACATGAATATATAATGTATACCATAAAACACCCCTTTCATAAAAATCTGAAAAGACTGTGAGGAGGGTCACTTTAATAATTTTTTATAGTTACACCTCCTTACTATCTCACTGATTATTTTTGTATTTATAATAAAGATTGAGAAAATTAATGAAAGAAAAAGTTATTTACTGAAAGAATAACGGAAATCTAGATGGAGTCTGATACTTTCAGTAGATGAGGACTAATTCACAATATCTAAGGCCAACACTAGTAATAGAAAGAGCAAGTATTGAATAAAAACTAACCTGTGGTAAGAGTAAAACTGTGGCTATTGCTTTACCAACTTCTCAGAACAGGTACATCCAAATTTAACCTCATGTACTATATCTGATCTGCAGAAAGAGATTAATAATAACATTTATATTTAATTAGAATCAAACTATTTCAAAGGTTTTAAGCTTTGCCAGTTTGCAGAACACAGCACTTCGACTTTTCCCCATATCACAGTATATATAAAGCCTTAGCTCTGACTTGGCTCAGTCATATACATTGCAAAAACTACCCTCTTTCCTGCCCTGTATCTAGATAGCTGATACTTTGCTAAGATACTAGCAATCCATGCAGCTCTAAAGGGAATAGTAAGATTATTTCCAGCCTAAATGGCAAGTTTTGCCAAGACAAGACCACTATTAAAGCTGTTAGGACTTGTAGACTTTGGTTCCCTGACAAGGTGTGTATCTCATTGAGTTACAGAAGACTTTCTGCCTCTCTTTCTCAGTTGAATATTTTGTTTAATTATCAAAGAATGTAAATATAAAGCAAAGGTGGGTTTCTGAATGTTTTCAATTTCAGCTGAGATTTTTTAAGTTTATTTTCTAAGAGGAAAAAACCCAACTTAGATTTTTTTTAACTTTGACCTTTATAATTTATTATCAAGTCTTAAATATGTCACAGAAAGGTGCATGTTAGACCGATCAACCCCTGGTGCAGCACACTATCTTTTCTATTAGATAGCTGAAGGATGACTCAGTGAATTTATCTCGCATGAATTATACAGTCACAATTTGGGCAGTTAACAGCATTTAAGGAGAGTCACTTCACAGGATTTTTCTCATAATCCATCAACATTTTTGCATGATTCATGACATATCATGTAATTTTACACTTGGATGAAAAAATTATTTGACCTGAATATTCATTTACTGATGTGTTGCCTAACAAGAGAGTTGAAAAAGGTGTAGAATCTTATTTTGTAATCTCTGGCATTTGTAAATCTCTAATGGATATTGAAGGTGCTAATGAACACTTCTATAATACAGCAACCCTACTGATCATAGTGTTATCACTTTGTCTTACTTATGGTCATTATACCATTTCTCTACTTCTTTCCCTGAATCTAAGAGGGTAAGATGGTAGACAGTGTAACCTTCAGCATTCACATCTCTGAAACATTCAGTCAGTCTTCCCTCCCACCATTGTTCTTCTGGACTAAATGTGGTAAGTTTATGGCTTCTTAAGTCTATTAGTTCATTTTATTCTAGGGTGATCTGGTAGATCTACGACTCTTCCACCCCAGGTACCTTTCTGTGTTTCATTTTCTTTTCCTGACACATCTTAAATAAACTTGAGGTTATGCAGTATCTGAAAAGCCTATGAAAAATTCTCAGATTTTAGGTTTTCATTTAGAAAAAAACAAGTGCTGTGTTCTGTTGTCATTTGGAGACTGTAGAGCTAATCTAAAATGCTGGACTTGTTTTGCTCTCAGTAATCACCTTCCCCTAATTCTAAAAGTTTACAACAATGGCAATCTTTGAGTCTTGTTCTCTAAAGATAGCTCTGGGGACCCCAAAGGGCAATACTGCAAAAGTCATCTTCCTTCACCTGTTTCTGAACAGGGAAGTGATTGCCTGAAAGGTCCTCCCCCTGAGTGGGCTGTAGGATTTCACTGGTGTCTTTGAAAGTGTCTGCAACTCCACACAATGTCAGAATTTAGTAGGAAAATTAGCTGTTAAAATAATTTTCCTTCTTGAAGAAAAGAGCTGATAATGTTGTACAATAGGTGTTGCGGGTTAACCACAGTGGGCAGCTCAGCCCCACACAGCTGCTTGACCCAGTGCAGTGCGGAAGCAAATGAGAAGCGTAAAAGTGAGAATACCTGTTTGATAGATAAACAAAAGCCACTTATGCAAGTATAACTCTGAACTCCTTCTTTCCCTCAGATTTTATTGCTGATCACAACTTCATGCAGTGTGGAATATGACTTTGGTCAGCTGGGGTTGGCTTTCCTGGCTTACGCTGCCTCCCAGTCTGAGCGCTCCAAACTATTTTTGGAGCTGGGGCGGCATAAGAAACAGAAAAGCCTTAATGTTGCACAGGTACTGCTCAGCAAGAGCTTAAACATCAGTGTGTTATCAACACTGTTTTGATCACACATTTGAAACATATCACCATACCAGCTACTATGAAGAAAATTAACTGTCCCAGCCAAAACCAATACAACAGGGATTATTTTGCCTCAAAAATCCATTGCCTTTTTGAGTATGTGATGTGAAACAAAATTCACATGTACCTTTACACTTGGTAAGGCAAAGCTATAGAATAAACCTGGAATGGAGATTGTCATTGAATCTGTTATTATTTGGTTATGGTTGCAAAAATGAACCATGTCACCTGGGGCAGGAAGGATGCTGGTGATTCTGAAGGATCCTGGTACTTGTTAGGATTCCAGGGCTGCTTACTCAATAGCACAAAGGCGTGACTGGACATTAGCATACAGAAAAGTAATATCACATGGAAATTTTGTCATTATGATGCTCCTAGCAGAGAGTGTGAGTTAAAATATTGATGTTGATAACTACGCTGAAAAAACAGTTCGAGCCATAAAAAGAGTGACATCTTGAACAGGATATTGTTCCCAGGAGTTGCTTATGTGCTGAGAGCACAGACACAGGGTTGAAAGAAAATAATTATTCCAGTTAGTTTGTTCATTCTGGAGAGAAGCATCCAGAGCTGCAAACTGTAATTTCATTTTGAAATTTGAGTATCAAAGTCTGAGGTCTAAATTTTTTGTTTGTGCTAACTAAGGTTGGTGAATTGTACACTAATTCATCTTTTGCTGTTATCTACACACTGGATAATGATCAAATCATGTTATTCTTAGACAAAACCTGTAATAAGATAACTTTCTAGTTTTTCAATTAAAAAAAACAATTAAAGGTTGCAATAAAAGTAATGTAAAATAAAACTTTCCTATTGCTACTTGAATTTTTTTAATGGAATTATCCTCTGGAAAAAAACCCAGTTTGGATGGAAAACACGCCATTATTCTCCTCATGGAGGTGCTTTTTGACAGTGGCTTCTCTTTTTCAATTATACATCAGAGTCCGCCTCAGGGTTTGAGTAACAATAACTTATAAGAGTCTGCAAGGTGAAAAGATTATTTCACTTACTAAGCCTAATGGAAACCTATTACCCAGAGTTAGAGAATTTCTTTTTAAAACATCTTTCCTTCTTTAGAGTTTTTATTGTTTCTGTCCACAATGCAAACCTGGCAGCAAGACATAAATTATGAACTAAGATACCCCTGTTTAGCTTTATGATTCTGTACAATTGTATTTTTAAATGATAACTCAGACTAATAGAGGAGTTATTTTTATTTCAGGCTTCTTCCTTTGGTGTGTCACACTATTATAAGTAACATTAATATTCAAACATAATGCATTATATTTAATTTTACTACAGGGATAAGTCCTCATAAAGAATGAGTTCCTTAAAAGGGTTGCCACTTGTCCTGCTCAAAGCTACCATGAGTACATTTTCAAGTACATGGCTGTACAGTGACCCACATAAACTTGCATGTGTTTACAAGGCTTCCAGTCAAGGAAAATTGTCTTTATGTTTCAAATGGGGAAATTGAGCTAAAAAGCACTGTGACACAATGAATGCAGAACAGCAGAATTTAATTTTGAATGCCATTCTAGCCTTTGTTATATTTACATTAAAAAAGAAACAAAAAACAAAAAAAGAAAAAAAGAAAACAACCCCCTCCAAACCATCAGGAGCTGTCCTCATCAAAATAGAATGAACTGTGGACGCTGTCAGCCCCCACAGGTGACAACTGAAAGCAGCCATTTCAATAGGATACTAGAAGAGCTGCGTTTAAAAGTTGTAGTTTTGGGTGACAATCTCATCTGGCTTGATTTTGAACATATTTTTGAGAGAAAGGAAAGGTTATTTTCTTCAGCTTGGCAGCTGTCATTGAGATCATGTGTGGCTGCTGACTGATCTGAATAAGATAATAATTTGTAGACGTGGCATATCATTAGGAATGACAGTCAGTGTGTAAGCTCTGGTTTCTGGCTGCTTAAGATTAGAGGCAGAATTGTAACACCTCCCAGAAAACATAACTTACCACCTATAATTATTTTTTTAATAAAATAAATGTAAGCAACCAGTTCATTGTTAGGAACAAGCCAGTTCAGATTTTGGAATTTTTAAACTGATAGAACTGAGTGATAAAAACCAAATTAAGCAGAAAATGTTGCTGATAATTGGGGCCATGTAGACTTGACAGAATTGAATAAAACTGAGATAATCTGAAAGCCTTTAGATTCTGAGCAGAAGCTTTTTTTTCCCCATGAGAAGCCAGTATTTATTCCTTTAAATATAATTTATCTTCTCAGGTTACTTTTGATTTCAGTGCAGTTATACCACTAATATTAACTTGCAAATATCTGGAACAATTATTACTTCTTCTTGGCTGAGCAGTGGGTGGCACAAACCTCAGGGAGGTCTTACTAAAGACACCAAGCAATATTGATTATATACTCAACATATGATTGCAGAAGGATGTGGGAGGACTTCATTGCCATAGTGCTCCACTGAAATAAGCAAGAAGAATTTAGATTTCATTGTTGTCAAGGGAATTAGCTGGAAATTTAAAGCCTACTAGGCTGTAAGATGGCTACTAGTATTCTCAAGTGAAATCTTGGTATTAATTTAAGCATTTTATCCTACTCTTCAGATCCAAAGTACTCCTGTATCTTGGAGGATGTGCATTATTCTGAATATCTGCCTCTCCTACAGTCCTATCTTCTCAAAAAGACTATGATAAAGCTAGAAAAATTTCAAAGAGGTACAAAAAAAATCAGAGGATGATAAAATATATGAAATATTCTTTTAGAAGGAATAGGTGGGAAAACTAGGACTCTTTGCTTAGAAAAGAAATAGTGGAAGAAATATGGTAATGACCTGTAAAAACATAAACATTTTGGAAAAGATGCAGCTCATTATTTTTTCTGATAAAACAGGAAGGAGCCAGGTGAAACTATTCATAGATTTATGTAAAAGGAAGTGCATTTGCCCATGACAGATACTTGAGCTATGAAGCTCCAGGACATGTCATTCTGTGATTGTTAAAAGTTTATGTGAGTTCAAAAAGCCATTACAAAATTCAATGAAATACACAAAGACAATCACATTCAAGAAAATAAATTTTCATAAATTCCTTGAGCCATAACTTATTAGAGGCTGTGAGACTGTTCTGGGAAAGCATTGCTGCCCACTTGGTCTGTCTTAGCAATTTTCCCAAAATCTGCTTTTGATCACCATGGAGGATAAGAAATATTAAGCAGAAGGACCTTTGTTTGGATCCAGGACAGTCATTCCTATATAAAGAGGTTAATTCTTTTGCAAGAAGTGTTTTTGGGATTAGAGAACTACAAAAAATGATAGAGTAATAGAATATCTTGAGTTGGAAGGGATCCACAAAGATCATCAAAGTCCAGCTCTTGACTCTGTACAGGATAGCCCCACCATGTGCCTGAGAGCATTGTCCAAATTCTTCTTGAACTCAGACAGCCTTTGTGCTTTGACTACTTCCCTGGGCAGCCTGTTCCAGTGCCCAATCACCTTCTGGGTGAAAAACATCTTCCTAATATCCAAAATAAACCTCCCTTGACAGAGCTTTGTTTCATTCCCTCAGATCCTGTCTGTCACTTGCCACCATAGAGAAGAGATCAGTGGCTGCCACTCCCCCTCACAAGGAGGTTGCAGACTGCAATGAGGTCTCTCCTCAGTCTCCTCTTCTCCAGGCTAAACAGACCAAGTACTCTCAGCCCCTGCTCATACGACTCTCCTTCAAGGCCCTTCACCATCTTCCTTGCCCTCCTTTGGACACTCTCTAACAGCTTAATATCTTTCTTATATTGCAGTGCCCAAAACTGCACATAGTATTCAGTATGAGGCTGTCCCTGTGCAGGGCAGAGCAGGGCAATCCTCTCCCTCAACCAGCTGGTGATGCTTTGCCTGATGCTCCCCAGGACAGGGTCGGCCCTCCTGGCTGCCAGGGCACTGCTGACTCATATTCAACTTGCCATCGACCAGGACCCCCAGGTCCCTTTTTGAAACCAGGAAAAAAGAAGCCATGAGAACATTGCCTTTGTATCCCTATAAGATTACCACATTACTATGTGCCTCATTATCTACCTACAGAGGCACTCACACTTCTGAAAGAAAGGAGAAAATAGGCCATCAGGCTTGAAATGCTAATCCAACAGCTCTTCTAAGTTCCTAATTACAATTGAGGAGCAATGATTAATAATTTAGTACTTCAGGTAAATTATAGGACTGTGAACTCAGTCAGTGTCACACAATTTGTGCGGTTTATTAGTAATGAGGAACACTTAAATCAAATGTGTAAGGCTAAAACATGACATTGTTTTCTGAGATGTATCAGCTTAGTACATAACTGAAAAAAGAACTAGTGAGGGAAGTTCTCTCTTAATTATTATTGAAGAACCAGCATCTCTATTTCATATAAACAGCATGATACTTTTTTCCCCACCTCTTCTATATGAAGTTATGAAGTCTTTGAGCGTTTAAAAGATAAAATGTCTTTTCAGAATGATGTCTGACCCAGAGACATCCTGCTAGGTCACATAAGCAGCCTGGATAATATGCTGAAAGAAGTGTGTGTGTGTGTGTTTTTTTTTTCTCTTGAAAGTTTCACAGTATTCCAGAACATGAAACATGATTCATTCTTCACTGCAGATTTCAATTAGACTCTTGCTATCTAATGATGAATATTACCCTTCCTGCTACAGTTCATCCTAGCTAATGCCTTGCATTCATGGAAATCTAGAAGGATTAGAACCCTTCTATGTTTCACATCTGGTTATCTGTCATGGTGTAACCCCCAGGTGGCAACTAAGCACCAGCAGCTCCCTACATTCCACTTCTCTGGTGAGATAGGGAGAAGAATTGGAAAGAAGGTACAACTTATAGGTTGAGATAAGAACAGTGTAACCATTGGGATAAAATAAAACAAATTACAATAACAATAACAACAAATTTAATGAAAAGGGGTACAACAATAACAACAAGTAAGAGATAAATATAATCCAAGGAAGACAAATAATGCACAGTACAAACACTGCTTGGCCCATCCCCAAGCAGTGACCAGTAGCTCCTACCATCTCCTCCAGTTTAGATACTGCACATGACATTCTGTGATATGGAATATCCCTTTAACCAGTTCAGGTCAGCTGTCCTACCCATGCTCCCTCACAGCTGCTTGTTAACCTGCTCACTGGCAGAGCATGAGAAATGAGAATGTTCTTGACTTAGAGTAAGCACTTTAACAACAACCAAAAAATCAGTGTGTTATCAACATTATTCTCATACTAAATCTAAAATACAGCCCTGTACCAGCTACTAGAACAAAAATTAACTCTATCCCAGGTGGAACCAGTACATTAACTCAAAGCAACAAGTAAAAACTTCATCTTTGGATGTGATTTGAAACTCTGAAAATTTGGATATATTTAGAAGCAATGTCTTTTCAAATGAGCGCATGAGGATCAACATTCTATTATAGCAAAAAGTTCTCTTCTTGAGGATGTGGGTAGATTTTGACATTAAGAGGTAGCTATTTATTTCAGGCTGACTACAATAAATTGTTTCAGAATCAGCATTTATTACTTCTGGGAATAGGAAGTACTTTATTTCATGTAAAGCCTGAATGAGTACTTTTCTTTTTCTGAAGGTACACAGCACCAAATGAAAAAAAAATAATTAAAGGTGTCTAAAGGCCAAAACCTCCCTGCTCTTTTTTTTTTTTTTTGCCAAGGATTCTTGGCTGATTACAAGTAAGGCCTTGTTTTGAATTCTCTTGCAACCCAGAATGCCTCCCAGGACGAAGCATGTACATGCAAAGAGAAAGGCAGAGTGCATCATGTGCCAAACATTCTGACCGACAGAGCAGCTTTATGGGAACTTGCTTCTCCCACTGTGTTTTACTTTATAGGTATCTTTAATAATGTTTCTATGGCAATGGTTTAAGCATTGCATTTGCTTTTGTCTTACACATGCTAATTCAGAAGTCAGCAGGGATATCTCTAAGCTTATGAAGTATTCTAAACATCTGACATCGACCTATAAGTTTGATAGAATTAAAGTGCCTGCCGATAACAACCATGATGGGTAGGTCACCTTATTTGCTTCTGCCTTCTCTCTCCTTCATCTTTTTACAGATTTCATTGAATGTTTTACTTTCTACTAGCTTTACAAGGCTAGTACACTTAGAGTTATCACAAAACAAATCTGTGATGTATAAACTAACCTGAATAGCATCTATATAATTCAAAGCATCCCAGCCCTCTTTAAAGAAAATTCTGTATTTAGATAAGAAATCTTATATATAATGAATTATAATCACATTCAGTTTCCTTAGCCTGGAAAGCAATGTTAAAACAGTGTTAAGAATGAAATTTCTGGAGTTTATTGATTTTGGTATGATTACACATACAATTTCTTGCTAATAAATATTGCTAAACATAAATAGTAATTCAAATAAGATGTAGAGATCTCTAGTCTAAGATATAAAACTCATTGCACAAACTTCAAAATGTTCTGATAAAATTTGTCAAACATTCTGCCCACTTTTGGAGAATAAAAAATCCAAAATTACATCTTCAGCTGTCAGTACTGATGCCTGGGGTACACCACTTGCTACAGACCTCCAACTAGACACTGTATAGCTGAAAGCAACCCTCTGGGATCTGCCATTCAGCCAGTTTTCAATTCACCTCACTCTCCACCCATTCAGCCTGCACTTCCTAAACTTGTCTATGAGTATGTTATGGGACACAGTGTCAAAAGCCTTGGTAAAGTCAAGTCATTCTCTGCTCTATTTTCATCTTCCCAGGTATTCATTCCTGATTATCAGGTAAGTCAAACAGGATTTCTCCCTGGTGAATTCACATTGACTACTCCAGTTAACCTTCTTTTTCTCCACATGCTCAGTGACATCCAGAATGAAACGTTCCACCCCCTTTCCAGGGATTGAGATGAGGCTGACTAGCCTATAGTTTTCTGAGTCCTCCTTTCTGCCCTTTTTGAAGACTGGAGTGACATTGGCTTTCCTCCAGTTCTTAGGCACCTCTGCAGTTCTCTGTGACCTTTCAAAGGTGATGAAGAGGGGCTTATCAATAGCATCTGCCAGTTCCCTCAGCACTCATCCATGCATTCCATTGGGGCCCATGGATTTCTGGTTGTCAGGTTTGCCTAACTGATCCCTAACCCTATTGTACTCAACGACGAGATAGTCTTCCTTTCTTCAGAACTTTCTGGTCTCATAGGTCAGGGATTTCTGAGGCCTTAGCAGTAAAGGCTTTAAGCTAGGAAGTAACTTCAGCTTCTCTGTATCTTTCACCACCAGGGCACCCACCTCTTTCAGCAGTGAGACATTTTCCCTAGTCTTCCCTTTGCTACTGATTTACTTGAAAAGTCTTTCTGGTTTTCCTTGACATCCTTTGCCAGATTTCATTCCAGATGGATCTTAGGCTTCTTTGTCACATCCCTAAATTCTCTGACAACATTCCTGTATTCCTTCAAAGTGGCCTGTCCCTTTTTCCATATTCTGTAAACTTAATTCTGTTTGAGTTTTGACAGAAGCTTCTTGCTCATCCAAGGACTCTCTCTCTTTGCTTGATTTCTCACTCATAGAAACACACAGGTAAAGAGCTTGGAGGAAGTGAAGCCTGAATATTAACTGGCTCTCTTGGACCCCACTGCCACATGGGATTTCTCCAAGTAGGACCTTCAACAGAACAAAGTTAGCTCTCCTGAAGTCTAGGGTTGTAATCATACTTATTGCACTGCTTCTTTCATGCAGGATCCTGAATTCCACCATGAAGTGGTCACTGCAACCAAGATTGCCCCCAGCCATCACATCCACAACAGTCCTTCTTTCTTAGTACAAGGTTCACATTAAGTTCAATTGACCAGTAAAAATGTCTGACAAAATACGGTATTGTTTAGTACATATGCTTGTCATGAACTACAGGTGTCTTTCTGATTACCACCCAGGTAGTTAGGACTAGAAGTCAGCTGGAGACCTTCAGGGGTTTCTTAGAAAGTAAACTGCTCCCACTGAGGTTTTCTGCCTTTGAATCTTTCTACATACTGATTTTGAGAAATTACTGCTTCCTCTACCATGACTAAGGTCAAGATTTTGATAGTTTTGTCTGAGTATGACAAGAAAGAGGTTATTCTGTGAAGATAAAAATGTGAGTATAAATTTCAAAGGTACCCAGATGACTTAGAGTCACACAGACCAGTTAGTTCACAGAAAAGGAGGGAAATAATTTATGGCACCACTTTATTTCTGGTCAGCTACTAAATTACATCATACAAGCACTCACAGATTGAACTTCCAATGGTTAGCTTTAGCCTAGCAAGTTTAATCTCCCAAGGGTCCTCCAAACTTAAAGAAAGGAGATAACTTTAGATGAAGTGGGACTCAACATGGGAACCCTCAACACAGATTGATGTTTTTCAGATGTGGAGTTAGCATGAAGAAATCACTGTGGTGTAATTATGCTGCACTAACTGTTTCATGCAGGCAAGTGTTTACAAACCTATGCTTTATTTTCATTCAAAAATGCCAATTCTAATATAAAAGTGTTGAAATTCAAATTGATGTATTTTTCACCAATTATTCCAGACTTTTCATATGTTTGGTTGAGAAACTCTGACAGGTAAAATGCAACTTCTCCTGTTACTCATTGGATTATTTCTAAAATATAGTTGCTTCAGTTACTACTCTTCAGCAGTGTATTGCTTATTCCAGGAAGAATGTAGTAGTCCTACTATACCAAGTTCAACCACTACTTTTCAGATTGAAAGACTGAAAAGGTAATGGTTAAAGGCTCAGATGATCAGCCATTTTCAAGAGCAATGGGTGCTTTGCTGATGATGTGCAAGATAACAGCCCAAGTGTAGAGGGCAAGAGCACCAGAGGATGATCACAACTGTCTGAAATAATTTATGGCTTAAACATTGTAACAGAACCAAAAGACTTTTGTCCACTGTAGCAAACTGAAAAGAGACAGCTACTCAGCCAGCAAGCTGACCCCTCCCTGAATATGCCTACTTTGAAAGGACCTTCAGATCAGATAAGTGGGTCCCATTGTACAACTATCCCAGGTGCAGAAGGATGTGCATACCTGAAGCTAAAAACTGGACTTCCAGATAAGAGGCTGATGAGAGACAAATCCTGTGAGGTGGGATAATCCTTCTTATCATGCCAATGTCCTCCCTTACATGATGACTCTGCTGTAAAAATCCCTCTGGGGAACCTCAGAGACATTTTGCATCTGGCCTAGGCTATTCATCTCAAATGTTGGACTATGATGGACCGTGTTCGATGCTGAGTCTTAGGAGGTGTCAGAGATTCATGACATTTCTCAGGACATGTCCAATGACACTATCCATTGTAAAATTTTCTGTTCCAGGGGATGTACAAGGTGTTCCCACCTGAGCTTGAAGTGTATAACTCATGAAGTCTTTTGAGTTTTGGGGGGCTTCCCCCACCCCCAGTGGATCAAGATCTTCACTTTGACAGTACTGCGGCCATCACTTCAATCAACAGACTACCCAGCGGCAACTACCAAGTTTCATCACTGGATCCAGTGGGCGGTGACTAATACATCTTAGCACTCTTATACTTTCTTTCTCTTTCTCTCCCTTATACATTTCCTTAAGTGTTATGCTTCAATATTGCTGTATTACTGTAGATGATAACACCCCAAATGGCAACCATACCTGTTTACCCACATATATATGTTTCCAAACATGGATTATTCAGTTTCATTTCACTCTAATCCTTCCCAAAGGATCTATTAACAAGAATCTGAGTTACCCGCCCCTTCAGGAGATGGATTGTAACAGACAAAAATAAACAGAGAAGAAACATAGGTATCATCCTGTAAAAGGAGGCAGGTACCTACCTCATCTGTAAAAACAGAAATCTTGCTGCTTGGAAACATACAGATGAATGAATTACTGAGAATAATTTCCTTGCCAGCAGCTGAATTTATTGTGAACTTTGTCAGTTAAAGTGTTATATCTCAAATGGCATAGTCAATTAAATCAGTTATAAAATATGTAGAAACTGTTAAAATGTTCATTTTGAACATTTTGTATTAAGTACATTGATAAAAATCAAGGTTTCCATTCCCTGAACTGCATTACAAGAGCAGATGTCTTCTATAACTAATTGGGCAATCAAAGTTTCTTTTTCATTCCTTTAAAAATGTTTATACATACAGTTCTATAGTGCAGAATCAGTACCATGATCAGTAGATAAAATATTTTTAACCTGTATATGTTCTGCTCTTTCTGAAAGAATAAATGGCTGCATCTACATTTAAAAATGATATGAAGAAGAATGGTGGCAAAACCACCATTCACATCTCTCTTCTTCTCAAATGAAGCTTATTTTGAGAAACTGGTCCAGGACACCTTGTATCTCAAGTAAGCCCAATCTGGATGACTATTACCCTTTTGATAAACTATATAGAAGACAACAGAGACACAACTTCATTATCCACCATCTCTGTGAAAAAGCTACAGCTATGTGATTAGAGGTTGTAACAACAAATATTTGTGGACATCTGACATTGAGAGACATTTCTTAGAACACACTTGGTAAAAGTGTTTCTCTTAGTAAAAGCTGCTTTGCTAAGGCAGATAAAGACATTCCTAATTAAAGCAATTGTTGTCCTTAACTATCCTCTAGCTTCTTGTGTGCTAGATTTTCTGAGGAACAAAAATTTGTAGATGGGTCTTGTCAGATAGGCACTCAGAAGAATGCATACTTTCTGTAACTCATGCATTCCATGTCTTTGTTACCAAATAAAGGATATTCTGGTCTGGGCTAGCTCTAGAAGACAGATATGCGTGGCAACTTTTGCTTTTGTTGCAGCAATGTCAAGTCTGTCAGAAATGGGATTCTCCCCCTATTGTCAAGTCACAAGAAGACTAAAGCAGTGGTCAGCTTCCTTAGCAGAGTAAGTTTCCCCAAATTGCCATTATTTTCAAAGTGGATCTGATCTTGTCAAGCACAAGAGCATTACAGCTTGCTGACATTTGGAATACAAATGGAAGAAAGGTTCTTCATCTTGGAACAAATTAACCCCCCCTATGACCCTCCTCCAAAGACCCAGTGAATGCCCTCTAAGCATGCTCTGCTGAACTCCCCATCTGAGATGCATTCAGGGATTTGGGATGCGTTAATCTAGAAGGACCAGGAAATAGTTATGCACCTGATCCTTGGCTATCACTTTCCTGTGCCCATTAACTGGTTTGGCTACCATTCATCTTCTAGAAAGCCAGTCTTAATAGTAAAAACATCAAGAGAGAAAAAGAAAATCTATCATTTCCTCCAGTAATTGTTTTTCTGTCCATTAATCAGTGTTATGTGTGTGTTTTCATATGGAATTGTCTGGGTTTAGCTTCCAGACATTGGCTTTTGCCTGTCTTTTCTCTTATAGTTCACGAAGTGCCTTAACACAGATTTTCTTTCAAGAACATTGAGAAGCCACTGTTATTAACTTTCTTTTGCATAAACTGTAGTGATTGAATTCTTTATATCTCCCTCAGGATGGCATTTTCTCTAGCCTTTGAATACTTTTCTGCACCTTTTGTGATTTCTCAGTGATGTTTTTGTGTAGTGTGAACCCCTATTGCTACTCATTATGCTTGTGCTGGTCTTTTCATTACATAAGAAGTGAAAATCACTTAGTTGTTGTTGTTCAGTAATCCCCGTTATATTTCTTCTTTCAAAAGCATTTAATGATGTGTTAAAAGCATATGCTTTCGACATTTTTTCAGTACATATTCAACATTTCATACTGTTTATGTGTAGTTTTGTCTGCAGCTGAAAATACTGCATTCATTGTGATGGAACCATGTTTATCACTATAGGAATATTGTCCTGTCATTTGTACCTTTCCCTGCTACTATTTATGATGCTATCACTCTTTGTTTTACCTGCACAGTTCATATGGAATAATTGTTCAGTTAATTCAGTGAATTGTTGAATATACTTTAAATGCAGTAGAATCCCTTTGGGCTGTGCTCTTCTGCCTCACTTTTAATGACTATTTCTCATTAGCTGCCAGCTGCACCTTTCTTAATCATCTGATGTGTTCTCACAATGCTGTGCAGGACTAACATTTTAGTCAAAGAACTGAGTGATAAGCTTCATATTTGAACAAGCTGAAGCATTCACGACAGAAAACAGAATTTGTTTGTAAGAGTTTGTGTTTTCAGCAATTTTCAGGCTTTCCTCTTCCCCCAGTAGCATAACTCTCTGAGCCGTCCCTTTCTTCGTCTGTCCCTTCCTGTATCCCTTTTGGCTGACCCAGGCAGCAAAAGCTCTCATAAGTGCTGGGTTAATGATGCCAACAGCTTGGTAAGAGCCATTCCACCTCTATGAAACACAAGTGCTCTTCAGTCCTGCTAGTTTGATTTCTTTTTTTTTTAACATAAAGACATAAAGAAAATAGCCCCTGCTTTCCATTAGTAAGCTTGTACTAATCATGCTTGCTTTCTTGTGCGACCAAGTTAAAGGAGGTGGGCTGTCTGCTTTTCTTCCTCTCTGTTCTTAGGCTGTCCCCAACAGACTTCTGCTCTCTTCATGACTTTCAAAGGCTGCTTCTCTTTCTCATTAAGTGCTTTCTCTCAGCTTCTTAATTCTGTCTTTCCAAAGCTGTCCCATCATCTTTCTGCTTTCAGTTTCTCCCATTATCCATTTCTTGTTCCCTAAGATTTCTCAGTAGGCTAGACATAAGTGTTTCCTCCACCTGGACCTACAGTAGGTGCTGCTCCCTGCATCCATACATTTAACTGTTCCTCACAATTAGTCTTTCTTGGTTTCCCATCTAGGAAAATAAAACATCCGCAATGAGTAATGCCTTACTCCCATCACTCTCTACTTATAAATCAGAATTTGCTATAGGTGAGATTGAGGAGATGGGAGGGAACACTGCAGGTGGAAGGAATCTGTAACCAGTGCAATCAGCAACAAATTATTACCAAGCTTCAAGTCACTGCTTTAATACTCTTGAATACCAATGTGAGATCAATTAGTTTATCGTAGTGATCTAGGAAGGTTCCAGTAGGCAAAGGACACAGTTTTTGTTATCTTCAGGCTTCGGAAGAAGTTGGTTTTTATTATGTCTCTTTCCTTCTCTCTCCTTCTTTCTTCATTGCTCTTTAGCTAATTCTTTTCTTTCAGTTTCGGAAAGCTAGAGTGGGAAAAGATGGAGAGAGCAGGCTGTCTAGGAAACTATGAGTCAGAAAATGCAAGAACACATAGAAGAGTTTCCTGTATCTGGACATTTTTTCCCCCTTTCCTTCTGAAATTTTCTTTACTTGGGGCAATCAGCAACTTCAGTACCAAATCTGATTCGGATCTGACTCAAACTGAGGTATTGCATTTCATGGTATTAAATTAGATGAAAATTAAGGTGACTGATATTAGAATCAGGCTTTTACAGTATATTCAAACTTCTGATTTTCTGGTAAACTCTTTAGAGGAACTTCCTCTGAATTTTGTATTTGCTTCTGTATTGTAATTTTTTGGTATTATTTTCCTTCTTGTGTTTGATGTGATATGACTGTTAAGACAACATTTCATTTCTTGTGAGTTCTTTGTGACCTTACCTCAGGATACCATGAACCTAGTTAACTTTAATGGAATTAACAAACATATCGTTCAAAATACTGCTGTGGAAACAAAGGTTTGGTACAAAGTGTTGGTTGGGGTTTTGTGTGTGTGTGTGTGGTTTGTTTTTGCTTTGGCTTTTTTTCCCCTTTTTTCCGCTTTTTTGATCTATAAGGTAAGACAGTCCTTTTCTGGAGTAAATGAAGATTCCTATTGCTGGGTAAGATCAACATAAGTAGTTTTGATTATTTGGATGTGTAATGCATTTGAACTGATCTCCACTTGCCTGTATTTCAGTTGTTTGGACACAAAGGTAAAAATTAAATTAAAGATAGTATTGTCTTTTACAGTCCAGCATGTTAAAAACCAGTACTTATATTCACAGATATTAGGTGTTTAATATGAAGCTTAGATTTATTTTTTGTCTTTTGCTCAAATTTACAGTCTTGTAACTTCAGACACATACTACCAAACCTTAGATGTGCCTTTCCATACCCATTTCCTCCACAAGTTTTAGTCTGGTTTCTGAGGATATTTCTGTTCATTTCCACTCTTTCATTTTGACACCAATGCTATTTTCATCTCTCAGTTCTAAGGTCAGTAGTATTATTTTTTTTTCTGCATGCAAATGGTAAAATGCAAGAAGAGAATTTGCAATGTGTTTTTTTTTCCCGAATCATAGTTTAGATAAGTGCCTAGCATATTATTCTTTTCTGTGAAGTAGAGATTTTCTTTCTAATGCTGAATTCAATTATCATTAACATATATATGATTAGATTTCATATCTGTAGTGCTAAAAATGTAAACACTTGTACAATATGAAAGAAAATAGACTTCATCTGAAGCTTTGCTTTATCAAAATCTATGATTAGAAAAGTCTGCCAACCTTTTAAACAAAGAATATATTCTGATATTGCACTTGAAGTAGTATTGGAAATAATATATTACAGACACTTTAAAACATTTGAGAAAACCAGTTTTAAGTCAGTATTATGCACCAATGTAGAAGTCTTCAATTATGAACCATCATTTTAATAAAACTCTCAGTGTAACTCTTAGGAACTGCTCATATTCAGCTCTTGGTCTATCTTATTCAAGATTGAAAATATCTAGAAAAGTTCTTGGCATTTTTGTTTGTCTTGGTTTGGTTCTTTTTTGGGGGGTTATGTTTTAGTTTTGTTTGTTTGTTGTTGGTTTGGTTTTGTGGTTTGTTTTTTTTTTTGGTGGGGGGAGTGGGCAGGGTTTGGTCAAAGGCTGTGGCTGTATTTGATTAAAGTGTTTTTGTTTCCTTAGATTGAGATAGTAAGTCAGGTGTCTGAGAACTACTGTATACTCAGGAAAGAGTTCTCTTCAGATTTTCTTTCCACTCTGTCACAATTGTTTTAGATGATGGAGTTATGACCACAGTATGTCTCTTCACTTCTGAGCTGCAATTTGCCAGATAGCTGACCCATTCTGTGCTAACAGACATGAAATATTTTCTGGAATTTTGAAAGTCTTCTGATGCTTGAGAAAAGTTATTGTGTAACAGAACATCCAGTTTTCAAGAACAAATTTTAACTTATGTACAATGTACTTTGCTGCCTTAGGCAGATAATTAGTTGGACAATTAGCTCAAAGCAAAGTCATTCTCCTTTGGCATTGATTTGTGGATAGAACAGCCTGTTCACCTCATTTGCAACCAATGACTTCTTGCCAAATTATAAGCCATTTATTTTTAACACATCTTTTCTTAATAAGATTACTGTGCTGCTATTTTTAAATTAATCAACCAGTAATAACAAGTAATATTATTACTTGTTCAGCTATATTTGAATAATGTATCTTGGAAATATTTTAATACCTTATGTCTTAAGACAGTAGTAATCATAAGGAAATCAATTTCTTAATAATTTTAATTGTTTTCTTCACTTATAGGGTAGTGCAGTTTCAAGATGCACAGCTAAAAATATGTTTTTCCAAATGTAAAAGGGAAAAAAAAATCTAATCTTATGTCCTATACCAAAGAAGATCTGAGTTGCCATTAACACACAAGATTTGACTTCTCTGGGCTATGCAGCAACTCACTAAGTTATAGGAGAAAAGGCCTGAGATCTGTGAAACCGGACTAGTTTCTGGTGACTGTCTCACTAAAATGACCATTCTCCCATTGAAGATGTCAGATATAAGTGGTTTTACTGGAATGAAAACTATACAGAGACCATGGCACTTCTAGGGCTGTTGATTCATAAACAGTATGCAACCCTCCCTAATTTCAACTATGAAGAGTGATACTTCAGATGAGGCTGTATAGTAACTTTCCATGTACAAGTACTGCTCAGGGGAAGTATTAAAGATGAATAAACCAATGGCATTTTTCTTCAGTTAAGGCCCTTCCCTCAGATGAGTGAAGGTCAGGCTGAATCTCTGCTCCAAATTCTATTTAGCTGTCCATGCAAAAGGCATGATTTCAATAGGAAGAAGGCATCACACAGAAAAGTGGAAGCAAGTGTGAAGCAGATGATGAAGGTTTGTGTGCAGTCTACAGTCCGAAATAGGTACAAACACACACAGATAAATGGATGATTTCCATGTTCAGCTACCTTTTGTGCAGGTAGTCAAGTCCACAGCAAGCAGAATTTTGAGGATCTCACTGGTAATGTTCATATGATTTTATCCACATACATAGTTTTTGTTTTGATGAATTTTACCTTTTTGTTTGTTTTTTTTTTTAATCTTCATTAGTGTTTCCATATCCCTAACTCACTTAGAAATTTTTGACTAGTTTTGTACCAAGAAAAAGTTTCTAATTAAGCACACTGGTGGTTTGAGCTGGAGAATGGCATGTCCCTAAAGTAGCTCTTGTCTTAAGAAGGAGGAGGAGGGAAGAGATTTCTCCACAAATCACTATTACCATGAACATTTTTTTATACAAAAGCTGTATTGTAGCTTATCAGCTACTATTGTTCTTTGACCTTATGCTTGACACTGAAAGTAGCTCAACAATCATCATACTTTATTTGTTACATGGGGAATTGTTCAGCACAAGACCATGACTCCCAGTAGCAGTGTATTTTGTTAAGTGACTTTAGTTGTGCAAGAGAGAATCTTCTCCACTACTGTCTCAGACTTCTGGCATCAAGGCAGAACCAGGACATTTTTTTCTTTTTTTAACAGGCTCAATAACATTATAATGAGATTCATGGACAGTGTTGCCATATGTCCCACGGAAGCTAGACTGATTCACTGCAAAACCTAAAAAAATATCAAAGCCATTTTCTGGAGCCCATTTGCTCTTCCCAGAGTGAGAACCTGTTCTATGTGGATTCTTTACATCACTTCAAGGATTTGAAGATTTTCCAGTGGTGTATTTATCTCCATGACTAACATCTGCATCATAGCATTTCCTCCTTATCTCCCTCATCTTCTCTAGGAGAAAGGAAACGGTGTGGTTAGTGGACTGTTTCTGGCAGCTGTTTTTTGTCTCTTAGTCTAAAGTATCTGTTTTCTGTTTCATATTTCTATATTGTTGGAGGCAAGGACAGAACTCTCTTTGAATTATTGAATTATCTGAAGATTAAAAGTGGTGGTATGTTTTTATTTGGTATGGGATCTTTTTCTACAGTCTAGGAAAGTCTCCCAAGGAAGGAGTCTCCACAGTCATAGATATATTGTATTTCAATATACCTGACAGCTCATGACCTTCAGTATGTCAGAACTTTAAGCAATGCTAGAGTTGTAAGTCATCCTTTAAATCTCATGGGCTTGGATCATTAAATACCTTGTCCTGTTTTTTGCTTGGTTTTTTTTTTTTTTTGGTTGACTAATTGGTTTGTTTCATGTTAATTGTGTTAACTGTATTGCAAGTTTGAAATTTTGGTGGAAAAAAGGGCAAAGAATTCACAGTCTCATTTAAACACTAATGTTGTCACCTGAAACACATTCAGCACTTTCCCTAATTTGGCCAGTGCTATAGTTAGTTCCAAAGTGCTATTGACTCAGTGTAAGCAAAATTAGTGCAGTGTTGATAACTTTCTGGGAAAACAAAAAAGAATATTACAAGTACAAGTTTAGTTGTCAGTTATTCCTTATTTTCCAAGTCTTGCCATCACTAAATTACATATAACTTGCCTTAAATGATGTTCAGTCATTAAATTGAGATCCAAGATGGGGAGAATTTGATGGGAAATGTAATGTCCAAGTAAGGATTAAAAAAAGGGAAAAACACAACTGTTGATGTCATTCATGTTTATTGACTCTTGCTTTCATTTTCTTAAAAAACTCCATGAAACTCAAGTAAAGGTTATGGACAAATCTAAACTTTTAAAGTATTGAACTTTGTGAGTTTCTGCTTTTAATTTCAGTTGAGATCATAGATGGGAACTTTAAGAAAGTGCTTTAACACTGTGCTTGACTGGAAATGTCAGAATGAACTCTGTTCTCAGCTGATTTGTGGCAGAACATTTCAAATAGCTCAATTAACCAAACTTCCCATAAGATTCACGTCCAAGCACTTTATGTCCTCACACAGGCAAACTTTCATTAGGATCAGTCATTCAAAGTATCATACCTGTGAATGCCTTTCTTCAAGTTCAGGGTAGTCAGGAGGCACTCAGTGTCACCAGGGATTTAACTTTCTCAAGAAATATGTTTCTGTGTTAAATCATAGGCTAGGTGATTCATCTCCAAGATGCTATCCAGAGTTGTCAAAAAGCATGCAAGTCTAAATGGAACTAAACCACCAGAAACTCAAGCATATTTTATAAGGCTATCAAATGTTAGTGAAACGCTGAGGAAATATGAGGAAATCAAATTCTAGATCTGTTTGGAATAACTCCACTAATTAAAATACATTAGAACTTCAATATCAAAGTCACCTTTCTTCCTAATGGTAGACTGATCAGTAACTTTTGAAGGGTCTCTCAGATTAAAATCATTGCAAGTGTAGAAAGTCTTTGCTTCAGCTCTTGCTTCTGTACAGTGTTATTTTTGTCTTTTTCTTGGTTAGCAGTTATCTTTGTTTTCTACAAAGCAGTTTTCCAGAGCCAAAATTAGGTTAAACTCCATTAATGACTATGTATCTAGAGCACTTAGCCAACTGGAATGAGTTCAGTGTTGGAACACTCTGTATTTTACAATTGTTAAGAGCTGGCATGCAAGGAATTATTCTCCATGGAACTGAGTTTCTCTTGGCAGCTTGCCTACATAGTCCAGCACCTCACAGCAGAAAGAAGCCATCTCAGCTCTACGTGGATGCTTCCTCTGCACTTTGTGGGCATGAATACACCGCCCAGAATGCCATTGTATGCATATGTATTTTTTTTAAGATTTATTTTTTTAAGGTATTTCGACTGCTAGTTAACCTATCACACACCCAGGAAAGGAATGCATTTCTGTTATTTGGTTATCTTGAAATTACTCTTAATTCAAGTTACCTTCAAAGTAAAATGCGTCATAAAACTATTAAGCTTACAATAGCTGAATAGACACTTGCTACAAGCATTTGTAACAGTCAGAGATGATGGAATGAAAATTTTCACTTCTTTATCCATGTGACTTCATAAAGTCTTTTCAGACCTCTGTTTCATCAAGAATTCTTCCTTTCTGCAAGGCTCTCATCTCTGATTGTGTCCAGTAAAGAACTTTTCAAAGTAGACCAGCTCTTACTTTGAAAAAATCAGCTTTTTGCTTGTACCAATAAAATCTCTTTTTTGAATTCCATTCAGTTTAGTCTTTGTCCATTAGTGTTTAATCCTTGTCCATGAAACTCTTTAATATCTTTCTTATTAATGAGAGAATTTTATTGTTTCTCTCAATCATTGTCAGTTCCTATTCACATGGACTTTAGTATTTTTGTAAAGCTAGATGTCATCTCTTGGATATGACTGATCAATTAATGTTTTTTTGTTTCAGGAAGGATTAGTCCCCTTCTTTGATAACTTAAGATGCGTCTTTCAGTGTGAAGTATTTTTTCTGTTGAATTTTATATATTGCAACAATCTGTACTTACACAAAAGTACTTGACACAGAAGTCTAAATATGTGAATGGATGTAGCTGATTAATGGATTTTAATTAAAAAAAGGTATTACAGTAGGCAACCTCTTCAGAATGACAATGGGTTTGTAGTGATTAATCTGGAAAATTTTCTTTTAAAGGTAATGTGAAAAGGCCTTTAGTAATTTTATGCAGTTCCCTCTTTCTGCTTATACTGTCTAGTATTGTGCTTCTGAAAAGAACATCAGGAATTCTACATAAAAGGCATTAAATAAGAGATACCTGGAGCTTTGGAGGAGTGAGATTTTTTATTTTGGGTAAAGAACCTTAGGTAAAAAAGGCCTCTCCCTATGAGCAAGGGCTTTGTCTAAGAATGCTGTCTTGATTTGTACTTCAATATGAGGTCATTCTGCACTGAGTTTCAAAGGTTTGAACATCTCAATCATAATGGAAGAAGCACTGAAACCACATTGAGTATTAGTTCATTTGATACAGACTGCGGATTAATTTTCATTGTCCTATCCTGCAGCTGTGGAAACAGATGCAAATTCATAGAAACTCTCCTACAAGTTAATACTTGGGAGCTGATACACTACTCTTGATCAAGCTCTTGTTATAGAGAAGCCAGCAACACCTCTGATTCTTTCTGGTTTGGAGTTGACCAGTCAGAAAAATCTACTCTGAGTCTCCTTATGTTCACTATGGAGAGGATTTATGGGTGGGTCCAGTATTCACCAGGATATTGTGATTTTGCCCACCCCCATTCTGCTGATGTGCAGACAGAATGTTGGAAAAGGAGCACTGATGCTGTGGCAGCATTGCTCAACAATAGCCAAAATACTAGGCTGTTATCAACACCTTTGTAGTTACCAATACAAAGCACAGCTCTGGGAAAATGAACTCCACCTCAGCCAAACCCAATACTCCAGGGTAGAGTCATGGACAAGGCTGGCCAGCAGCCTGCTTGTATGCTCAGTCCTCAACCTTAGCATGGCTGAGTTTCTTTCAGCAAGGCAGGATCTGCATCACTTGCTGTTAAAAGTGGTGTTCTCAATTTCTGAAACCTTTACCTTTCAGCTTTGAAAACAAGGGAATTCTTTTACTCTGATAATACAGTATTACATTATACTTTGTCTGATTTATTTACTTGCATAAAGATTTTATTTTTTAAAAAATATACATATTTGTGGAAGCCTTTTAATTATTTTACATCATATATATCTTTTTCTAAATTCAGATATTTAATTTGTATTCTGTTATCAATCATTTAGTAAATAGACCAGTAAAATATTGTCATGTAGTTGATTCATGCATACACCTTCCATTTTGAACCCCCTCTTGTCTTGATTTGTTGGTAGAGGACTAATTCCCTATTCAGCCATGAAATGCATGGAGCCAAGATTATTCTTTCCGCTTGAAAATAGGAAGTTTTGATACAGTTGCTGCATCTAGGAGACTTCTTAATTTTCTTCATCATTGATCTTTATGTCCCACATCACAACCATAATCTGTTTATCTAAGGGATAATTGGTTTTCAGTAACAACTCCAGTGTATCACTGTCTCCGCAGCAATGTAGGCATTCAACACATAGACCATCTTCTACATAAATAGCTTTAGCAATATTATATATTGCTGAGTTACACCATTATATTATTCAACTTTACATGTCTAGGTAAATTGAAACTTTGAGGAAGACAAAGGTATACTTCATCTAGACATTTTAATAAACTTCCTTTATACTTTGAAACTGAAATCTGTAAGTCTCTGCTAGGTTTCATTTGTATCTCTGTGTACTTGTTGTATATAGGGTGATGTACACATACAACACACATAAGAGAACTACACATTGACATTGCAGTTTTTACCAGAATTAGTTTTAGGTCTTACAGCACAGGAATTCCAAAGACTAGAACAAAGGATTTTTCCAAATTTGCAAATGGGACCTGGAAAACAGTGAAACTGTCCCTTGTTCAGCAGATCTTTTGCATCACAAACATAACACCTTCCTTGAGATGCATCCTTGGAGCTACAGAGGAAATGACAGGAACTTACAAGAGAGATTGTCACTGCACTGTAGTGAGGACATGCAGAATCAGAACAAAAGGAGCAAGAAGGGAGAGTAAAAGGAACATTCTGTATTCTGAGTTTTCTATCAGAATTTGAATTCCTTTGGGAATAAAGGCAGGAAATTACAGTATGAGAGGCAGTGACATGGTAGACTTCCTCAAGTGTTTTGGAAATTGTCAGGAAAAGAGTTACTGAAGGTGTAGGTAGTTTCAGGTGAGACGAAATGTCAGTGATTGAAAACTTCATCAGAGATAGCATCAGATACGTAGCACAAGCAGGCACCTTTACCAAAACAAGAAAAGAACCTTGATTTAAAACAAACAAACAAACAAGAAAAATAAACAAACTGAGGGGTCATAAAAGGAAGGATTTGGGTTGGTGGTGGGACATTTTTTTCTGATGCTTAACTGCATGCTTGTGAAAATGTACTATCTTCACCTCCAACAAATACAGCTTCAAAAACATTGCACAAGTTCAAATACCTAGTTGTCTAATACACTGAAAGTAAAAGGCAGCATGTCTAGCAGCGAAGATTTTCATAACAGCACTCATAAAGTTATCAAAGTGTTTTATTTTCATAGAATCCCTAAAATGAAGCTAATATTTTCCTGAGGGAAGGAATTTAAGCTGGATGATAGCCTTTTTGGCAGACACTCATATGATGAAGTGTGACCCAGGATTAGTGTGAAATCTCTAAAACTTCCCATTGATAATATTGTCCAAAGATGTGTGTATACTATGAAAGGATATCAAGATTTTTGTGAAGTTGTATTATCCCATTTCTCATTAACAAAATTAATATATCACTAATACTCTAACAGCCAAAGTAGAATATAATTTTGCATGGAAAGATAAGTATCAGAATGTGAATTATCTACATGGCACTAAAAGATTTAGGCTCAAAGGTCTGATTGATAGTCATATTTTATGCTTTTAATTTCCAGTAAATCATTCTGCTTATTGCTGTGGCTTTGTTTCCTGCCAAGCAGTAGCTTTCTTAGTATGTTTGAAGAGTGAAAACAACTAAGCACATTTAGATAGAAATAGACAGTTTTATTAAAGGAAAACAAATTTGAAAAAAAAATTGTATTACCTAAAAAGAAGGAACAGTTAATACAGAAATAAAAAGAAAAAATGGAATGTTAAATCTAACAAAAACCCCCAACCAATAGAATTAAAGCAGTGAAAGTGAATATAATCTGGTTTAACAAAATGAAAGAATCTGCAAAAATGATACAATTAAGTCTTTGTATTGAATTCTGTTCAGCTATGATTGTCATTTAAAAAAAATAGAAGTATTAGCATATGAGTCAAGGTTCTTACACACATTATTCTGTTTATGGAGAGTTTGTGAATATCAATCTGTTATTCCATAATTAAATAATTCTGTCTTTTTAATGCTCTATTACATTTCATTATTATTTAATTTTGTTACCTCTTTTGAACTAAATTATTTTTCCTCCAGTGATCAGTAAAAATATATCTGCATTATTCATAGATTTTATCATTTTTTAAAAATTTTCCTGTGAGTAACTCTTATATGCATACAGAAACTCTAAAAGTTTTGCCTGGGCTACTGCAATGAACTTTAAATGCTGGGTTTGTAAAGTGGTGGCCTTACCAACTTTAATCAGGTTTGATAAATTATTGCAATATTTTGTACTGCTCCAAAGTATTTTGTTAAGACTTCTTCATCTTCCAATCCTTTTCCTGTTATTTTTAGACTAGAAAAGGTGTCTTTCATGAAAATCCGTGTTTACTTGTGGAGAAGAAAAAATATTACAGTTTCCTGCTGTTATTTTGTAAATGTGGAAGGAAAATATCTTTTAAAGACCTTTCTGGAAATTTACCTTTCTATTCTAGGTCTTGTTTTCACTGCCATCACCATTGTTGCAGTCATGTCATATGAAATATTTCTTTTCTCCTGAATATACTTTTCTTCTGAATTATAAATTCAGAAAACGGCAAATTTATTTTTATAACTATGATTGGCAATCCAGGTCTTTGGTGGAGGCAAAGTTAACTCTGTGATGATACAGTTAGTTGCTAAATTGTATCTTTGCAGAGATGCTGGCAGTAAACTACTCCCTACCATTGTACAGGGACTATGCTGTCTTTGTTGAGCTCATCAGGGAGGTCTCTCTACGAACCCCCCTCACCCAAAGAATGGAAGTCTCCCCTTTCAGTCCAAGTTGGCTTGGAAGCATTATACAAATGTTACTACAATTCTGATTCTGACTAGTGTTTGAAACAACTAAAAAATAATACTCATGTTTCAAATGCTAAATAAAAATGCTGTAAAAGGAACTGTTTGAACTGTAAAGCAAGTGGAGCTGTGTGGAGGCCATGTGTCGAGCACTGAGGTTCATATCTCAGAAGTTTTTGTTGTCTCTGTTCCTTTACAAGAGTTTAAACACATTGATAGTACTGGTACCACATATAAATAACTTACCTACATTGTCCCTTGCTGAAGCTTCTGGAATGGGCAAAATTTCCAGGAGTCTTGGTTTTGCATATTGCAAGTTGTTGTCTGTGGTTTTCTTCTGAATGTAAGAAACAGAAGACGGTAAAAATGCAAATATTTGTCAAAAGTAACCCTACTTTAAATTAATGCCTCAAGGGCCTTCTACCAAGAGAAGAACTGTGATGAAATGTGAAGACTGATTATTGCCATTTTTCTACTGTTTCTATAGGCTTGACACTAGTGTTATGCCTAGTGGCATAAACACACTAGTGGTGTGTTTAATGTATTTCAGATCTGTGAGATTAGGTAGCTCCTCCTCATGTTATCCATAGCATAGAAATAACCTCGAGTTACTTCTTGATGATTTCTCTTGACAATGTGGATCAAATGCACCACCTTTTTGATGATGTAAACCTTCTCTGAAAGTTTATCCTGCTGGGTGACTGTTCCAGGTGCACTATGCTGTTTATGCTCCCTGTGTTAAATAGCCTGTCACCTTTTAGTGCTGATTGTTGTTCACAGCTGTAGTGCTTAATTATAGCCTATGCTGATGCAGGTTGAAAGCTGACTACAGCAAAGACTAGATTATCTGGTAGATATTTTGGCCAACTGATAAATGTGTAGCTGAATTAAATTACTCCAACAAAATCAAATAAATAAACAAATCTAACAAAACCCATCAAGTGTAATAATGTTGTTAGAGTGGGAACGGTAGACAGCTTAATTAACTTCAGTGTTGAAACCATGAGGCCAGACTGGACCACATTAATTATTCATTTATAAATCTTTCAGCTTCAATATAGAAAGGCAGTTCCTCTGACTTAGAAAAAGAATCTAGACCAGAAGTACCCAACAACATGAGTGTATTTTCAACAGAATGCTTCAAGGAAAAGAGCTTCAGTTTTCACAGGAGTTCTTGATTTTATCCAGAATACTGACATGGAAACTAATGGAAGAAAAAAAAAAGTGTTATTATTCTCTAATATCTGCCAGGAAATAAGGTTCTGTACCTCCATTCTGGCTATTAACTTGCAGAATAGCATTGTACTAGCCCCTATAGTACAATAGCAATGCATAGTTGCCGCTAAAAAATGTTTATTCCTTTGAACAAGAAGTACCTTGCACATTTTAGTGCTGAGCATGATGCCCTGATCAAAATTCCTCTGTTTAGTTACCAGTCAGACTGTTGTGTTGCCTTCTCTAATCCACTCTTGAAGTGCACTAGGTAATTTTCTGCCAACTAGATGCACCTTCACAAAATTTGAAGTATGAGACTATTGTGTGGCATTACACAACGACTTGCAAGGGAATGGTAAAAAAAAAAAGGCTGACAATATGTTGTTGTTACTAAAAGGACTAATTCAGATAATCACAGTTTCCCTAAAAGATCTATGCCTGCATAATTTATAACTATTTATGGGAGTAGTGTATAGGAAGATTGTAGGGCCTGATTTCTTTGCAGTTTTATTCAACACCCATAAATCTACTTTGCCTTTGTAGTATACTATCTTCTTGATTATAAAAACACATACCTGCCTTCTCCCATGAGACATCCCCATGTTTCTCCATAAAGTTTGTCTGGTCATGTCAAACTTCTTTTTCATCACTCCTCTTGCTGCTCTGTACAGCCCTTACCTCACATTTCTTCCCTTTCCATCAAGATAAAAGGGGCTAGTTATTTTCCCATCTCTAATGTAGCTCTAAGTGATTGTTGATCATAACTGGAGTGTTAATTTATTTGCTTTGTAAGGATGTACTGACAGATGTTTAGATGCTTTGTCAGAAAAAGCATTCATTTACATGTAGACATATGCGATAATTTCAGCTGTAACAACTTCATGATATTCATGAGAATTCATAAGTTTTGCAGCTGTTCCCCAAATCTTTCCTAGGCTCAGATGATTCCTGTACAAATGTTTGCTGCTTCATAGCTAAGATCATGCTTAGATATATTTCCTGTTCAGGTCCTTAGTTAAGATACAGCAGAAGAGTGTAATAAGTAAATGGAGCAATGATGAGGAGTTTTAATCATTTATTGATTGTATGAAACTTGAGCTATTTTTCATTGCAATTCTGAGGGTGTAAATCTTGTGTTTAGTAGAAAAAATACTCCTGACAGAGAAATAATTCATTGCTAGCTAAACAGTACTTGAAAATTCTTTAAAATTTACTTGTTGGAGAATACTATTCCATTAAATATTTCTTGATATGTGTACGTTTTCAACAGTCATTATTCTGGCTTTTCTTGTTTCCCTTTTTATTTTTTTAAAATATTTATTTAATTACATTAAATTAAAATTCATATCATAAGCATAAATACATCTCATACTTTGGCTGCCAACAAACAGTTTTATCTAATTATAATTAGAAATTATTGATATTCCTACATAATGATTGAATATCTTTTAAACTCAGTAGTGTATTTTGTACAATGTCATTATCTACATTAGGTTTTGGTATTTAACATGAAAATAAGATCTCAGTTACTCTCTATAGGCACCTCTGAAATGAACAGTTTGCTTCATGTTACCAAGGAAACAGATCTTTGCAAAGATATAAGGCCACTTTGATGTCATTGTAAACCACTAAAGTGGAAATCTTTAGCGTTTGTCAGCCTCTTGAGAGTAAGCAGTTTGCTCTAATCAAAATGAATATAAAATTATTCTGATCATGTAGAAATGCAGCATTCTTGAAGCAAGCATGCTCACTAGTAACCACACATTTTTTTTTTCCCCAATGATTCGGGACCAAAAGAAATCTGATTATATTTTATTGAAATATACATGGGTATCTAACCCTGCATATTCCTGAGCACTTTTGTTCCTGAAAATTTAAATTGGCATATGTATAAGAATTTGAAAACTGAATATTTTTCAATTCAGAAGCATATTATGCATTGCTTGAGGGGATAATACATGCTTGTTTTTGAAACTCACTAAGAATAAAATGATTGTAACATAGAGAGAGAGAAAAAAACCCCAAACAATAAATACTGCTATTTAGGGCTACTCTGTGACTTTTGAGAATAAGCTAAGTCCCTTTGTACGTAATGGTCTCACAGGCATTTGTGCTTAGGGGGGAAATGATTGAGTAAATCAGAAAAATAGTAGAAAAGATCTACAGGGAACAAACCAAATCTCATTTGAAATATTCAACCATGTTTCTGTGAATATGGAAGGTCAATCTCTGCTTATCTTTCCTTCAGGAGTTCAATGCAATAATAATAAAATCCTAGACTAAGACAGCTAGCTCTTTAATACTTCTAAAATAATTCTCTGGCTACAGGGGCTAGAAAAGAGTACACATATGTTAAGGCAACATTTTGTCATTCAAAATGCAGACTATAAAAATGAAGGAAAATGTGAAAAATTAGCATCATACTCTGACATCTCATCAAGCCTCAGAATCTTTTTGCTTGACTACGCTGCACGCAGTGGAAACTGCTGGATTGTGATCGGGGGGGCAAAAACAAAAAAGTTGAAAAGTGCCTTCAGAGGATAGGTGAGGGAAAAGGAAAATAAAGAAAATTGAAACAATTTTCAAGGAAGAGCAATGGAAGCAATGAGGCTTTAAAAGACATAACCTGAAACAATGAGCTACAGAAAGCTGGGAGACAGGGTGTGTCCACAGATGAGTTGCAAATAAGAACCAGGCAGTATTAGAGGTGAAGTAAATAAAAGATACCAAGAATTGATGGTAGTAGAGAGCCCGTGCTTGCCAAGGCTGATAGTACGTGGCTGGTTTTTTTCTGCGGTCATGTATTCCCTTCACTTTCCACCTTCATTTAGTTTGTTGAACATAAAGCAAAGATAGGGCAGTTAAACACTTATAACTTCCTTGAATACATTCTGCTAAATCAACACCAGAATACTTGAATATGTTTGTGCATATTTTCAGTTAAGTAATACATTTCATCTCTTCAGTACCATCAGCAGGAATAGGCTTAGTGTATGCATCATTATCACAGTCCAACACGATAGATAATAGTATCAATACTGCCTAACTTCCTAAAGTTTTTATGAGATCATTTACTACTAAAAATATTTATTGCCTCATTTGCACATACTCCAAAAGCACAGGAATGCTATTCATGTGCCCTCTATGCTAAGGATAAATCATTATACATATGTTTCCTTTATACTCTTGCATCTATTGTAGCCTCCTGACAAGTCCAAGTTAATGACTTGTTAATAGCTGATTAAATTATTTTCATCAGCTGGGATAGCCATTATTGTCTAGAGTCATAGTATAGGCAACAAACCCATGAACCTACACTAGGTCTATAAATTTCATTTTAACCATATATACCTGTATGCAGTATTTCTATGAGAGAGAGGAAAATACTACTGCCACTCTGCTTGGCACTGATAAAATAGCATTTTAAATACCATGTGTATGATAACTCCAGGAGGTACAGAAAACCTATGTTAATAGATATTGGAAGATCTCAGTTTTGTTAGCCAATAAAAACCAGTGCTCCAAAAATATATATTTATTCTTTATAGAAAAATTGGGAGTGAGAGATAAATGACAAAGAAGGAGCATAAATATTCTCAAGGTCACTGGGGATATAAAAACAGGGAGGAACTGTAGATTAAAAAAATCTTAAGCTGTAAATCAAAAGAGTATTTAAATTATGATAGGAAAAATCTTCTATGATAACCTTCCTGCAGGCATAGTGGGAGAAAATAGCCAATGAATTGTACAGTGTATCTTGGTAGGTTTCTTAACCGGATTGTACACAACTGAAAGAAATGCTCTATGATCTATGAACACACTTTCAGCCTTTTATTACTATTTCATTTAAGATTCTGATTGGAGGGTGTGCCAGAAACTTGATAGGTGATCAATACCACTCATGTAAGAAATACAGGCTTTATAAATGCACACATCCCCAAATCTGCAAAGTATCTGCCTATGCATCAGATATACATACATGCACTGAGCTGTATACATAAAAATATAAATTCCATCTTGTAAAGTCACATAAACACCATGAGATTAATAAGTGCTGAATTTTAAATACATGTGTTTTGGCTGGGGCTTTCTCCAGTTTTAAGTGTTTAAAAATTAGGTGTCCAGACGATGTCATGGCTCCTTCTGGGCTCAGTGTAGTCAGCACTGGCAGCATATTCATCCCACCTGCCTTATACACCTATTTTAGAGCGAGGTTAATTCTTTTCTCTTTATCCTAACCACTGCCTTAGCTGGCTCGCTTAAATTAAACATGTAATTTTAATTACTGTCATAAATCAATAATTTCCCTCTGGAAACTGTAAAAGGAACTTTTGAAAATCCCACATAACATTTAGTGGCAGTAGTTTATATTCAGTAATGGTTACTCTGCAAGGTGTTCAGTTAATATCTACAGTGAGACACAACTACATTCAAAAAAGCTCTGCAGTGAATTAGAGATGTCAGCTTTGTGAGATAATGAGGGGACTGACTTACAATGCCACACTACCTGGTACAGGCAGCATGTTGGCATAGATCAGCTGTAAACTTCCTGCTAATAAAGATACAGCCCAGCATAGATCTCTAAATACCTTTCCTTAAGTCAGCAGGCAGCTGAGCACCTACTTTAATGAACAGATCTCTTGTGACATGAAGTGTATCGCACACATCTCTGCTAATGAGAAGAGGTTGGAAGAAGCCCCTATAGGAATGACAACTCTGTAAGCCACATGGCCCAAGTTCACTTTTCCACCTAATGCTGGGGGAGGAAGGGCACAGTGCTAGGATCAATTCTTACAGCTGTGCTTCTATTCTGGCAATAAAAACGCAGCCAGCCAGAGATGATACATGTGCACAAGACTATGATACAAGGTATTTCATAATGATATATAAAGGTACTTCTCCTGGCTAATACAGTCAGTGCATTCTATGGGGAGAGTAGTGATTATAATAAAGGGAAGACAACACTTGGCATGGCTTGTTTGCAGAGGAATTCCAGTTATATCATGTGTCAGTCACCAGCCAGTACTTTTTTACTGAATATATATTGCAGACAGCATTCAGTTTGCAGTTTGCACAGAGGCAAGTCTTAGGTCTGCCATACCAACAACAGCAATGAAATTCCAGCATTCAATAGTATTTCTTAACCACCAACACTTAAGTCTGTGCATTTTAACTTCAGAAAACAATGACAAGTGCTTTATACAAATTTGCTAGAATTATAGAAGGGGTTGGATTGGAAAGGACCTTAAAGACTATCTATTTCTAAATCCTGCACTGCTGGCAGGGATACCTTCCACCCAGACCAGGTTGCTCAAAGCCCCATCCAATCTGGCCTTTGACACTTCCAGGGACGGGGCATTTATTAGTGCCAAAGTGGAACATCATGTTTCAAGTGCTAGAATAAAACCAATCTAAACGTGCCTCATTTCAGTGTGACAAACTTTAATTTAAAAGTGAGTGGATAATTGCCATAATTCAGCCCCAGGTCTGCCACATCATCAACAGCAACGAAATTCCAGAAATCCCCAGTACTTTTTAATCACCATCTTTAAGTCCATACATTTTAACTTCAGAAAACAATGACAAGTTATGAGATAGCTGTGGATTTAATAACTCCATTATTCTCTGCCTAGAACTATACTTTGTTTCTAATGTTGCTGGGGTATGAAGTACTTCTAACAGATAAGTTGTTCCCCAAGAAAGACTTTTCTAGCTGAAAAAATACAAAGCAGAAAAACTCAGTAACACACTAGCAGGGCATCATGCCAGCATTTTTGATTCTTTCACAAAAAAACCCCACCCAAAACCAAACCCCAAAACAAACAAATAAACAAACACCCAACCCACGCCCCCCCAAAAAAAACCCCCAAACAAACAAGAAACAAAGGAAAAAGAATGGGAAGAATGAGAAAATTATAGCAGAAATATGAGGCAATATGCATTATATTGACCAGACAAACTTTGTGCTGAAAGATTGGTGTACAGAGTGTCATGCAGAAAGAATCACATGATACTAAGGAACAGAATAATAAAAATAAGACACAATTTAATAAACCATTACTAGTACTAGGAAATTTGAATAGATTAATAATGAAAATGTAGTGCCTTTTGCATGAGAAATTTTTGTTCCAACAAGAATTTCTGTTACAAACTTCATCATATGAAAACCTCTTCATATAACATAAAAGAGGAAATTTCATGTGACTAGTGACAAAGGATAAGTTAAAACTTCTGGTACAATGTGGACAGAAAAGGATAAATGTACTCATAGCAATCAAGTAAGATACAGTGCAAAGAGAAAACTATAAATTATATATAAACTGAAATAAACTGGTCAGGATAAACATAAGCTAAAACACTGAGAAGGGTCTTAGGACAGTGAGATGGGTTTATCATCTTTCATGCCAGAAGTACAAGGCATTAAGAATCAGAAAACCAAACAAGAAGATCGGTTTTAAGGTTAAGCTGTATAAATTAGTAATTTTATAGACTCACATTCAAGAGAAACAAATCACTAGATCTGAGGATTAAGGAGATCCCTTCCAGTCATACATTTGTATTTCGAGGAAGTTGGAAAGTATATTCTTGTATGTCAAAGATGACTGTATCTTTACTCAGCAATATGTGCACTACACCTGGAGAATGTTATGAATATTTTAAGGCACCTGAGAATGAATCAAAGACAATTCACTCAAAACACAAGATAATAGAAGCCTTGGGAAAAAAAGGCAACAATTGTTTTTGAAAGTATTCCTAGGACATGATCTATTTCTGCTGTAATATGAAACAACAGAATTCTACAACAAAAAACCAGCTCTGTTCAGCCAGAAGTCTTCTAGTTCAACCATCAATCTGATGTCACCATAATAATCTATAAACCATATCCCCTTGAATGCTTGGTGGGACAATCCTGCCTCAAATGCAAACCACATTAAAACTGTTGAGTTACAAATTAGGGGTTTTGCAAGAAATGTTAATTTCAAAATGTAACTCCCATAAATCATGGTTTGTTTTGAAAGCTTTTAGACTTGTAAGTAATGCTTTAGTTTTATTTAAGTAATGATTACAGTGTTTGGGATTGGGGTTAATTTTGTATGCTTTAAATGAAAGAGATAACATCAGTTCATTATCTAGTTCAAGTATTCACTTACTAAGTACAGGATTTCCTTCTTTGATGCACAGTCCTGGACTGTCCTCCAGTCGTTCAGTTATTTTCCTTACTTAATTTGTCTTTAGAACGGTAATTATTTTTGCTTTGCTTGTATACCCCTGATTTATATTTGGCTTCTACAAGTATTGAACCAGTGCCATCCTTAGTACTATAGCAAAATGTTATTTCCTATTTAAAACACTCCTATGAACTGCAACAGCTGTAACATTTATAAATTTTCTCTGTTTCCCCCATAATGTTTACAAGTCTGCTAATGAAGGTTATATGAAATGAGTTACAATGAACTGGTGTCATGGGATTGAGACTGCACATCTAAAATTCTGAAGAATTTACAGAATTCTCTACCTTTTATAACATCACCGGAAAGGTTTTAGTGAATCATCAAAGAGTTTTTGCAAGAGATATTGAGAAATCCTTAAAAAAACCGCATTTTGAGAAATACTTGCCAGGTGGTAGCACAAGACAACAGCAGCATTACTATGGCAAAATTAGTGTCAACAACTGTATTCTCAGTAAATCATGCTCATGTCCCAAGCTTGAGGTCGGGGTGGTCAAACTGGCTGAACTGTACAGTATAAAAATCATGGCGGGAAGTGAGGGGAAAATTCACTCTGAGCAATGGAGGAACATAATCTTTATATCACTTCAGTCTTTTCCTCAACACCTTACAGTCTTGGTTCCTATGACATTCTTAAGAGTTCATTTCTCATAGCTAATTATGTACCTACAGAACAAACAGATGCTAATAAGGACAAGCAATAAAGTCTTTGGCTTGCCACAGCGGCCTTTCATCATTTTGATGCTTTGGGTGGTCTCTTGATTTGTTTCTGAGTGGGCTGGCTGTTCTGAGCTTACCTATCCTGCTGGTCAGTTTACTGTGTTAGTTCATGCTGATATGAAAGGCACCTGATTAAAAACTAGTAGGGACATCTGGAGGACTTCCCCATGAGTGAATATTTGCTTTGTGGATTTTTTTTTGTTGTTCTGTTTTTTCTTTGTCTTACACACGCAGGATGACTGCTTTTGTGATTTAAATTACTGTAGTTAATTAATGAAATGTCTGAAATGCAGATTCATCAGTGTACTCATGGTAGAAGCTGAGTTAAACTTAAAGACCTGGTGCAAGTGCATTTTCTGGGCATTTGTCCTGGTAGGCAACGTGGTGGCAGTTTGTTTCCACTTGCTGCTCACCTATTCTCATGTTTCTAGCAAGAAGACAAGTGAGTTGTGATGGATTAATGGATCTTTAGACAGGCCCAAAGGTACAACCTTTAATTTCTTTTCAGGTTCAGACATTGTCTTACCTCTTTGAAATGATTACTGCTGCTGCCTAACAGATTTAAAAGAAATTTACTGACTCCCTGTCTAAGTCTGTTGCCATTTTGAAGCACATTGTTTCCATGCCCATGTCAAACTGTTATCTGTTATTAGAGTAATAGGAAGAAATGGAAAACAATAGTTGCAAATATTGGAAGCTGTCACATTCATGTCATCATTAATTTTGATTTATTTACTTTTATTCTGGAAGCATCTCTGTAAAGGGTAGGAAGTAGAAGTCAGAAAATGTCAGGTCCTATCAAAAAAAAGAGAGAAGATTATCAAACAGGAGGAGGAAGATGAAACCAGCAATTTAAATGCCAGTATCAATGACAAGCTTGTTAACCTGCACAGTCTGTGACAAATAAGACCAATTGGGATGGGGTAGCAGTTGAAGTGGAAGGACCTCAATCAAGTTTTATGCAAAAATACAGAGAATAAATGTTTACATCTGCAAGTAATAAAGGAGCTCTTCCGCCCTCTGTCTACAAATGGAACTGCAATTCATGTATGCATCCTTGGATGAAACACTTCAGAATTTAGTAGTAGTCTAACCCAGGTTCTTTGCGAATGTCTTATTTGTTATTTCAGTTCTGGGTTTAGATAGCTGTACTCCTAACAATGTTCAAGCTAGCTGTTTTAAAAGTAGTTTTAGGTATGACTACTGAACTGTTGTAACAGAAAAAACTTCAATACAGGCTTTCCCTAGGATTGAGAACCCATTTTCTTCACTATGAAGATTCCTATTAACAGCATTCTCAAGGAAATTTCTTTTTAAATTCTAAAAGTATTAAACACTCCATATAAACACAGTAGTGCACCAATAGGAGGAAGAAGTAAAATACCTTCCTCCATCTCTCTAGCAGAGGAACGTTAGAGGAGTACCTTTCTTACTGTCTGTATTTTCAAAGTGTAAGTGAGCAGAAGAAACATTTTCAAAGTCTCTGTGAACTGCCAGGCCAAAATTATAAGAACTACTTAACATTTCTTATAAAAGTCAAGCTTTTAAAAAAGGCAAAATGTGCCCCTATGATGGCTCAGTAAGACTGTGCTAAGGAACACTGCTGAATTTGCCTATTAAAAAGGAAATCGAAATTCCAAAGCTAATACTATCCCCAATATAATTGCCTCAGTAAGAGCCTTTCTGTTAATTTCAATGGGAATTGGATCTATCATTCTACTCTCTAGGGTAAGCAGTGATACCAGTCAGTTTTTAAACCCATGATTTATTCCAAATGCAGTCTGCAGAATGCCACCAGTAGAACATTCCTTTGTACTCAAAATAGTGTGTCTTTCCATATGGAAAATACAGAATTTGCAGTCAGAAGCAGCACTGGACTCATGCTTGTGTTATTGCTCCTTGCTTCCAAAGATGTCAGCTTTTAATTGGCGAGGGTATGCTACTGAAATGGGCAGCCAGACTCCCTCATTGTAAGTTAGGATAACATCTGTCTTTTCAACTCGCTTTGGCAAAGGAAGCATGCACAATTTTTTGTTATTCCAAAAGTCCTTCAAGCATGAAGAACATGAAGTTCCAATGAACTGGAACTTCCTTGTTTCAGTGGTGTTGTGAAAAGTTGATTTATTTTCTTATCTATTTTTTTTCTCTCTATCACCATTTTGTTTGGGGTTTTTGTTGTTTGTTTGCTGGTTTGTTTGGGGATTTTGTTGTTTGTTTGCTTGTTTGTTTGTTTTTGGTTCAGTTTTTTCCCTGCTTTTGGCAATTTTGGTGAAGTTTTCAAGTTATTTTGATACAACTTTAGATGATACACTGGATAGAAATCCTTCATTCTTACATTATTTAAATTCCTAAAACTAAATCTTTAATAAAATTGAAAATCATATTTACTCTCCAAATGATGCTGGCATGCATGTATGACATACTGAAATTAATTCATGCAAGCTGTTTGGATTTTTTTATGGTGTCTGAGGCTTTAAAAACACACAGTATTAGCTGGCTTCTAATATTAAAAGCTAAATAGAAATATCCTTCCTCACATGAAGAAAGATACCTAATACAAAAACTAAATGAACACTGTTCTTCAGTAAAGACAAGTCTAATTTTGGTGGGTTTTATAACACAAGATAAACTGAAGTGTTGAAGGGAGAAGAGGAGGAGGTGAGATGGTCAGATATGCAATGAACCTGAAGAAAGGAGCATGGAAAAGAGCAACTAGTTGCACTGAGGCAAAAGTAATGCCACCCAAACTGCTGGAAATCCTGTCAACTTCCAAAAGATACTTTGGGATGTGCTTTAGCTGCTTATCATCCTCCCTCCTGCAACATTGGGCTGGTCTCAACACTTGCTGCCTACATTGCCAAGGAGCAGTGGCACCCCTAAAACCTGGAGAAGAACAAACCCCTAAATGATCAGGGATGGCCAGCAGGTTTTATTTTTTCTACCCTTCCACCTCTCTTCAGCACCATTTGGATCAGGAGCCAGAGCTTGTGAAGGTCATTTTCTGTACAGTTTTTCACTAAAGGACTAAAGGTGGGAACAAACACCATGCACTTTCAGCTGCGGCTGAGAAGAATTTCAGGTGCCGAAATACCTTTCAAATGTAGACCTCCAGAAGTAACCAAGGACAGTGTTCTTTATGGTATAATGTTATTACATGCGACACTTCTGTGACAGACCTCTTTTATGTGCTTTTAGCCTATGGCAATATGTTATGGAGAAAAGAATTCACTGACATATCCAGAAAAGGAAACACAATGCATAAAAAATTGAAATGACAAGGTTGACAAGGTTATTGTGTAGCTTTTGTTGCATTATGATAATAACTAACAAACTGTTATGCTATGTCCAAAACTTCTTAGAATAAGCAATGCCTTTTTCTCTCATATGCTCTACAGTATACTTCAATGGTTTTTTTCAGTCTCTTTCTCCTTTTCTCCCAGTAGAATAAAATGCAACACTAAATACCCCTCTCTGCAGTGGGTCCTTTGTGGGTGTTGGCATGGTTTTTTTTGTTTGATTTGGTTCTTTCATTGCTTGTTTACTTATGTTACCATACTGACTTCTAAATCCAGGAAGGGATAGTGCCACTCCACAACTTCCAGGGTTATTTCTCTAGCAAGAAAGGTTATTTTCTCTTGTGTGGATCTACACACTTACCCTTCACCAAGCCCATTGCAATTACTACTGTTCTTCTATCTTCCCACTTCAGAGATCTCTGTCTTTCTAACGTTTCCTAGAAAATTACTTACCAAAAGTGGAGGCATACATGATCAGATCCTTCCCTAACTAGGTTTCATAAATAAAGATGATTTGTGACCCTTGAAGATGTAGACTACTGTTGTGATTAGATCTTTGCCTTTTTTAATAGGAACTTTTTGTTTGTTTTTAATAGACTATAAAAAACCTTAAAATGAAGCAGCATACAAAAAAATCACCATGACTGGATATTATTCATTGAATTTTATGGGCCATTTAAAATAAGTTTGTCTAAAATATGGCTAAAAATTTAAAGGAAAAAAAATTAAATCTCTGAAATGACATGCACAGAGGCATAGGCTCTGGAGATCTAGTGGGTCCTTTCTTTTTTTAACATTATAAGAAACCTAGTCCATGCAATCTAGTATGGAACTAACTAATTCATAACAAACTTCTGAAACACTAACACATATGTCAAATCTGTCTTGTGCCTGTAACATTTTGTAAACAACAGTGCTTGATGTTTGCTGTTACTTCTTTGATCTTATAAAATCCACCACAGAGATAAGAATATCTTCAACAAAAGCTGAAAACATTTCTTTTCTAGTAATGGCAGTCACATTGTATCATTAGCAATTTTTTTTCCCACTGGTGACGCATCATTTCAATTTATACATTCTTGATAAGGTAATCAAATACACTTATGGCAGATTTTGCAGTTGAGAGACAAGATCAATAACTTTTGAAAGCATCAGTAAGCAGCTGTGCAATACGACTGCATACACACACACACACACAAAGAAAACAAACTGGAAGAATTGTTTAAAAAAAACTTTTAAAATATTTGACCACTGTCAGAAAAATCTATATTTCTGAACAGTCTTGTTCTTTTGCTATGAGAGATACAAAGACAACATAATGAACCTATATTAAAATATCTGATAGCTTAAAATATTTCATACTCTCTTCTTGTACTCAGAAATATGTTTTAACTTGTATTTAAAAATCTATAAAAAACTTTTTTTTTCATGCAAGATGGTTTTCTAATCTAAATGTATTAATTTTTCTGTTTTCAAAACATCCACAATTAGTATAAATGGTAACATTAGTAAAGATATCTGGAAATTTGTCTTTCTGCTATGCATAGGATTGTACTTTTAGATAACAGTGGGAAGGTAGAAGGGAACATGCTGGCTGTTAGGCCTGACTGTGTAAATTATTCAGACTGTAAGACCTCCTTCAGAACCCTTGAACTGAGCCTGTAAGCCCTGCAGGATGTCATCTTTCCCAGAGCCTGCTCTGGAGGAGCCATTAGGCGGTAACCAAAGTGTGAGGGAAGTGCAGCTGGAGCAGTAAGAGGAAGGCTATTGGAAGCCATCAGATTATTACTCTTCCAGGACTTGTGGAAACACCAAGGATTCTAGAGTATGAATTGTTACTAGAATTCATGGAGTGTTTGTGTTATTTTTGCCTGAGCAGGGCACTCTGCGTGTGTGTAAAGCACAGTATTTAAGGGTGAAAACTAGAGCAAGTTCAAACACTAGATACAATATCAGAAATACAAGATATTTTAGGTATATCTCAATATAGTCTCCCAATTTGAGCCTAGTTACTGATCTATATGGGGGGAAATTATCTGTAATGAAAAAATTTCTCTGGTGAATAAACAGTAGGTTATACTATGCAGTATATTTATGCTATACATGGAAAGCATTTTTCATTGTAATTTTAAGAGCAAAAAGGCTTCAATTCACTATGTTATCCTAAAAACCAAGATATGTATAGATGACTTGTTCTTTTCCATAGTTTTTCAGCTGGTATTATTTATCTGTTGCATAAAAAAGTTGTCTTCCTCTTTATAGCACCATTAAATACACTTGATTATATTGACTAAACAAGGACCCACATCTTTTTTTCTAGCGTCTGTTATACTGCTGGGAGTACAGATATTAAAAAAAAAAAAAAGAAGAAAAATAATTGTGGTACATTGTTCTGGTCCTTAATCTTGAATTCAAAAAGCAGGAATGGCCAATGGCCATAGCTCAGGAAGTGGTATGATGGACTGTAAGCTAAATTAATTGAAATGTTAGATTTTTCTTTTAGATAAAGTAGAATGCAAAACTGGTTAAACTAATGAATTACTATTAATATTACCAAGAAAAGATCACTGTCTCTTACTTCTAATGATTACTTAAGGAAATAGCACCTTTATTTATAAAAGAGGGTAAAAAAGACTGTGTGTGTTGTTTTCTTAAAAAATGTGCAGCTGCCAGGAAGCAGAAATTTTGCAGTGTTTTTTAGGTCAAATTATATTATGAGACTACTCTGCAATTAAAGCTAAAGAGAATGAACAGCAGAGTTATTATTAGATTGACAGTGTCTTAAACTATCCAGGTATTATTTTCTCCTATTACTATTTCCACATGATAAAGTCTTCTTTGTTGTGGGAGACAAACAGGCAACCCATTTCAAATTAACGGAAGCAGCACTAAAAAGTGCAGAATTCTACGAATCATACAAAAATATGGTAGACAAACTTTTAAAAGTCCTTCCTTCATTCTTCTTTCATCACCTACTCCTTAAAAACAGCAGTCATTCGATCATGAGAGTTCAAGTTCTAACTTGTTTCTTCAGTGGAGTCCTGCGAAGGTTTTCAGTTTCATTTTCAGTGAACAGTAATGCACATCCTCTGGAAAGCTACCACCACATATAGTTAAGCACTTGGATGAAAGTGGCAACCATCTGTTCAACAGAGCACTCTTCATCTGAAGATTAGATTGTGTGGAGAGTTTCTATGCTTTCATAAAGGAAAGCTAGTATCACATGTATACACTTTGAATTAAAAGCAGTTACTTTGACTCATGGTAATCTTTCAATTTTTGTCAGACCTGTCATTTTTAAAGATACAGATCTATGATCTTAAAAAAATTAAAACAAAACCCACATAGCAACCCTTTTTAATATCACAATTGACCTAGTAATAACTGCTATCCACTTATATACATAATGCTCTTCTCGTAACCTGTTTTAATATTTCTAAAACTGCGACTGGCAGATTCTGGGACAAACTCTGGTGGAGAGAAGATTCCTAGTGCAAGACTTCATAAAGTCAACATTTATTCTGGCTAGCATGCTCAGTTCTTTTAGTTCTGTTCATGATAAATCTGGGAAGCAGCTTAGATCATTAAATCCCTTCATGGCACACTTCATTTCATGCTGTCATGTCATACCTGTCCAGAAATCCTATGCTAGTTTTACTTTCACTGTTACCTGTTGACTGAAGAGATTCAAAAGAAAAACTCCTATAGAGTCACATTCAATAATGTGAGGAGCTGGACTGGTAACAAATCAACACTGCAACATCTGCTGGGGGTAGGTCACTAGCCAGAGTCAGATGAAAATGTGCACTGAGATGATGGATGCTAAAACCTGTGAATGATTCATAGCAGATTGCATAGGATACAAGATAAGATAGTTGCCCCGGGGGCAACGAGGCTGCAGGGGTGCCTCCAGTGGCCACAGGGAGCTCCTACCAACCTTTGTACACATTCATGCTCTCCTAAGGATGTCATTACCTTGGGCTGCTATCCAGGAGTGTGTGTGGGAGAATAACTTCATGCTCTATTGAAGCAAAGAACACTACAGAAACAGCAGAGATATTTGGCAAAGCTATGCTGGAACATCCAAAGGGTGAAAGCTGTGAAAATTCGACATGTTTGCTAAATAGGTCTCCTCTTGTCCGAGTCAGTTAGAAAACCTCCTGCTGCCGCAGCATATATGACATGGAGATTTCAAAGACATCAATACTGTTAATCTCTCACTAAGCATGAAGACACCTGCAATTTGCCCAAAGAATAATGATGGTAGGAAAATGTTTAGCCTTCATCTGTGGTACAACGTCACCTTTGGGGATCTGCTTTGATTTAGCAATGATCTAGCTCAATGCTTCCTAAGTTGGTGGTATCCAAACCTTACACGCAGGCCTTTGATTGTCTTGAGGCAATTTGCTTTCACGCTGGCATTATAAACAAAAGGGAGTTTAGAAAAGCAAGAGGCTGCCTGGAGAAGCTTGGAAAACTTACATAGTTTTCCCTATGACTGACTCAAGAGCATTTAGAATGACAAGTAGATTTTAAACTTAGTGAAATTATAATGTTTTATCTTTACTGAACAAAAGATATATAGTTTATGTTAATGCAATAAAAATATTTTTTTCAGTGTATTTGTTATTGTGACACATATGTGGATAAAATATTAATCATGTTTTGGTATTTTGGATGAAACTATGTGAGATGAAACTACATGGAGACCACATATCTTGTGAAATGTGAAAAGTTAATATTTGACAAATATTGAACGTCAGCCAGCAATGTACTCTTACCATAAAGAAGTTGAAAGATATCCTGGACTGCATTAAAAAAAGTGTTGTCAGTGATGATCCTTCTCCTCTACTTGGCATTGGTGAGGCCACACCTGGAGTCTTGTGTCCAGTTCCTGGCTCCCCAGAACAAGAGACATGGACATACTGGAGAGAAGCCAACAAAGGGCCACAAAGATCATGAAGGGGCTGAAGCATCTTTTCTACGAGAAAAGACTGAAACAGCTGAAACTGTTCAGAATCGAGAAGTCTCAGAGGGGACCTTATTAATATACATAAATAACCTGATGGGAGAATGCAAAAATGGCAAAGCTAAAGTCTTTTCAGTGCTGTCCAGGGACAGAACAACAGGCAGTGGGAACAAACTGATATGCAGGATGTTCCCTCTGAATATCAGGAAACACTTTTTTACTGTGAGTGTGACTGAGCACTTGCAAAGTCTGCCCAGGAGGCTGCGGTGTCTCTGTCCTGGGAGATCTTCTAAAACCATTGGAACATGATCCTGAGCAGTCATATCTAGATGACACTGCTTGAACAAGGGGGTTTGACCAGGTGGGATCCAGAGGTCCCTCCCGACCTCAACCAGTCTGTGATTCTGTAATAGTATTATGTCATCACAATTTCTATAATAGTGTGAGTTCACTTTAATGAGAATACAATATCTGCAAATAAAATAGAATCATTCAAATAGGTTACAATGAACCAGTGTTTAAGATGATTATAAATGGCATACTGGGGAGATACAGTAGTTTTCCTGTAAATGAGGTCTCTGAGGAATTTTGGTGTTGCCGAGACAGATTTGTTGAATGCATCATAAAAACTCAAGTTCTAGTTAGTAAGAAACTAATAGATTTTTGTAATAAAAACTGTTTAACATGAGGCTTGTTGTGTGCATCATGAAGGATACAGTACTTTATCTATCATTTTATTATTTTTTTATTCTTTGGGTTGACAAAATTTTAACAAAACCTTTAACAAAACTGTTCTCCCTTTACCTAGTAGTCACTAAAAGAAAACAAATTAGTCCTCCAGTCTCACTGTGTGCAGTTAAACCTCTATTCATTGTAAGCTTTCACTCAAACACTACAGTTCTGTGTATTATAATGATACTTAATAAATGCTTTGCTATGCAGAGAAATACTTAACTACTGGCATCTGAGCAACTATTTGCTGACAAGCTCAAACTCTGTAGGGTTTCTTATTTATGCTGAGACCACTTTATATCTGACAGCATGAAGTGGACACATCACATTTATACTAATTTTTGAGTCAGTAATAAATCAGATACCACCCTTGAACACTGAGCTGAAATTTTAAGAAAAAAAAGTATTGCCAGTCTAAGTGGATTTCCTTATGAGCCACCGCACATGAAGGACGAAGTATGTATATTGTGATAACAAGGTTGGGTGGGTGCAGTACAATGTAGTCTTGAGGGCTTTGTTTTACTTTTGAAGTTTTGTTTTCCATAAAATACCTAAAAAAATGCTGAAGAAAAATTGATAAGCATAGAACTATGCAGACAGGGCACACCTGTAACACTGCATATGCTGTGTAGAAAGATACGGCTGTATTATTTTGGTCTTTTAAATATATATTATTTAATACATGCTATTAGAAGTCAATATCCCTAGGGCGTTTATCTTCTTTAAAAGGTGAGTTTCAATACATTACATAGAACAGTAGGGCTCAGGCATATGACTAAACTGTATAAACATACATAGCTGTAATGGCATAAACTAGGAAGAGTTTGTCTGAATACTTGCAGGCAGTTAGGTATGATGCAAAATCGGTTTTGTACTCCCCAAGCTGGAAAAGAATCCACATAATAGATCAGGAAGATAAGGCTTGCTTAGAAAACTGGGTGGGTTTTTTTGGTTTTGTTTTATTTTAGTTTTGGTTTTAGGAAGTGTAATTTTTCCTGCCATCACTTTTCTATGTAAGAGCTTTCAGGACTATGTACTTTCACAGGAGTTATAAGCTGCACATCAGTAAACAAATGTGGATGGAAGGACTCTAATTCTCATAACAATTTAATTCAGTAAAACATAAGGGGTAGAGGACAGAACAGGAAGAATATTACATCATTCCATTAAGTATTTAAACAAACTTGGACGCTTGCCTCGGTAACAAAATGAAAATATTCTAAACAGGAAAAAAACCCAAGCAACCCATATAATTTTTTCCCAGTCCTTCAGAGCTTTCCATCACTCCATAACTTTCAAGCACAACATATTAATTTCACTCTTATAGGTGTCTGTATTCCTATTCCTAATGAGATTTTAGCCTGTGCAAACATTCTGGTATTGCTAGGCTTTTTCATCTGCTTTTTATTATCTGTTCAACTGTACCAAATTTCTTCTTCAAAGTAAATATACTTTATGCTCTCTCAATAACTTTCTTCAGCACATAGAAGAAATACATGTGAATGATTGATTATTTCAGGATCAAATATATGTCCCATCATATGATTTCTGACCAGTTTTTAAGAGACTGAGTGCTTTTTGATGTTTGTGTTACTTAGAGCTCTGGGCAACACCCGTCACTGTCGTTCACAAGATGGATGGTTGTAACTGCTATTATGTCTACTGCGTGCAGTTTCAGAGAGCTACTAGTATAAATGTTGTATGGTTTATTGCTTCATAGAAAAATGAGCCTCTTAATGCAGCATGGCTCTGGTTATTCTTCATTACCCGAAATACCGTGGAAGAGCTTGTATGTCTAATGAGAATTATAGATTCAGTGCAGAGTGTACAAAATATAATTATCACTGTTTCCAGACTTAAAAGGGTCTTATTCATCATGTGCAAAAATACTTAAGCAACATTAAGAAACTTTGCTCTTACTTATTACACTGCCTGCATAGAAAAATACAAAGTATTAACAAAGGTAAAATAAGTCCTCCCATTTCCATAGGTCTGCTTTGAAACATTTGTATTTTTGTGAATTAAGGTGAAGCTCTGTATGGAAGAACGTTGTGTCTATATACAACTATTCTCTATTTTCCTCCTTCTGTTTCTGTATATAGACACATTTAAATGATGATAGCAAATACGACCTTGTTTTCCATCTTCCAGTAATGTGGTAAAAGACTATAGATAACAATCCAAATATCTCTCAAATGTATAGAGGATGCAGAACACTAGGAAAAATTAGATAATTCTGGTCCACTGTTTAAGTGGAGTTGTTGGTGTTTAGACCTGGCTTTTCCTCCATAATAATGTATTTATTCAGCAATATCTATCTCGCTTTGGCCTTTTGAACCATCAGCGCACTTGCAACAAGTGTGCATAAAGCCCTTCCCAAACCTTCGTTTGTAAAGCCGAGCCATGATGATGATGATTCAGCAATAAGACTGTGCATATCTATGTATGTGACGTGCAGAACAGACCCCACAACTAGGTAGTTGTAGAGAAGGTACATTTATTTAGCATGTTGGGTGCATGGGGGATTGGTCCACCAAAGACATGCACACCTGTCTGTGCTCACAGGTCTGTTTAAATACAGTTGAAACACGCATATTCACTATTTCTTTATGCATATGCATAATTTTATTAGAATGGGCAGGCTTATTCTAATCAGTTCTGAGAAATAATTTCCATTTTCTCCACCCTGCGCTCCTCTCATCTGAGTTTGCACATTGGTTTCCATTTTTCCTGGGCCGGGGTCTTCGGGGGTCTTGGGGATGAAGATCGTGGGTCTTCCTCGTTGTGTCCTTTTCACCTTGGCTCTAAAAGCAGCTTAAACCAGTTTTGTTGGCAACGTGAACTGGTCTAATGAGCAAACTTCTATAGTTATCTGATTTTCTTGACATATTTCCTGATTTATCTTTAGTTGCATATGGTGTCCATTCTAATTTAGATGCCTCAAGGACAGGTACTGATAGCAACCATCATATATTCCTTGCTTTTATGTTTGTAGCTAATTAGGCCTTAACCATGCAGTCTATCTTTGCAAACTTTAGCAAAAACATCTACAATTATTTTTATTAACCCTCTCAGTGTTAGTTCCCTATTGATACCTTATATCAGTTCCCCCTAAGTGTTAGTTCCTTATATCAGTTATTGATACATTATATCAGTTATTGATACCTTATATTAGTCCCCTCTATGTGTTAGTTCCCTATATCATATGTGCCATACGAAATGACCACTTCTCAGATGAGAATAAGTGACTGATAATCATCATGTTCTAGAGTTATAGGTAGCATTATGGCCATATCATAGACTTCTTAAGAAAAATAAGAGGACTTAAATATCTTTATATATTTTCATAGTAAAGTGGTACAATCAAATGGCAGAAAAATCTTTCAAAAGTTAAAAGAGTATTTTGGTAAATGTATTTTAATTATGTGGCCATCTTGGACTTAATGTGATTTACAATTTACATATATTTAATCATGGTCTGCAACTTTTCAGAAGAACTAGAACAAGAAGACCTTCAGTTGTTAAGAATTACATTTAGTTTAGTTGAATTTCCTAGTTCATCTTAGTGTGTTTTTTTTTCTTTTTTCTCACTTAGATTAAGTGATACTCTCTTTAACTGCTGGAGCTAATCTCTTAAATGAATAGCTGTGTAACCAACATATAAGACCTGTGACTGTGTTGTTAGCACTCACAGAAATTTACCAAGATGAACTTCCAACTTTGCTACAGTGCTACAGCAAAAGTGGCAGGAGCAGGGGAGCTTTACCCCATGATGCTAAGTTTCTCAAGTTTCTCACAGATCTGAAGATAGTTTTCCTCTGAATTGTATAAAGGAGCTAGGCAAACAAAATAAAAATGTCTTTATGATGTGGAGGGACTCTAGTGAGAGAGAAGATTTTCTGCACAGTAGCTAAGGGAACCCAACATTTGAGAATGGAATGGATCAGATTTCAGTCTAATACTTATTAATATAATAATTATAACAACAGCAATAATAAACCTTAAATCCTATACCATATGTGGATACTTATGTTACACTGGAGATAAGACTCAGACCTATCTTTCACTCATCATTTAACAAGATAAGAAAAATAACCACTGATTTTATTGCCATGCTTTCTCCTCCAGTCTCCTGTCATATAATCAGTGAATTATTCCATGGAATGATTAATGGTTTACTGGAAAGGGTTTTGTGAGACCTACTTAAAATATTCTTTAGTATGGTAATTGATTTGTGTCCATGTACTAAATGCCTCCAACATCATGCCTCAATTGCCTCACTGCATTGAAAAAAGTTAGGCGACACATAGACATTGAACTCCTTTTCTGAGTAGCTGTGCATTACATATTGAAATAGTTAATAAGCACAGTATGAATTTTAAGGAATTGAAATCTAATAAATATTACTCCTCTGAACTGGGGGATTTTTGTGTGAATATGCTTTGAGGCTTTTTTTTCCTCAGGTATGCGGTACACATACTGTAGGTTTATGAAAAACCCTGTGGTCAGTTACAGTCTGTCAGTAACCTCAATGCTATGTTTGCAGACCTTTTGTCCTTCGTGGCATTAAGGTCAAAACTTCATGGATGGTATAAAAAGTCAACTTTTTTTCTACTCATTGTTTTTATGATCTCTTTAGCTAGAACTAAACTATTTTTTAAGATTAGAAAGGTGTTCTGGGGCCAGAGTAATATTGAGTAATAATTTTTCGATCGGAGATTGAAAAATGCTCTGCACTAACCTCATTGAAGGCAGCAAAATTAATTCTACTCATACAGTGTAAGAAACAGAACTATTGCACCAGAAGAGATGACCATGGATGATTGCATTGTACGAATGCATTGCATGTAAATGGACGTAGTGTTTACACCCAGTCTAATAGAGAAGTGCTAAATCACTGAAACAAGATAGCCATTCTCTCTTCTTAATTCTCATTAATAAATCATACAAGTGCGGGTACCTGCCTAGGTTTTCAAAATCAACAGCAGAAGAGTAACCAGGAGTATACTGGGGGAGGAAGGGGGAGTGACAAAACAAAACAAAACCTTAGTGGTTTGTCACTCAGATCTATTCATTTCTGCCTAATTATTGTAGCACCCTGTTCACTGGTGTTGCTGGTACTTGCATCAAAGAGCACTGTAGAAGGGATTTATATAACGGCCTAATAAATGAGAATTTCCAAGTGACACTGGCTCCTTTTTCCCTCTTGTAAGCAGAAAAAAATGCAAATTCAGATGATAAATCTATAGAATGAAGTCACTTCACAGATGTGTTAAATCAAATTAAGAGCACTTTTATAATATTGAGCAAATGGCAGCTGTACAAAATTACTCGTTTGTAAGCCTCATCTATTATAGTTAATTTTGCTGACTTCAAGTACTTAATTTACATTTGTTAAACTAGCTAAATAATGTAGGAGGCGGTATGAATGGTATGTTTGTTCATACTAGAATTTATCATGTATCTTAAGATACAAGTGTTTCGCCCACTTCATCATTTCCTTGTTTTCTTGAGAGCTTTAATCAATGAAATGGAATTGCTAAAAGGTACCTATAAGACTAATTTTACAGATGGAATTTACTTTTAAAAGGACAATTAGACTGTAGCAAAAAAACTATCAACAGAAGAACACAAAAGATAGTAGAAAGTTCAATGCTGTCTTAACTTCTTCTGTTTTTGAGACCTCAGAAATGGTCTAAGCTTCTTGACCCTGTCCTGTGGGTGTTCTGTTTCTTTGGAGCATGACACATAGAATTAAAAAAATTCACAATACCATTATTTGTATGACTGGTGTAGAAACTAGGAGAACATTTAATCTTTCAGGTTCTTTTTTTCAAATGATGCAATCACATATTCATATTTCAAGAAGTTGTATATCATAGTTACTTTTGGACTCCATAGGGAGCCAACCATATAAGTAGCAGGTTAGCTTCTCCTATATTAGACTAAAATTAATTCTGGTGCCACTGTGTTAGGAATACAGAGATGTTAACATTTTATTGACCTTGGTGGAAGAAAGGATGTTTTCTAATGTGCTATTAGACCTGTTTTTCAAGATTGGTTGAAGTGTGTAAATTGAAGAAAACTGCATTAAAAAGAGAAAAACTTAGTGCTCTCAATATATAAACACAAACTCAGGTCATGGATTTTCTTTGCAAGAAATTCTTCCAGCAAAAATATAGAGTTTTAGTTATTGCTTGGCAGAGGGAAAATAAAGGCATGCACTGCAGACAGTATAAATTACATTGAAATATTTGGTTAATGACATTGGATAGATACCATCTTTTCTGAGGCCACTTTTGTAAATTTACTACCAGAACATTTTATATAAGAACAGAAATACCCAGAGGTGGTTTATTAAGTCAGTAGATCTCACTGTTCTCAAAATACTTTTCATTCTCTCACTAATTCCTGATATTTTACTTGCTTAGTGACTGCCACCAAACAATCAGTTACTGTGTGACCATGCTACTGTCACAGCTTTAAGATTACACATAAAGACTGAATTTAGGAACTACAATGATGTGTGAGGTTAGTGTTATTTTTACTCATGTGCACCTCTTTTCTTGTTTCAAATTTCAAGTGCCATCTTATTCATTTCTTTTGACAATGAGCTCAAACAAGCATTGGAACAAGCTGACTGGGGAACTAGTGGAGTCACTACTTCTGGAGGTATTTAAAAGATATATAGATGTGGCGGTTAGGGACGTGATTTAGTGGTGGATTTTGTAGTGTCAGGTTAATGCATTAATCCTATGTCAGCTGACCATATTTCCACTTGGCATACATCATCTTTTTTTGCCTTATTTCCAAGAGAAGATCCTTGCTCGTCCAAGTTGCCCTTCTACCTCACCTGTTGCAATAATATGTTATTTCTTTATTATTCATATTTAGCCTATTTGGTTTATACATGGCCGCATGGTGAACTTTAAAGTTATTTATAGTCTGTTCTCATGAATGCTTTGTATCTCTGAGATTAATTTCTAGTGTCTTCTTCCTTGGTCTCTAAATATTTGTGTGGGATTCAACAAGCAATTTACATGCATGTCAGTAAGATGGAGCTTTTGTGGATAAGAAAATCAGAGACATTTACTGGGTCAATATTGGTGGGGGAATGAGAAAATGTGAGACCTGATCATTATTTGTATTTTCCTCTCTATTATTTTTTGTGAGTCCCACTTATTAAATTGTAGTCTTCCTTGCTAGGACTAATATTCTTCTGCTAAAATATTTGTACAATAATAAGTATCTCATGGATCCTGTCTGGATATTTCAAGAACACAAATACAAAATAACAATATTGCTTATGCTGACAAACCTATACCCAAGTCATACCAGAGAGCTTTCATTGTCTCAACTAGTGTTTTTTCTTCACTTCAGAACTTTTATATTAATGATATGAATGTTCTGTATACTTTCATCGATGCATTAAACACAGACGGAATACAAATTGCAACAAATCTATTGTCTGCAAGAAAACCTGCAATATAGGGTGTTTTTTTTGTAAAGCTTAGACAACTGCTTAACTTGGACTTCACAGCTTGTATCTCAGTGTCATTGCACAACCCTGGTGCTGCCACAAGTAGTTTTAAGTTTATAGGAGAAGAGGGATAAAGTAATTGGTTGTTTCATAATACATTTTCAGCTGTCATTTTGAAGGACAGTACAGAAGACCAACTCCACTAAAAGCTGACTTGAAGTAGAATTCAATACTCTGAATTTTCTTTCAGGAATGCTGCTGGAGTTCACTACCCACTAAAAAGAAAAGCACAGCCAGACATACACACGCACATGAAAGCTGAACAGAGAAAGAAAGGAGAACAAAAGAAAGAGATAGATAATGTAGTATCTCCAAGAAATGTGGATGCCATCTTTTTACAAAAATCTATCTGCATGCTATAGGTAATTCATGTATTGTGAAAAACAGCCCTCTGGAGGTTGTGTGATATAAAAAGGGTGTAGGAATGCTGGTTTCAGGTGGCAGTAAGAGATAAAAAAGAAAAGATAACACCTCCGACAAAGAAGAGTGACATTTTTTCAATATATGTGTTAAATAAGGAAAAAATATGTCATCTAAAATAGAAAAAGGTGGTTGACTCCCCACAGAACCAATACATTTTAATCAAAATTCTGACCTCTGCAAAAACAATTCTATTAGTATAAATGTCAGTTAATGATGTGATTTTTTTTCTTTTTGGTATAGTTGTATCAATGAGTGTTTTCACAAATTTTCTCCTTTTTTTTTTCTTTAATTAGAAAAGTTGCATTTATAGCCATACCTTACTCCATGAATAGGATTAAGGTATTGAAATCACAGAATCATAGTTTGAGTTGGAAGGTACCTTAAAGATCAACTAGTTCCAACCCTCCTGCTGTGGAGAGGGATACCACTCCAGTCTGGCCTTGAACACTTCCAGGGCTGATACATCCATACCCTCTGTGGGCAACCTGTTCCAGTGCCTCACCACCCTCTCAGTAAACAGTTTCTTTCTAACATATGATCTAAAACTGTCTTCTTTCAGTTTTAAACCCTTGTCCTCACTATCTGCTTGTATAACAAGTCCCTCTCCCTCCCTTTTGTACGCCCTTTTTAGGTACTGAAAGGCCTCAGTGAGGTGTCTCTGAAGACTTCTCTTTTCCAGGTTAAAAAAACCCAGCTCTCTCAGCCTGTCTTCATAGGGGGTGCTTTTATGGTCCCCCTCTGCACCCAGTCTAACAGATCCTCATCTTTATTATGCCGTGGATGCCAGAGCTGGATGCAGTACTCCGGGTGCAGTCTCCTGAGGACAAATGACAGGTGGAATTTGTGTCCCTGGAAGGTTGATGCATGTCATACTACTGTGATCATGTATGGTTCTAAAGTCTGTCCTCTATGATAGAGACAAAGCATTGAAATAGGAAAGGAAATAAAATTCAAGGAGAAGGGAAGGGGAGAGTGTAAAAGGAGTAGAGAGTAGAGTAAGAGTAGAGTCCTGGGAGAGAGGCACTGGTGACATCTGTTATGTGAGGTGAGATCTGGAGCCATTGTGCACCTCGGCTCAGACCCTGCATTGATATCTGCATAAAACAATGTGAGGAGACCTTTTAAGTGTTTAAAGGAGTAGACCTTCATGGGTAAAGGAACGTGAATCATTTGTATTTCTGAGTATCTAGTAACATTGGCAAGAATACTATTGTATGTTGACTGATGGCAGATTTAAAGAAGAGATGTGAATGATGCAAGAAATTAGAATTAGTAGGTTTAGTACAGAAAAATCATATAATCTTCTCCTATACAAGACTGTTAGAAAAAGATTGTTTTGAACAGTTTTAAACACTGACAGGAAGAAGTTTCTCAGCCAGGCAGTGAAGCCTTAAGACCTGTGGAGAAATCCAGGTACCAAAAAGAACAAGCCTTTCTTGGGACCACTTTTTCCTTAAAAAATTTCCTGAGACATGTTCAAGTTACATACTTGATAGAGAATGTTTGTGAAAAAACATAGCCCACAGTTTTTCATATGAGCATCATTGTAGACCACAGACAATTCAATAGTATCTAATTTAATCTAATTATTTGATCAATAGTAGGATTTGATGTTCACTATCCAATTTGTATTGATTCTTACTTGACCTGTTAGCATATGAATTAAAGTTGCCTTATTCTTATCTCAGAAATGTGATTTTTGTTTTGTTAAAAGAATTAGGAGGCATACATGTAAAATGTCATGTATGAGGCAGAACATTCTTGCAGGATAAGTGGAATTGGGAGACAGAGAGAGAGGCAGGGCATGTATTTCTGCTTCTGATGAAATTCAAGTTAGTAGAAAAATTTCAGCTGACTTCAGTGCAACAAAAATCTGTCCTTTCAAAAAGGATACAGACATGTAATTCCGAATCTTGAAATTTTATTTTATTATTTGAAAATGGGTTTGGAAAAAAATCTAGAACATACTGTAATTTAAATTACACCCTTTTTCTTCTTCTTTTTAATATAATTTTGTGCTACTAAAATGAGCTACTATTGAAGACTTGGAAATTGGCGTGTGTACCTGCTATAAGTAGCTTTAAACATACTTTTTAAACTGCTACCTTTAAAGATCCTAGTTATCATTCTCACAATGTAAGCACTTGTAATGCTTAATAAGAGAGCAGGAGCCAGGCAGTGAGGGCAGTCAAGAGTTCTATCATGCTGCCCAGAGGCAGTTTCTGTCTCTAAACACCTGCAAGTCTTGTGGTGTAACTCCTATATAAAGTGTATGGATTTAATGTACTATATCTGCTTGCTCTTGAAAGAGATATGAAATAAAAAGAATGTAAAGTTTTCCAGGCTGTCCATCAGCTCCAAGGTAATGGCAATATTTTTAGGGTCAAGGCTTTTAGTTTCAAGAAGGAAGCTGACCTATTTTTAACATTTAGTAAGTGCCAGATATTCTCATTATTTTTTCCAAGAAAGCAGCTGCAGTGTATGAAATCTTACAACAGTTTTCCAGCCAAAAGGAGATTGGTAGCACTTAACTTTTTTGTATGAATTAACCTTTTCTGATTTTGGTTTTGCACACTACTGTGAAAAAAATAAAAAGACAAAGCAGAGGGAACAGGGTGGAGATAACCAATCCTCAGACTTCTGTGGTGGCTTTGAAAAAAAATATTCTTTTGCTGGTTACTGTAATGCATATAGAGTGTAGACCATCATTTTTGAGTTGCAGTTCTTAGAGAAATGGCATATTTGTAATGTAATGTGTAATAGCATAGCCACATAAAAAATTCCTAAATGTTTTATGAAACACATTCTCAGTTAAATATCCATTTTTTGAAAATTCTATTAACACCCCACTGTTCATTTTCATTTAAGATCCATGGTATATCTGTATGAGTTCAGAGGTAGTTTGCCTTATCTTTTGAGGCTGTGCTGATACAACAGACAACAGTGTGCATAAGGAAGGCAAACATTTGGCTCTGCAGACCTTTCTATCTCTTATAAAAGTGCATAGGAAAGAAATGCTGAGGCTGACTTTTAAAAGAATGTGCTTAAAACAAATAGTGAGCTAACTATTCACCTGGATTGGCGTAAGTGAATTCCTGACTGAATTCCTGAATGGAGAAGAAGACCTAAAAAGGGACCAATTAAAAGAAAATTTTATTAATTTGATATTTAAGTCACTGAGGCACTGTAAAAATCAGAATTCAGAATATTGTTTCTGTAGAGTCAGTTTTTTAGAGTTCAATTTTGATCATGCTATCATAAAAAAAAGCAAATAATTTAATGAACGCAAGCCTTTGTATTGTTTGCATGGGATTCAATAAGTGGTTTCTTTCTTGTTTACTCACTATGCACATCTAGTCATAAGTTAATTTTAAAAAGATCTAAATTTAATTATGATCAGGGATTTTGCGTGACTAAAGTAAATTGAACTGTGTTCTACTGTTTAAAAAGAAGTAAGTTTAATTAATTGTGTTTGAATTGTATTTGGTTTATATTATCAGTGTTGATGCTATGCTGTTAAATCTTTCATGGTTCAGAATCATGTATTATTAACTATGTTGCAATAACTGTGAAGAGAAGGGTTACTGAAATGAAAATGAAGATGCTGACTTTGGTGTCATAATTTTCATGTCTAGAAGCACCAGTGCAAGCTTCAGTAGTATTTATAAATATAAATAGATTGCAAACAACTGTAAGGCATCGTTTCAATGAATAATTCTCCTCTGTTCTGTACCTTGTAAGTGAAACTGTGTAGGTTATAGTCAGCAGAAGGTATAGCCTGATTATAAGACACATTTTCTGGGAATAACTGAGATACAGCATGGCTTTGTTTTTAAGAATTACACTTCTCTGTTGTCATCAACACTGTAGAGATAGAAGAAGTGAAGACCAAGTTTCAAAGAGTTGTCCTTCATATAGTGTACAAGGGAGCTCTGTTTTGTCCAGCAGAGCAAAATATATGTTTAAGTCATACCATAGTGTCTTCTACAATTTATATTTCTTTTTGAAAGTTGCAGGCTTTTGGCATGACATTGTGATGCTGAGCTCATTGTTCTAAATCAGACATCAAAAAGTCAAAAAAAAAAAAAAGGGCTTGCTGCCAATCTTCCCTATCAGTGCAATTACTTGTATAATTTTTATTCTGTTATTTAAAGACAGTGACTATAGCAATTTCATAGTATTTTGAATTAATGTGAATTTAGAGTTTTAAGTTAGCTAAAGGATTCTATAAATTCTGCTCTGTGCCTGTATGTTACAAATAACTTGGGGCCCCACATAACTAATGACTGAAACTTGTGCTTTTATTTTCTGCTCTGCAGCAACAGCCTTGGCTGTGAAGTCTACAGTGTGGATCCCTTTTCACATCAGTTCTCTCGGGGGACACTTTTCCTTGAAAACAGACAAATACCGTAGCTTGTCCTTTATCATGTGATCACCTTGCCTTCTGGAACACAGAGTGCATGTATGCTTGAATAGTAAAATTTTCAAAGATTGTTTTATGTTTCCTTATTGATACCCCTTGTTATGTGACTCATGAGTAGGTGCTTATGTGCTGTAGTGCCAGTAAGTGGAGGGATCTGTTATCCATCCTTTCAGCTGTTCTTTTGTTTCAAACACCCAATTAGAAAATATTCATCCTTTTCTAATTTTGTCTTTTACATTAGTACTGGACCACTTCTAATTTTGTTTTCCATACTTCATCAAAATATTTTGTTACCACTCAAAGAAGAAAATCAGTAAGTACTGCATGCTTTTGAGATGTTAGACATGGTGAAGTGTTAATTCAAAGAAATTAGTTACTTTTCAATCTTTTATTATTCAAGTGTCTAGTATGAAGCTAACTTACATGCAATTTATTCCAATCTTCCCTTGAGAATATTTGTAGTGAACAAAAGATGTAACAAATGTTAATTGAACCTACAGGTATATGGATAGTACAGAAAAGGGTGCAATATAAGGACTTCAATATAGGGCAGCTTTTTTCAGGAGAAGATCTACCAAAAATGTTCCTGGAAATTGATAAGAGAATAAGAAAAATACACAATTCATCATCAGAACAACCTTTTTCTTTAATTCTTCAAATGAAGAATCCCTGAAGGCAAAATAATAGTTTCTCCCAAACTCTCTGAATGATACTGAGAGTTCTGTCAAATGTGAAATATTTTAAAGATGGGTCTCACCTGTGGTACGTGATAGTAAATTGATCAAATAGTGTTATTAATTTATTATTATTTTCCCAGAGGCCTGTCCATGTTTCTCAGAAAGGAATACCTTGTAATAGTGAATACTCAATAGAAGTATTCAACAATAGAAAGTACATTAATGCAATCAGATGATACTAGTGTAAATATTACTTTAAAATGTCTTCAGATATGAATTGAAATTATAAAGCTGTTCAAAATGAGAAAATCAGCTTTGCATTTTAATATCTATTACTTTAAAATACAGAATTATAGAATTGTTTAGGTTAGAAAAGATCTGAAAGGTCATGTTAAACCATTAACCTGACACAGCTAAGTCCACCACTAAACCATGCACCTAAACACCACATCTCTATATCTTTTACATATATCCAGGGATGGTGACTCAACTGTTTCCCTGGGCAACTTGAAAACTGTTTTGGTGAAGGAATTTTTCCTAATGTCCAATCTAAACCTCCCCTGGTACAACTTAAGCCCCTTTCCTCTTATCATATCATTTATTGTTTGAGAGAAGAGACTGTCCCCCACCTTGCTCCCACATCCTTTCGGGTAGTTACCACAGAGAGTGGTAAGGTGCACCCTGAGCCTCCTTTTCTCTAGGTTAAACAACTCCAACTCCTTAATCTACTCCTCATTATGCTTGAGCTCTAGATCCTTTGTCAGATTTGTTCCTCACCTTTGACCTGAAAGTACTCAAACTACGGACATAAATCAACTGAAACTATACATGAATGATGATGAGTTCTATATCAGCCATTATGTACAAGAAAGAGATGCACACATCACCCTGTGTAAGTTTCTAAATGTTAATTCAAAATGACACTGATTTATCTAAAGTCATTGAAGACCGAAATTATCAGAAAAATTGATTAGAAACACTGAATGGTTTAATCATACAGACAGGTTAGAGAGGCTAGATAGACTTAGATACTTGAATCTGAGAAAGGGGAAAAAAAAAGGAAGTGAATGCATGGAGAATATGTGAATCATAAGTGGCAAGAAGAAGGTAGCAAGGGAGTGATTAATAACTCTGACAGCTCAAGAACCAGTGAGTTCAAAATCAAATTATTATGTATGACGCTTAAAACAGTTGTAAGATTTTTCACCTGATGTGTCATTTAAAATTTCTTGCCAAAGAATGTTGTGAAGATCAAAAATATGACCTCAAAAATGGATTAAACAAGCCCATGGGCAGGATCCATCAGGCATTAAACAGCTATGAAAAGTGATGCTTTGAATAAAGCCTCCAGCTGATGTCAGAAACTGAGGGAAAACATACCCAAGGAACACTCTCTACTTGCTGTTTCCTACTTATTCCTTATCAAGTGCTTAAAGATTTCTGGTACATAATGAGAACATTTCTGTTAAAACTTTACATATAGGCAGTTGCTGAATTAACTATACCTGCAGAGAAGAAGATAACTGAAGAGCAAAGAGTGGCCTGATGAGGAACAGAAGTGACAAGAATTTTGCCAATTTGATCCTGTCCTGCAGGAGGTGGAACGCAGAAAAGTCACAGCTTTTGTTCTGGGGCTTGCTGCTTAAGGCCTCCAAATGTACGTGCCAGAGTCATCGTCTGCTGACGAGGAGAGCATAGAGCTACTTGAACAGATAACGTGGATTTTAAATAATTTATTGATATAGTATTTAAATATATTAACATTATTTCCTTTATTATAAGGGTGGTACTGCTTACAGGGCCTCTGACAGCTTCCTATGAACATTGCCTGTCAAGTAGCAAGCCCGTGCCTCTTTTTCCAATTGATGTGTCAGTTTCATAACAATCCATTTCATGGGTTTCTCCATCAATTTTGCCAAACCAACCTAATTATCTACATGGCTAATGGATTTCCTTGCAGAAATGAAACATAATATGAAACATAATAGTGCATAGTACCACTAAACTGGCTTTTGTTCCAAGGAATGTAATACCTTTTGAGGTAATTTCAAAGAAAATATGTAAGGTTCTGGACAGATAATGAATACCTAGTTGTATATTATGTTGTCCTTTTTAGACTTGCCATCCCACTCAAGTCAGTCATGGTTTAGATATGAATTTGAGTTGAGCTCTGTGATTTCTTGGGAATCAAAGTATCATCTCTTCTGATTGAGCATGACTATCTCTGGGGGTAAATAACTCTTTTCCAGAAGATATTGCTACAAATGAGGCAATTATTTTTCACTAAGGAAACTTTCCTGCCTGGAATGAGACATCTTTCCCAGACACAGTGTTGGAATGTTTCTCTGCATCCATTCCACCTAAAGTTACTCCTCAGGCACAAGAGATAACGCTCACAGATGTGATGCAAGGCCTTGGCAGCCAATAGGGGAGCTGAGAGGGGAAGCGATGACAAAGACCGAAGAATGAATGAAAGCCTTTCTTTTACCTTTTGCTCTGAGGTCTGGTGCTGCCCATATAGCACCATTAGGATCTATAAGTTTTCAGCATCCTCACTTCTGAAATAAACTTTTTGAACCCTTTCCACTGTTTGCTGTTCTTTGGGGAAATACCTGCATATATTTTGCTTTACAATATCTGTGTTAACTTCCTTTACTCCTCAAAATATCAGGCAAAGCTAGGATTCTGGGATTGTTCTTTCAGAAAAGTCAAGAAGTATTCCAGATTTATAATTTTGCCTTGCTTCATGGAGCCAGAGGTACAAAAGGAAACATTTTCATGCCAAAGTCACGATATAGCTGCTTTTCAGTCTATGTAAACAGTGAAATTTTGTTTTAGAGACCTATGAAGGCATGCACATTTAACTATGAACTTGTTAACAGCATCATTAGGCTCAGACAAAGTCATTTTTGTGCATTCCTTTCTGACAACCACTGTGTTATTGTTAAATGTTCCTGGTGTAGACTTAGAAGGAAGACAACAAAGAACTTGAACATCACAATATGAATAGGTGAAGTATTTTTGGCAACCATGTTGCCAGTATTCATTTCCTAGGCTGTAAAAATAGAGGTGCGAATATGTTTAGATTTCTTGGCTTTGTACAGTGTCTCTAAATCTAAGTGTAGTGCCAAAATTAATTAATTTTGTGGAATCTAAAGGTTTTGGTTTTTTTTTTTCATTTAAACAAAATGAAAATTGCAATTATCTCATTACCCATAGTACAAATTTTAAGTACACCTAGCAATTGATTCCATCTATCTGGATTAGCAAATTAAAAGACTGTCTGTGACATCTACCCTTTTTTATCTATGTATTAAAGATGATCTGAGACTATGAAGTGTAGTTTGACAGGAATGATATTATACTGGCTATCCTGGGGCTACAAAGGCAAATAAAGGAAGCAGAAAGAAGTGTATTTTCCATGTTAGTATAGCCAGTAGGTTTAGTTTTACATTTCATTATTTCTGTAGCAGTTGTAGAAAATCATCAGTCTGTGATGCACAGTGATGCAAAGTTACTGTGTTTTGGGGACAAATTTTAATTCATACTGAAATCTGTTAATTGCTTTCAAATTGGTAATCTAGTAATCAGTAGAGTGAAATCCTACATGATTCAGTGTAATTTCACATCTCCTATAAGAAGCTGAATTGTACCCCTCCAGAAAACCAGAAGCTTGAATGTCAGCCAAATGCATCAGTTTGTTCAAAGGTTAATCAGATATTATGTGCTATACGTTACCCATTTAACGTAGTATTTTTGGCATACTGCCTATGTCCAAGGTAAGGAAATGATTTATGGAGATCTGTTTAGAATTGTCATCATTTGAACTTGTAAAGCAACTCAGCCCCATGTAGCCTGCTCACTCAATTCCCCCCAGTGCAATGGGGGAAGGCATTAACATGGATAAAGTGAGAAAACATGTGGGTTGAGGTAAAGGCAGTTTGATAGGTAGAGGAAAATCCTCACATACAAGCAAAGAAAAATTAAGGGATTTGTTCACTATTTCCTATTGTTCAGGCAAATGTTTAGCCATTTCCAGGAAAGCAGAGCTTCTTCACGTTCTTTACTCGGGAAGTCTAACACCAAAATTCCAAATGTTCTCCCTTCTTCTTCCCCTGGCATTTTATTGCTGAGCACAATGTCATACATTATGGTATTTGGAGTCAGTGGTCCTGTCTGTGTTGCCTTCCAACTTCTTGTACACCCCCAGTCCACTCACTGTCAGGGGGGTATGAAAAAGTGAAAAAGCTTTGAAGCTGTGTAAGCACTGTTCAGTAACAGGTAAAACCCCCCTGTGTTATCAACACTGGTTTGGTCACAAATCCAAAATATGACACCATACCATTGTTATGATGAAAATTACTCCACACCAAAACCAGTATTGAATTCAGTGGTTAATAGCACATTCCCTTCATGAAGGTACTGCAGTTCTCTGTAAGGGCTTATCATTCAGTAATTATACAATCATAATGCTTTCTGTTGGGGGACATGGTTTAGTGGTGGACTTGGCAGTGCTAAGTTAGCACTTGGACTCAGAGATCTTTTCCAGCCTAAAGGTTTCTATGATTCTATGGTTCTATAATTTTTTTTTTTTTTAAGTTGTCTGTTTTTTACACTACATCTATGACAGCAATGCACGTAAATCTGTGTCTATGTGATTTTCAGACAGGCAGCTAGTTGATTCTTAATAAACTATATCAGGAAGACCTACAAGTAACTGTTGATAGAAAATTGCAACCAGCACCTTGAGCAGTGTGTTTGTATGAGAAGAAATATTTAAAAATCACCCTCTTACTTCCATACAGAAGATGATAAAAAAATGATTAAAGAGCTTAGAGCAGAAAACAGAAAAGAGAAATGAATAGTACTACCTCTCCTTGCAGTACAGTTAAAAACAATGCCAGCAAGTAATATCTAAAGTTGACAGTGTTTAATAACCACAAGTGTCTGAGAAAGAGAGCAATAATTTTAATAAAAGGAGTTTGGAAGCTACTTTTCTTTGGTTTTGCTATTTCACATGGAACACATTTAGCTAGAGTTACCTTAATGAAAATACACATTTCTAAAATATGTGCAAAATGTGTGTATGTAGATAATTATTCATATAAATATATATTTGCATATGTAATTACATCTGTCAGTAACCAGAATAGTTTTGGGTTAATGCTAATACTTGTATGAAACTTGTCGCTGACTCACATTTTAATATGGTTTGATATTCCTCTAATTTCGAAGAGCTGCTGTTTCTGGGTTTTGTTGTTGTTGTTGTTATTGTTGTTGGAGTTCTTTTAACTTCAAAATACTTATTTAATATAGATAAAGTGACAGGCTGAAAATCACATTTCTATAATTTTATTCTTTCCCATACCAAATTCTGATCAAAAAAAGTGGGTTACCTGCCAGAAAAGATGATTTTATTTTTAAAATTCGAGAATTTTCTCCACTAAATAAAACATTATGAAGAGACTTAGAATTTCTTATTTGGTTTATTCTTACAATAAGAAGGTGTAAGAGGACAGCTTTGTCTTGTATCTGGTAAACAAAAACTGTAGGTTGCTAGACTTCAGATTAGCTGATGCCGATTAACTTCATTCTGATCTCAGTCTCCCATTCTCTGGTCTCACACACCAGTAGGCATGAACCCAGTCTATTCAGGTCCTACTAAACAGAAATGTGTATTTAAGCACATTTTTTAACTTTAGAATGGTGTATAGATGCTATGTGTGTTTGTGCAACTTTCAAAAGTATTTTTAATTAACAAACATCATAAATGTTTATTCATTAGCATTATGCCCATATGAACCAGCAGAAAAAAAAACATATGTGCCCCTGTAAGATAAAATACACATGTATATCTGTGTAAGTCACACATATATATTTAGTTGTTGGTTGTTGGACAAGAATAAGTGGAAAGAGAAACCAGGATTTTATGGGTGTTAGTTTTTGCTATATCAAGTGACAAAATCATAACTCCAGTTGTTGTGTTCTCCACTGTATGCTGGAGATAGTAGCAAAAAGTAAAAAATACATTTTTATAAAGATACTTACAGAAACCTCACAATAGTACCTCACAGTCTCAGATGAATTTGTCTTCTGATACTACTGTGAAGCAGGAAAGTCAATTTATCTTCTTTTCACAGACAGGGACCTGAGGCGCAGAGAGGCTAAAGCCCAGATTCAGACAATCTGAATGCCAGTTAAATCTCAAAGTCTTGTGTTTCCAATTGGCTAGGTGCCTCTGGCACAGAGTCCAAGGTCATATAGGATGTCTGTAGCAAAACTGAAAACTGAATCTAATTTTTTCTCATCCCAAAGTAAGGCTCTAAATCACAGGATGACTGTTTTTTAGGGACATCTTTGTATCACCTAGAATTGAGGGGTTGCTTCCATCTGTCTGGTCTACCTCTGTTGCTCAGAATTGTTTTCACATTTCAAAGGTACCAAATATGCAAGTGTAGTTTAATTTAGGAATTTTTAAATCACACAATTCAACCAAGATACACTCAGTATACGTGCAGTGAATTGATCTCAACTAATAGAATACAACAACATTTGCATTCCAATTGCATGGAAAACTATGCTGTTTGCACTGAATTTGCATTTTCCAAACACTTCCCTCTGTAGCATGCAATGGATCAGTCTGAAGAAACCTTTAAATTAAACCTTCCAAGCAGGAAAAATCTAAATAATATTTGAAGCAAACAATCCATATCCATATTCTTCTTCAAATAAAAAATATCTTGTCTGTATACAACTTGAATAATTTAATCCCCATAATACCAGATTTTTGGAGACAAAGAAGCAGCTAAAGCAAAATGCCAGAATCCAGGTTAACTAATGACATGGAGAAAATTACAGTGCTTTTTGGTTTTAATCAGAACAGGCTTGCTTGATTAGCCCCTCTGAAATTGATGCAGACCATTCCTGAAAGTAAGATAAGTAAATGCCAGTAGAAACATTGACATTCACATACAGAAAAGAATGCAAACAACAGATGAGGAGGGAATTTGAAGTTTTTAGTGAACATATGTTGTGATTGGGTAAAATCTACTTCCAAATTGATTTTTTTTTTCCAGGTAGGTTCATGTCATCGTCATGGCTAGGCTTTGTGAACAAAGATTTGGGAAGAGCTTTACCCACACTTGCTGTAAGCGCACTGGTGGCTAAAAAGGCCAATGTGAGATAGGCAAGTCCGATCACAAAAGGCACAGTGGAAAGTCTCCATCAGCACTACTGGCAAGGCACGGTTCTTCCTGTGTTGCCTTTTTTCCTCAAGATTGATTCTGTGTGTGATCTCCAAGGAAGCAGCAGTGTTATGAATGGTGTGTCTCCATTTCTCCTGATTGGAGGCCAGGGTGGACCATTGATGGTGGTCAATACAGACAAGGTTGAGGTATTGTTTCAGGGAGTCCTTGTCCTCTTTGGTCCTCCCGNTTCAAGCTGACTTCCAGCCCAAAAATCTCATCAGCCTCTGCAAAGCAGGATGTTAAGCGCTGCAGAGCTGCTTCTGTGTGAGCAACCAGGGTGGCATCATCAGCAAAAAGCAGCTCATGGACAAGGTGATTTCATGGTCTTAGTGTGGGCCTTCAGTTGCCTTAGGTTGAATAGACTTCCATCAGTGCGATATCGGATGTAGGTACCGTTTTCTTCATTGAGGTCTGCCATGGCCCTTTGGAGCATCATGCTGAAGAAGATTGTGAATAGAGTTGGTGCAAGAATGAAACCTTGTTTCACACCATTGGTTATTGTAGCAGGATGACCATTTTGAGGTACCTGGGGGGACATATTCCTGTGGTTTCAGCTGTGCATGAAGAAACTTGCTTTGAAATAGCTGTGCTTTTCCTAAACTTACTAACAAATGTATGTAAGAGTGAACAGCAAACATTTGATTGTATGACTGTTAGTGAAAATGAGATTATGGTTATCTCCATTATTGGAACTCAGAAATGGATCCAAGTGCTTCATTCACATCATGTGACTCCGGCCTGACCCCAACACAAAACAGAAATACAGCACGGATGCTGGAGGCAGGAAATGCTGTGTCTCAGAACAAGTCTAAGAAAAGTTGTTTTTGGGGTCCACTTCTCTTTGGAATAGTTTTCCACTCAATTGGCAGTCCCCTGTGTTATGCTCCTCAGCATCCTTGTCCTCTGAGTTCTGGCTGATGCTCAGAATCTCAATATTTGATTCCAAGAGATAAGTACATAAGCAAGGTGTCAGAGAACTCAGTATGGAGATTTATGATCCCTCTCCAAATTTACCTATGAAGTCTCAGTTTTTGAAGATACTCTCCTTAGATGGTGATCTCATATATGTGTATACTATTGCTGGATTTCACCGGCTTTTCTGGAAGTAGTTCTTACCAGTTCCACTTATCAGAATTCATGGTGGCTAGGAACTTACTGTTAGCTAACTTTCTTTTCAACTGTAATGTAGTTGTGGTTTTAGTTGAACCATGTCTCTCAAAAATTGTATGCACCCATAATAGACGTACCAAATGTATTCTAACAAGAAACAGAAGCGTATTTTTAAATTATTCTACAACCCAGTTTTGTTTCCCATTAACAGCTATATATCTCAGGCAATGTCTGTGATGATATCGTAAGGAGCGATACGTTATCCGTCAGGCAAGGCAGAGGACTACTGTTTAGCCAAGACAGATTTCACATGCAGTTCACTGCCCCAAACTGAAGCAGACAGCGCAGTAAAACTTTTCTTAACTCTGTCTCCTAGCTCAACCTTAAACCTCCAGGGTACCTAACATCCTACACTCTTTAGCTATAGTTCTCACAATTTCCTTTCACTTGGATGAACATGGGTCCATCACTTACAAAATTGGCTTACATAAACAGTAGAGAACTAGGTTAGACATCTAAATTTGGAGCTATTCAGGTACACATAATTTTCTTCACTTTGAATCTTAAATTGATTTGTATTCAGAAACATTCCAAAAACTTCCCAGGATATAGGCATGTGTAGTGTTCGTTGGTCTTTCTGTTTGCATTGAAGTAGAATTATTTTGAATGAGTTGGCTTATTCAAAAGACAGAAAGCAGAACCATCTGATTGATTGTTATTTCATACACTCTCAAAATCAGAACCACTGTGTTTCTGATGACCATGATCTTCACACAGATTTCCTACGGTCAACAATTCAAATTCCTTTTCCAATAAAATACAGGGAAGCTGATTTTTTTTTACTTCAAGGAAAGATAAGATTTACTTGATAGGTAGTCTTACATGTCGTATAAGAATTGTGAAAAATGTAGATTTATTCATTTTATTGATATTTTAATATCTAATAATATAATATTAATTTTATTATATACCACTCTCTCATGCATACAAGGGAAAATCTTTTATAGGAGGTTCAGTATGTCATCCCATCTGTTTCCCCATAGCCTAGCTGACTACCTAATTCTTCTCAGTATTTCTGAATAGGTTTTATTCTTCTTTTTTAAAACATTGTTTTGTCACCTTGCATAGAAATTCCATCCTGAATTCAAGTGAACTTCCTCATGTCACTTTTTTGAAACTGAAATATTTGTAACCCAAATCTTTCATTTTAATTAAATGGTGGATTGAATGAAATACTTTTGCACAAAACTCTCCCTAACTCTATGTGTCAGCCTTGTTATAGTCTCAGTTCCTTGAACATGCAAATGGCATTAGAAACTAGTTGGATCTTCACATATTATGATTTCCATATTAGGCCTCTTATTCAAGAATCCAAGATCTCATGTGGGGAAAAAGCAAACAGGGAAAAAATATTTGGCAACATTTTAGATCCTTTTGAAGACTGTTTTTCCAGTTTGTCATGGATCCACTGTTATAATATAATAGCTAATAATAATATAATACAACATAATGTATAATATATAAATACTGATCAAATGGAACGGACTGACCATATATTTGAGTCCTGGCTGGTACCTACTTCTCTTAATATCAGGCCTGTGGGAGCAATAGTCCCTTCAATATCAGGATATAGGGCCTCATTACTGTTCTGGGAAGTTAGACATGTTCCTGTGAAACTGACATTAAGTAAAAAGCAAAAGTAACCATGAGATAATTCTCTGTCCTATCAAAAACTACTTGATAGAGATAATTTTTCTTAAATTCTTTTTACTCCTCAACCTGACATTTCTATGCTATGTAACTGTAGAAGCTCATATGTCCAGCAGACAATGATGATTAGCTGAGAGAATAAAAAACCTGGTAAATCTTATGGGCTCCTCATAAGTAGTGCTATGAATAATAAAATTATGATGCTGTTTTTTAATTAATAATGGCAACTTTTTGACACACAAGCACAGCTCAAAATTTATTGTAACACAAACCTGTGCAACTAGAAGATAGAGTATGACTAATACTTTAATGTACCATTGATTTAATTAAAGGGGTTATCTAGGGAAAATTTCTTCTAATTACAAACAATCAATCACAAGAAAATACAGTCTTTAACCTTTTTAAAGATAGTAGATGATTCAGCTCCCATCTTTATTGCACTTACGTGGATCAAATACAGCTGGAAATACCACTGTTACTGTTAAACTGAGTGATTGTTTTCTGAAGTACCATGTGTTTCACAGGTGTTTCAAAGGAGCACCTTGGTTTTCCAGACTTACAGCAGAGCAGTTGTTCTTCTTACAACTCTACATGGCATCATCCAAAGGCCCAAGATGATCCAAATAGCAGAAATACTGTAGCTATGGTAATACGAAGGAATTAATTGACTAACTGATCTTCCTGAGAGAGAAAATTAACTTATATACAACTGTGGTCTGCTGCAACTAACAGAATTTCCTTATTTAAAGTTACTCTGCTCCTCCCTCTGATTTATTCCATTCTGTGATGTAGCCATAGCTAATGGCAGGATTACTCCTGTTCAGCAAGAGGGAAAACAACTTTTGCTTTACATCTCTTGCCATTTGAGTTACTTGCTCATAGAAGATGGCAATACATGGAAACTGCTAGTTGCTATAATGATTATCAGATGTATTCAGTTATCCCTTTACATTTTCTGAGTTATATTGCCCTCTCTCTCTATGTACTTTTTCCACTTCAACAGCCAAAATATGATGTGAATTACAAGGGACACTCAGATAAGACAACACCAAGTTTACATAATGTGACCCCTGACTGTTGCTCTTTTTTTTAATTCAAATATTTATAGTCTAGGGGAAACTATATACACCTGTAGGATTCTGAAAGATAAATTGTGGAGACATAAATAAAGCAAACTACACCAAATGAGACTACATTATAACATTGAATACTCAGTGGATCCAAAGTCCATTTCATAGGTTTTAGAAAGATAGGCAGCTTACAATGGAAAATTTACATCTTGGAGATCTTTGATAATGGAGCCACACATCGATGACAGTGTACTAATTAACTCTGCTTTAAACATTAATTTAAGAGGTGACAACTCTATTTAAAGGGAAAAAAATCCTGAAGTCATTCGTTCTATTTTTATTACTGTGTGCCATGACTGCTTATAATGTTGAAGAAATGAACACTCAACACTCAACACTCAACTCCATTTTTAGCTATTAACCACATTTATTAGGAATCATTAACTTAAACTGATGGAATTTTATTTCAAGAAAATGACAATGCAGATAATTTGGTTTGTCTTCAGCCTTTTTTAGCAGACTTTTTATAGATTTTCTTTTTTTGCTCACCCTTTTACCTGTTGCATCCTATTGGAAATTCATTATGACATTGGTTTAAGCTAATGTGAAAAGTGCTTCAGAAAAATTCCTTTGACTAAGTCTAGAAAGTAAGTCGTAGCATTTTCAATGAGTTTCAAGGCTACTTAATACGCAGGCAATATAAAAGAATGTCTTTATTGCTGGAGTGGGGGTTAACCTTGGCTAAAGGGACAAACTCCCATCCAGCTACTCAGTCGTTCAGGGTGGCATAGAAACTAGAATGGGTCTTGGGTCTTGGGCTGTGTAAAAGAAAGGGAGACAAAATTAAATTATTTTGTTACCAGTTAAAATAAATTTGGTGAGCAAAAAACAAAGACAAAAAAAAAAAAAGGCAAACTTCCCCCAACACCTTTCCTACTGTCTTTTCCCAGGCTCATTTTCAATCCACTCTGACTCCTCTACCTTCAGCTCCCACCAAGAAGAATGGGAAGGATAGGGAATGGGGTTTACAATCAGTCAGTCCATAGCATTTCCTCCCTGCATCATCCTTCTCTTCCTCACACTTATCTTCTACTCCTGTGCAGGCTGCAGTTCCTTTGGAAACACCTCACTGCTCCCTCCATTGGCTGCAGAAGAATCTCTGCCCCAGAGCCTGGAGCATTGTTGTCCCCTACTTCACCAAACTTGGTGTTCCCTCTGCTGTTTCTCGCTCTTTCCTGCACTCCCCACCTCCTTCCCCATAATTTACTGTCCTTTACTAAATATGTATTCCAACTGACGTCACTGCCTTGGCTGAGTGGCTCAGCTGAATCTGTTTGCACCACTGCAAACAATGTGTCCAGCACGGGCAGACACAGCTTCTAACAGACAGCCCTGAAGACCCCACTGCCAGCCTCCTACCATGGACTCCCAATACAATTCCTTTTTGTACGTTTTGAAAAAAAAGAAAAAAAAGAACAAAGAATGAATGCAGTTATTTAGATGTTATTATTTCAACACATCAGCAAGGAAGCAGTCTAGGAAGTTCCTAGAATGTGTGGAAGACAAATTCCTGACACAGCTGGTAAGCTGACCGACTGAGCAGGAACAGGTCCTAACCTCCTAAATTGGGCACTTCTTCCTCCACTAAGACGTTAGGTATCTGAGGTACCTCCAGAGTGCCTCCATCTGCTTTAGTTAGGATTTGAATTCATTTGCACTAATAGTAGTTGCCCAAAACTAGGCATATAATGCTCATTTCTCTATGTTTCTACCTACCTATTATACAATATATCACATGTGCAAAAAGTATTTCTGGAGGGTGAGACAGGATCATAAAATGAGATGGATCACTGTCTGGAAGTATTTCTCTCTTGCTTCATTAACTGTAGAAGATAAAGATGATGAATCTATCTACCACTGAATGTATATAGAATTAATAGGAAATAATGGATGCCCCTATTACATTAAGTTCCAGTTCACCTAGTTCTCTTCAGAAATACCCACGTTCTGTCTAGGGGGTCAATTGTTTTGGAGAACTCACACAAAAAGGCAGAAAAGTGGATTCCAAATAATCCTCAGCATGAGGCAAAGGGAGATGAAATCCATAATTCTTTTATTCTAGGAAACACTGTTAGGTATAGGTACTTGTGTGCTCCATCATTCCTGTTGCCTAGGAATGAAAGACTAAAAGGTTCAGGGAGGCAACAAGTAAGAGGGACTCCAAATTTTGCGCAGAGGTTATAGCACAGAATAGGGAGACTACATCCTGCTTTTGTCCCAGAACAAAAATTGGAACAAAGATTTAATAGTTTAAGTCGTCTGATGTAATATGCACAGACACACAAGCTTTCTGGAATTCCATTACCATCACAGCTGTTTGTGCCAGGCTCTCTGAACGCCTCCTTTCTTTCCCTTTATGCATGATACAGAGAAGAAGTGGTGAAATTGGAAGTGAAGTCACCTGGAACAGCCATAAGCTACCTGGTAAACTGTTTGTATGTCTTCATCTGAGTTACAACAAACAGATATTTTACTTAGACAATTAGGAAGCCACTATGGAAAAGTAAGATTATTAACACCCACCATGCCTGTGGTTTTGTCAATATTTCTCTCCTCAGTACTAAGTACAGAGAATGCATGGAAGAAGGACTGCTAGGGAACTCTGGAAGGGAAGTAGGTTATTGTCTCCATAGCAAAGGTACCACTGATCACACAGGTGATTTTACTGTGTCAAGGAGCTTTTGAGGTAAGTCCTGGACTGTTCGGTATCTTTAAGTGCTTAGACATTTCTGAAGAGCACAAAGTCTGAATGAGATGTACTACACATTTATGTCCTACGCAGAGCTAAAAAGAAAAACCAAAACCATTGAGTATTTTTTAAATTATTTTTGCATAAATAAAAAATTAGCTATCCTGGTAAAGTAATTAATAAGAACATAACACTCAATAATATGTTAAAATTGCAAAAATAAGACAAAACTGATACATCCTTCATGATAGTTTTGCTTTTTATTTTTTCCCCCGAGTTATTTTTTAATTTGAAATCTAAAGAAAAGTATGGCAGCTTTTAGACCAAAGAAGTCTAGGCCAAAAAGATTTTGATTAGCTGCCTAATTGGAATTTGTATTAGAATATAAGTAAGCACTTGCAGTGTTATGTTTGCTTTGCAGTAATATATTGTTTTTCATTTTAACAGTTGTTTTACATAGTTACCGAATAGGCATTTAGCCAAAGTTGTCTTCTTTCTTTATTACCTTTACAATCCTCCATCTAGTAAGTTCTTCCTACAGGGGCCAAAATTTTCTTCATTTTTCTATCTTAATTTTAAAATGCAATTAATTTCACTCATAAAATTTCTAAGACACAGTACTTTTTATTTTTCAATTTCCTATTTTCAACCAGTAAAAAATAATTTTAAATGTTTGAAGAGCATATACAAACACACACAGGTATTAGAACAAACCACATTTTCAGATGGATTTAAATGCATGGAAAACCATACCTCAAAACTACCTTTAGTCAGACAGAATGTAGCTTGCATATACACACTTTTTAAACCAGAGCTAAAACACACTTAAGATACGTAAGGAAATATCCACGAATCAGTAAAGGGATACTTTCTGTACAAAGCATGTATAAACATACCTTCCTTTTTTGGATATGAGTCTGTAAGACACTACTGAAAATGCAGACGTAAAGAATAAAAACTCATTTTACCCAATCCACAGGCTATACAAAAGACTTATGAATTATTTTGTTATTGATGTTTTTCTAGTCTTTGATTTTCTAACTCATCTATTGCAAATGCTTTGTGTCATTGTGTTCCTCCATCACATCATGTTAGGAGTCAGCACAACAGAACATGACTGATTCAATTGAAAACTTCAAAAAGATAATATAGGGGAAAAATGTGGTTAAAGACACTCTGGTTCGGTTCAGAAACCTCGAGTCACAGAAGCTTCATGCTGTTTTGTTTTCTCAATCTACATAACAACTGCATGGTGGATGATAATAATTTTGCATTCATCTATCACATTGTAGGCTCATGATTTTTCAAAACTAGAAAAGGAAATCCTGAAAAATTGAATTTATCTACTAAAATCTGTACCAGCTTTTCCATTACCTTCTATGTGCTATTTATTTTTTGATACAAAACATCTTATGTGTAGACACACAGAGAAGAAGTAATGTTTAAGCCACATATAAATCTTACTGTCAAGAAACATTTAATTACATGATTCAGTTTGTTATCATACATTCTGCAGACAAGTTGCTTGAATTGGGAAAAGAATCCCATTGACACAAATGTTTTTTTCCAATAATTTCATATAGATAGAATATATTCTAAAACCGTTATGCCAGATTATTGTAGCTGAGGGATGAAAGTATTTAAAAGTATTTAAAAACATGTCAGAACTACATTGGCCTTTCTGCCATTGCAGGAATTGCACATACAGTGACAGTTAATTTATTGTGTACATTGCAGTACATGATCAAGTCCTCATGGTTGAATCACTTATCAGAAACAAAATTTGTCCTAGGAAGCAGAGGAAAAACTGATTCCACCTAAAAGTCTCATTAGCTGCTGAAGCCCAGTATTCAATGCCATTGATACTCATAATTCCCAGGTTGCCTGCTGCTTAGCCTTGTAGCTGCCTAAAGACTTTAGCTGTTTAAAGACACAACAATTATATTTAAGAGTACCTTCAAGCCTACTGCTTAGATCAAATTGTCCTGACATCCACATATTAAGCCTAATTGCATTTGTTGTAATAAGTTTTAGTGTTGATCACAGACAGAATGAGAATTGTTCTCTGGCTAGGTTGTACTTGCACCACCTGACAGGATACAGTGATTTTCTATGGAGTGCTGTTTCGTTTTCCATGGTTTTTATCTCACTGACAACAAGCATTCTTTAAGCCTAATATATAGACTAACATAAACAGTCTCATGACTAAGGATTTCCAATCCTCCCTGAGAAGTTAGGCCCACATTTGGAAAGTATTTTAGGCTTTACCATTTTGAGTGTTGTAATACCATCTACAGGAAGGGAATTCACAAGCCTGAACAAGTTGCTTTCCTTTCCTAAGCAATGCAGGGAAAATTTGCCATCTATAAAGCTTTGTTTCCTAGGATTGGACAGTTTGTGTGTGGCAATGCTTAGGCCAGCCAAGAGTGCCTGAGAAATTTTCTTTACCTCTTGCACTTGTGACAAATGAGATTTCAGTCCCAGCTGTGTTCCTGAGTGGAGCTGTTCCCGGTAGGCTGAGCAGGGAGCTGGCCATGGTGCTTCCCTTTGCATCCTCAAGTCAGTTATGATAAATTCTTTCCTCACGAGAAGGGAGTTCAAATCCATATTTCTCTACCTTCCAGGATAACATGATGGTTCGTGCTGGGGTTCTCCCTCCAAGCAATTAACTATCAGTGCTTATGGCAATTTTCTGAGAAGCAAAAAGCAGTGAATTTTTATGCTGTGTCTGTGTGTCTATGCCTTTTGCATTCTTGGCAGGATTTCAAATCAATATGAAACTACCATAAAAAGTAAAGTATTTCCTATTTTATCAGACAGATACCTAACCCTGGATGGTAAGCATTTAGGTTGTTCATCATCTAACTATTATGGTGATTTTTTTCCACACAATAGATGTACTTAAATTGCACCAAAGTGAAATGCTTTAAGCCTTTCCAGTTACAAATACTTCAATGTCAGTTAGAAACACATCAATGGTATTACAAGTACTGTTTGCCAGCATTAAAATCTTTCTCCCTTCCAAAACAAATAAATTGACTCAAAATGCTATACAGTGATTGGATCTCCTGTGATAACCTTTAGGCCACACCAAGAAATTATCTGGAAACATACCTGATATAGAACAACACCAAGTATGGGATAGGTTTTAGTCAGAATCAAGCAGGATAGAGGAGGAACAAAAAGGGACACCAGAGCAACATTCGAGAACAGAATAAAGTCAGAGCTCCTAAGTTACTGGCAGTGCCCTGAAACAAATGGTACACTCTTTTTGACTAGCTGTCGGTGTCTGAGTGAAATCACCACAATTACACAGAAATTTGAGGTAAATAAGTAGTATTTTTGAGTACACAACAGATTGCATGTTGATACACAACATGACTGTAAGGTTAAATCCTTTTAAAATGTCAAATGTATTTTAGCTTGTGATAGAAGAAATACTATATACTGGTTATAAATTATGCCTGATTATCTGAGTGGGAAATCTGTGTGGTAAGAAACAAATAATAATGGTTATTTCTTCAGTGCCTTTAAATGTGGAGCTGTCTAAAATTAGTACTTCAAAGAGTTTGAGCAAAATTAAATATTCTTTTTGTTTATACAAATAGTAATAGAATATAGGGCATTAAAGCAGGACTATATATGTATATACTGATCAAAATGATTATATTAGTTATGTTAATGATTGATGTGATCAAAGCTGAAAATTACTTCTAGCAGTTGAAAAGAACTCTAGTAACAGCTTTCTATATTACTTACAGTATGTGGAATTGTGGAAAAAAAATTCATACCATGTAGAGAAGCCTTGCTATACAGCAAAGACTTCCATTAATTTCTCCATTTAAAGATTTATTTGGAATTTCAATAAATCTGGAAATGTGTTGTAGCATTGAAAGAAAGGTGGTAGTAAAAATATTTTGAAATAATCTATTTCTTCCATGGGAGGGTGTCCTAGCTGAAGCAGAAAAATTAAAACGGAACAGAAATGGATGTTGAAAAGCAGTTTGGAATGAACTTTAGTTAAAGTATCTTGGCTAAGGTGAAAAAAATAATTAAGAGATCAATTACTGTCAAGTATCTTGACCATTGTAAAGCCTGTAAAATCCAATCTTGATTTTTAACCTTACACCCTTAAATCAATTTAATCTTCTAAATGCTAACATGGGGCCTGACCTTCCCACTGACTTCAGTAAGTTTCAGAGACTATAAAACAAATTTACAAGTTTCCATTTGATTGATTCTGTGACAGCTTTATGTTGGTTTAAGTGTATTGGTGCCACTCATCCAGCAGTAGTGCACCAAGAGAAGAAGATATAGAGAATGCATAAAGTTTTCTGAGCTCTGAAAAGGTGACTTACTGCTTGACCTAATTTCTCTTACTTTTTTTCTGCTACTGACAATCATACTGGAGTAAGAATAGATAACAGTTAACATTTCACATATTTCTTAGGTTTGAGTCTAATTGATTGGTAAAACTGTTTCTGGGTTTACTTCAGCAGAAAACAGATAGCAGATGTTCTGTATTAATAAAATCAAGGAAGCAACGTCACAAGGTAAAAATCTTATTAACTGTGTCTTTTCTTCATGTTGCTTTCAGGAATATGTTTGGCAGATATAACACATACTGTCTTGAGAGACATTACAGAAAAATCTCTTTTGACTGCTTTCATAACCAAACTTCAAAAAAATTGATTTGTATATTTATTAAGTAAGCTATTCATGCTTTTCCAGAGTACTGTCATTAGAGAGTCGAATAAAATTTCAGCCCAACCAACTGAAAATTTCTCAGGACATTATTGGTGGTTAAACACTGGAACAAACTGCCCATATTTCCATCCTTGGAGACAATCAAGTCTTTACTAGAAATGGTCTCGAACAACTTGATCTAGGCCCACCTGTTCTGAGCAAAGAGTAGGATTAGATGATCTCTGAAGGTTCCTTTCTAATTAAATTATGGGTTATTTTATGGTTCCAGCATGACCTTGAAGATCTAGAATAGGATGGCAAAGTATGAAGTACAAGAAGTTTTGTAGGACAGTGGAGAGATATTGAGAGGCAACACATGCCTTGAAGGGCCAAGAAAGTCTTAGGAACACTGCATGTCACTATTCAAGGCAGTCCAGAAAGCAAATGAACAAACAAAAACCAAACCAAACCAAACCAAACCAAATCATAAAAAACAACAACAAAAAAGCACCCTGTGGGCTGTGATTGAGTTAAATATTGGTTTAGTTTATCTTAGCCTGTTATGCAGGCATTATTCTATAGCATTTATCTTTGAGGGAGACTTTTTTTCTGTTTTAGTGTAAGTAGTTGAGTGGAATAGCAACACTGAGGTACAGCTTACACAAATTAAAATTTGTTGACAAAGATTTATGGTGTTGATATTAATCACACTAATATATGTTTTGTAATTTTTTTATGCCCTTATTTATTAAATGTTATTTGACTTACATAGAAAAAATAGATTTTTTCTGTGATAGTGAGAAAAAGAATTACTTAATTTTTTTTATAATTACTTAACATGATTATCTAACATATCCTATAATGGCTCACTGCAAGTTATCGCTTGAGCAATATGAAGAATATTCAGCAATGTAATCTTAGATTTCATTTATTCTTTACACTACATTCAAATTTTCTTTTACTATCTCTAATATATTATTCCATTTGGGAATACACACATTTTTCTATGTTATTAATATAACTTTTTTGGCATTTCTTCCTAGCATCATGGTCAATCATTAAATAACAGAATGACTTACCAGAAGTAACTCAATGATTAAGAATGCCCTAATTTATACCTCTCTCTGCCTTACAGATTTTTTTAAAATTTAGTTGATTTGGTGTATGAATGTGACACACTGTCACACTTTCTTACTGCTAGTATATTTATTAATGAAATAATGCTGAGTAAGAAATGCAGTTTATTGATCAGAGTTAAAAATTATAAAAAATCATTACTTAAACTGAGAAATGTGTCTTTGAGTTGGTTCATCCAAAGTAGTGATCTGCAGTGAACAGTTCAGTGTGGCATTTTAGCTATTGGCATCACAGGGTGATGAGCATTATCAAGAGGAACCAGTCTGCTGGTGCATGAACACTGGTAGGATTCCTAAACCAAATGCTGCTCCTAGTTTTTTCATTCCTGCTACCCATAGAACCATCGAATACCATGAGTTGCAAGGAAGTTTACAGATCATCTAATTCCAACCCCCCTGCCATGAGCACCTTCCACTAAACCAGGTTGTTCAGAGCTGCATCCAACCTGGCCTTGAACACATCCAGTGATGGGACATCCACAGCTTCTCTGGGCAACCTGTTCCAGTGTCTCATCACCATCACAGTAAAGAATTTCTTCCTAATTTCCAATCCAAACCTACTCTTTTCCTGTTTCCGTCATTCCAAGCCATTACCCTTTGTCCTGTCACTACATGCCCTTGTAAATAGTCCCTCTTCATCTTTCTTGTGGGTTCCCTTCAGGTACTGGAAGGCTGCAATTAGGTCACTCTGAAACCTCTTCTCCAGGTTGAACAATCCTAATTCTCTCATAGGAGAGGTGCTTCACTCTTCCAGTCGTCTTGGTGACCCTTCTCCAGATTCACTTGACCAGGTCCATGTCCTGGGCTTGGGACCCCAGAGCTGGATGCAGCACTCAAGGTGGAGTCTAGCGAGAGCAGAGTAGAGGGGCAGAATGATTTTGACTACTGTTCAAATATATAATAGGACTCCCTAAACCATTTCATATGGATTCAAAAGTGATCACTTTCTGAAACCTTAAAAACAAAGTCAAAAAACAGAAGTACTTTTACTTCTTAAGATCAGCCAGTCTTTTCTTATGCTTTCTAGTTAATTAAAAAGACTGATTAGTCATAACACAGGAATGCCTATCCTTCTGACTTTAAAAGTTCTGACTTTATTCTAATAAAGTATTGAAGTAAGAAAAACATTTTTCTGAGCTTTTCTTACTTCTCTTTGCCTTCACCTTTTTTTGTAGCCATAGAAGGAAGCTGTGTCTGTTCCAAGTGCCAGATAGTGCAAAAGGAACAAGGCATAATTTCTTGACCAGAGTATCTATTATGTTGAAATTTCTAGCAGAATTGTAAGGAAAACTGAGACTACTGACTAGTAAGAAATAATAATTTCTTCCAGGGAGCAGGATCAATCATTATCCACATTGACTAAAGACTTCAGTGAAGTGTGTGGGTTTAGTAATTTCACAAAAAATTTTGAAGGAGGAACATTCCTAGATCTTAGTTATGGTCCCATGAAATTACTGAACATATCAATGCTGTTTCAAACAGCATACCTTTAGGAATTTGGCTGGCAAGACAATCTTTAACCTTCCTCAGTGCAGGCCTTCTGCATTCCTATCTTTCTGTCACAGGCTTTCCATCTATAACATAATTGAACACTTTCAATATTGGGAAAACTGACCTGTGAAACACTGTGAATTGTTCAGTGTTTGTAGCGTTATGGAGGGGTTATTTTTGTAAAAAGGAGGTAATCATCCATTCAGGTCTATTAAGCTTCAATTTTTCATGCACCTTAGCTTACCAAAGACTTTGCGGCCAAAAATACAGCTAATGCTAATCACCATGTTTTCATGGAAAAGAGATATTTTCAAACAAACATGTTACCTTTTAAAATAAAATTATAGGTCCACTTAGTAAAGGCTGCTAGGATGATAGTGCATACTGAAGTTCTTTATCACATGGTATTCTGATTTGAGAACTTGTGTTGTAAGGAATGAAGTAACTACACATCAAACAGAGAAATTATTGAAAGAACTTTTAAAGTAATACTAAACGGCTAGACATTCTTTGTTGGGATGCATTTCTAGCAGATCTTCCTGAGTTTGATTCTGTTTAAAATTTATAACAATCTTGTAGGGCTGCAAAAATGCAACAAAGGCTAGAAGACAAGTCTTGCAATTTAAAGAGCTCTATTTACTCAATTTATTAAAGAACAAACTGAGATTTAACTTGACTGATAGTTTTGTATACTCACAGAAAAAAAAAACCCCAAACCTGGAGAGAGGAGCTTTTCCACCTTGGAAGAAATGAATAATATAATTCAATGAATGAATACCGAAGTTAGATGGATTCAGCATTGGAAGTAAGTGATGTGGAGTAATTAAAAATTAAGACAGATGCTGTGAGAAATTCTGCAAGCCTATGTATAATGAAGGTGTGATAAGATGATCACAATGACACATTATAGCCTTGAAATCTGCACAGGTGTAGACTTCCTGATGTAATGCAATATAAGAATTGGGATTTTCAGAATATATTGCATATGGCATATTCTTTATTGTGCATAAAAACTACAATGTATTTCTTAATAGTAACTTTTATTTGAGATCAAAGAGAGACAGTTATTTCACATCCTAGGACTGACTACGCATATCAAATGTTCTATTTGTTACACTTAGGAATATTTCTTATATGTTCTCCCTCCACTTCCTTTTAGGTGTTACATATCACTGGTGCTGACATTTCTATGCTTCAAGTTACATATTTTCTTCTGACTTTATTTCCGAGATAATGTAGCTTTACTACATGGTATAGTTTGCATTATAAAGTTGTCAAATCTTGGGATATACTACAGAACTTCAATTCTTTCCTAAACAAGAAGTGAGATGCATGATGCAAAACATGGATATAGCCTTGTCTACCACTCCACAAAATGCCTTCAAAGTATCAAATGAAATGGCATAGTCACTCCATTCTGCTGTACTCTTTCTCAAGGGATTTTGTTTCCCAGTTTAGTCTCCTGTCATGTAAGTACACATCTTAGACTGGGTAGCACATGAGAGGCACTCTGTTAGACTTTCCTGAAACTCTCCCCAGAACACATTGTGGTAGATCCAATTTTTAATTAGTGGCCTTTCCATTAACTAGCACAGATCCCAGAGGAGAATCTTTCATCTGAGCAGATCATCTTCTGATCACACACACATTTTTGTCTTTTTTCTGATTCCCTCCAGAATCAAGAAATGTCTCTTGTGTATATGTCCTTTAAACTCCCTTGAGTTTTGAGTGCCTTGGCTCTGACCCATTTAATGCATGTCATCTGCAAGGATTTTTTGATTTTTTTTCATTTGTTTTTGAAAATTTAAAAGGTTTCTGATAAATACACAATGGAAAACACATGTCATTTCCAATACTAGTGGAAACCCCTTTGTAAGTTTCTCTGCTGTGTGTGTTGCATGTACATTAAATGACATATGATGCATTCTGGCTTAGTGTTGTGCATCCTCTACACTTTGAAGGAGTTTTTGCCTCTTTTTCTCACAAACCAAAAGTGAACAGCACTGAAGAATAAAACATCTTTTTTTTATAGCTGTAATCCACTTATACAGGGAAAGACAAAATAATTCTCTAAAAAATATTAAAATCACAACAGAGGCAACAGTAGTTACTCAGTTTATAAACTTACAAATGTTAACACAGAGGCATTTTTGGATTCTCAGGAGAAGAGTAATTGTCAGTAGAAATTTCATACCAGGGTTTTTAACTAGGGATGTTTTATGAGGATACTGCTCCACACTTTCCTGATAATTTCTTAACTACTTCTATTGCACAGAATATGCAAAAGACTATAAGATATGGACAAAGTGCTGTTTCAGTAAGAATAGTTGATGTGCATGGAAAGCATATTTCTGCAACTACAACAGTTGAACGATTCCTTTGGAGACCGCCAGAGAAGGAGCTAGAACTAGGGAACTTGCTGTAAGGGCACTGAAACTCGTTTGTCAGATTCAGGAGCTTTGCAGAAAAGACAGTGCAGAGAGCTGTTCATTTGGATCTGAATTTACAGTGACAAATAAGCATGAAGTTAAGACAGCCTGCTTTCACAGTGGTAGTGTTACTTTTCTCAAAGATGGTAACCCTTTCTTTGGGGGTAAAAACATCAACTGCTGATGTATTTGCTGTTTCCTCAGTGTTTCCTAACTACTGTAAAAGCAGTTTTTCTTTTCATATTCTCTAAACCCACACCCTGTATTGATACACATTACAATGTGTTGCTGTTTTCACAAAAATGTGGGATTTGCAAAGACTGGCAGGAAGCACTGTATTTGGGAGAGCAGAGCATGTCTCTACCATCTTGCTTAGAAAACAATCTGTTCTTCTCCACATCCTCCCTGAACTGCTGCAAGTCTGACTTCCTTGTGGTAGTTTTTATGACAGGACCCTTAAAGAAATACCATAGGTCTCTCCATACAACTACAGTAGGCCAACATCAGTATTTACCACAAAGAAGAATTGAATTCAGACAGAACTAGGAGGATGTAGGCAGGGAAAGAACATCAGGCAGCAGCACTTCTTGACTAGCAATTACAGCCTGTGCAATACAGTTGCCGTAATAGAGCTGATGTGGGTTGGAGTGTGCAACTCTGAAACTACAGAAAAAGGTCCTATGGTGAGCTGGAAACATCCACCAAAAAACACATAAACATCTGTGATTTAACTTACAAAACTTTTTTCAAGAAAAACTATGTTTCCTATGGAACTATATACTCTTTTTTATACAAGTGAGAACAGAGTACTGTTGGAATATCTTATGCAAATATTTTATTAACTTGGAAGCATTTCAGGGTAGGTCTCTCCTGGATGTTATACTGCTGTTTAACTCTGTGTTTAGTACGCTAAGAGGGTTTGATTATGCAAGAGGACAGATATTCTCTCTTCCTGATTCTTTTTCATAGGAGTTAAGAGCACTTAGAACTTTCCACAGCCTAGTGATTTAGAAACACTCAAGATCTCCTAATACTGTTTTACTGCATATGGCATTCATTTTTATAGCCATAGAATTGCATATTCTATAATATACTGATTCTCTTCACAGTGTTTACCAGATACACCAGGATAATAAGCACCAAAGAGAGAGAGAATATATTTTTTAATAAAAATTGTAATAACACAGAGAAATGAATATAAATTCCCTTAATAGAGTAGTTTGAAAATTAAAAGAAAATCAGTAAACCATAGAGGTTATGGTGCAATTAAGTATGATCTCATGTACGAAAAGAAGTAACACATTTTTAGATGAAAGCTTCATCTTTATAAAGCTTATTATAATCTATAGGTACTTGCAATAACTGTAATTGAAGTCAGTGAACCTGGAAACCTCCTTGTCTGAGTTCTTTTCAGTCCCACTGAAATTTCTAAATCATTCCCAAGAGAAGCATAGTCTTATCATGTTGCAAGTGATGCTGCTTATGCCAATGGAGAACAATCATTTTTCATTGCAAGAAAATTTTTAATGCTTGCATCTTTATTCAAATCTGTATTCTATTTATTTTGCTCCCTCTAGTTTTTGCAATTTACAATAATTCAGTCATAAATACTTATGATATTTCAGCTCACGCTTACAGGAATATAAAATGTTGAAGATCATGCTTTCCTTGTATTTGTATGATCAGATCTGTTTTCTAATTTTATTGACTTAGTATGGCATATCAGATACAAAACAATATCCATTTTTTAATATTTAAATTGTTTATTCAAAACTAATATTTCCATAAAATAAAATGAAAGCAATGAATATTTCATAGCCTGGAAATGGTAAATGTAGCAGAATATTTGAAGCAAAATGTGATCATCTCTAAAGTAGAAAATAAACATATTGGCTATGAATAATCTGAATTTTTAACTATCTCAAATACAATAATTTAATATGTGGATATTGAGAAATCAATTTTTTTCAGTGAAATTCTTTTTTTGAAAAGTTATTACAGGAAGTTCTCTTGTCGTTAAACATAGCAATATCTGAGGTTGCCTTGCACAGGTGGATTCTGATACACAGCAACCCTACAAGTACTTTTACAAATACAAACTTGACTATGTGGTCTTCTCACTATTGTTTTGTAATAGCCATGGGTACACACTCAGGAATCTGGCTTTGTTTTAATTTCTGGATTTCCTGATAATACCTAAAATTTGTAAGAAATAAATCTGTATCTTCAATATTTAACAGAAATAATTTTTATTCAAAAATCTGAATTCACTGGATAAAAAAATCAATCAGTGATAATGAAGGGTCCTCAAGCTACTTAAAACGAGTGTTGAAAGAATGAAATTTTGGTGTTACTCTTTTGTAGTATGGAACCTTTTTTGAATTTTCAGCCATATCAGCTTAAAAGATTACTTTTGATTATGACATAAGGGAATATTTTTCCATTGTACCTTTTCTCCTGATGAAGAATCCTATTTCTTTTGCTTAAGGCTTACAGACACCCAACATAAATGCAGGACTTGGTGATCTTGCAAGAAGACCTGGTTACGTGACTCAGCTCTTACTCCTTGTTATTGCTATAGCGAGAAAAAGAAAGAGGCCTAAAGCTCTCTTTGGACATTAAGTAATCCTTTCTGCGTGATACTACCACAACTACAGACAACCTAAAAGATTGAAATGGGAAGTCATTGAGACATAAAGTTGAAGCACTGCAAAAACATATCTTTCCTGGCATCTTGGTTTCTGATTCCTAGCAAGGAACTACAGCAACAAAAGATCTCTTTTATTGCATGAATTTGTTGATTTTAAAACATAGAATTCCACATATCTGGCTTAATAAATGGATTATGTTTTTCTTTTTGTTTGGAATGGTGACAGCTGCTTATTTTCTTTCAAGTTATGACAGCAAAGAAAAAGCTCTAAAATTCTTTCTATCATTTCTCTTAGGAAAGATTGTAGTTTTAATGGATTGTTCCTCTTGTTATGATCCAGGGAAGAGAATGCAAAATTTGGAGTATATGAATTTTAAAATGCTATTTAAAAAAATAATGGCAATAGTAGCTTTGTTTAAAAAAAAACGTACTTTGATCCCCCAAACAGTGCTGACATGTGTGAGTCAAAAGACCCATAGTCATACTTATGCATAACAATAAAACAAATTATAGAAATTTGACCATAATGCTTCTTACTACTTTTTAATTAAGAGAGCTTTTTAAGTGCTCTCTGTCAACCTTGGACTCAGAACTGACTTGAAATACTTTTGGTATATCTCTAACTGCAGTGAATAACTGATAAACCCAAATGCTGATGCACATTTTGTATGATTTTGCTTTCCTTTCCTTACATTTCACATCTTCTACTTCTTTAATTTTGAGAATCAGCTGTTTTTCCATCTTCCTTCTGCCTTTCTTATTAACAAGTCGTGAAGCAGGTTTAACTTAAAATTCATGTAAGAATGCATCTTCCCAGAATTTCCACTCCATTTTGCAACTTTCAATCACCTGCAGTTATCTTTTGTGACCTGTGACCTTCTGGTTTTCTGTCTTTTGAAATTTCTTGTGTAACTATTTAGTGATTTAGTTGCAGTTGTATGTTAGCAGTGACAACCTGTTTGTCCTGTGTGGCTGTTTCAGAGAAAAATAGGGGTCCGAAGGGATGTGGAAGCCGAAACTGAGACACCACAGAAAACTTAACCCAAGCAGCAGTTTTACTACTAAAGGTGGCCAAGTAAACAGGAAAGAAACCAAATAGAGAGAGGAGAGAAAATAAGCCCCCAGATGCAAACACCCAAATTGCCCAGGTGTCCCCCATGGAGTCGTCTCACCGCCCCCTGGAATGCCCAGACCTCCCTAGCAGTGGTTGCATCCTTAAGGGTCAGCTGGCTCACAAGTGACAGTGGGCGTCCCTGCCATGGCCAATGTTGTCCTGTCACGTGAAGCGAGCACCTCGAGATATGAGCCATCCACTATTTATCTATTTGGCCAAATGACGCTTACCTGAGTGGCATGGCCAGCACCACCCAGGCAAAGGTATTTGGCACTGCCCCTTATGGTACATAATTGATACTTCTCTGTGCTTGCGCGAATCTCTCCGCACCTGAGCAGTCCATTTCAGAGGATCTCCCTTAATTGAGTCTGGGGGTTTACTTCATCCTCCTCTCTTTCTCCTTCAAATGCCCTTGGAGGGCCATCAGCCAATCATGGGAGACCAATTAATTTTAGTTTACACAGAAACCTCTCTCTCAAGGCTACAGACCGTCTTTATCGGCCTGTTTCCCATAACTTGGCATGAGAAAACCCAGCTTCTCACAGGTGGCTGGGCCAAACACAGACCAAAAACATCCATATTGAAATCTACCCGAATACAGTGGCATTTCTCCTTTAGGCTGCAGAGGATTTATGGGGAAGAGAAGATGGTTACCCTGCCCTTTTGCATGTGTATTTCTTGTTACACATGGAAAAATGTACTGAAGTGGTCCAACATGACCAGAATAATTTACCTATTAGATTTAATTTGTCTGTGGCATTAGTTGACATCACCTCTATTAAGAGTTTCCTCTTCTGATCTTTCAGAGATAAATTCTTACTCACATTCTTTGACTGATTTTAATCTCTCTCTCATGGTGCACTTTTCAGAGATTGAAGAAATAATAAATTGTGGGTAAGAGCATAATCTACTGTAAGTAGAATTGAATTGTTCTCTTCTGACCCAGACCACAAGTGAAATATGGAATTTTTGTTGTGTAATCTCCCTGCTGTCTGTCTCAGAGCAGGTACTGATCATTACATTATCTTCAGGCTTGACTCATCCTCATGTGCCCTCTATGGGCCTGCTTCTATAGACAGATGTGACAAATACAGCACTTTAGGCTTCTGAGATTTCTGTCTGATCCCATATAAACAACTTAGCTAACTGTCATACACAGCTTATCTCTGGTTCAGCATGTGGGAAACCTTTTTTGACTGTCTTGTTTCGCGACCTGGCAAAAACTAGAGTAAGAACTGTTTCTTCTAGTTGCACTTATAAAACTGGTCAGTGCATTTCTGTATTTCCTGGAGCTTTCTGTCAAAGCTGTAAAGCTGTTCATGGTGATGGATTATGCCTCCTGTTCCACAGATCTTTCTGTGTTGTAGTAAAGCCATGCTCTACACTACTAACCTCAAACAACATTGCCAAGTTGTTTTGTCTTCACCCTGTACCTCTGAATTCCCAACAGCATTTGCTTTTGTTGCTTGGCACGCTCAGCAATGGCTTCCTCGCAGTGTGCTTTAAGGCTTGTTTTCAGCCTGCTCATGCCTGAAGGCAAGACTAGGAGTCTTATTTCAAGGGTACAGCCATCGACTATTTTTTTATGGATGCATTTCCCTCCTGCACATTGAAAGTTCTGTGGCAAAAGAAAGGATCCTCTGGGCTTTTTGCAAGTGCGGTTTCTAACACTAATAGAGTACTATTCAATGTAATTCTGACTTCCCTGTAGTCTTGTTGTGAGAAGATGGCTACAGTTAAAAAATAGAGGAAACTAAGAATTATAGGGTAAAATTCAGCTGCATCTCCCTGGATGGAACATGGTCAACATACCCCACTAAAATTCGTTATAAAAATATAAGCACCTGCTGCAGCATACAGAACAGAGGGTGGAGTGGAGTGGAGATACTGTGGCCTCCCTCCATAGAAATCTCTGCAGCGAGGGGAACATGGGGGTACTTTGTACTTCATAAGACTGTTTCGTACCTGTCAACCAAGGGAGATAGATCAAGTTTTTTTGCAGCTGAGCCAACAACTACGTCGAAATCCCTCTCCTCAGATGCCAAGATATGACCAGCCCCATTAAGCATGTGAAACAAAGGTAAAAAATTTTACATCATCCAGAGATAAAAGTATTTATGACTAAAGTCTGTCATGGTCCACCCAAACCTAAAGAGATAGTAAAAAATTGAGAATATGGGGAAAAATTGAGGAAGACTCCACCAAAACTGCTGGGACCAGTCAAAGGGCTGAACTTGTCTTCCCCTGCTGTACGGACATCTACTAGGTAAGAATCATATTCTATGCTTGTTAAATGCTGCCATTAGGATTAGAGCTTGATCTTGCTTCATAGTATCAGTAGTCAGTATCATGAAGTGAGAAACTATCACGGATGAACCATGAGCCCTATTACGGTGTCACAATTGTTTCAATAAAGAGTGTTTTGCCATAAACTGTTAGCGTGAGTCTTTTACATGTACCAGTAGTTGCCAGCAGCAGATAACACATTAGGAAGACTCACTGGGCAGTCTCCATGTTGTTGGCTTAGCCCCCTGAAAGGGCAGCCAAATCACTCTCTGACCTTGTGAATCTGTTCAATGAAGGGTCCCCTGTGGGATGGTGACAGAGTAGTTGTACAGAAAGGTTTCAGCTTTGCTGAGGCACTGACAGAAAAATAAATCACTGAGGTTGAAAAAATCTCCCCATGCAAAGGGTCAGGTAACCCTCTCCCCCTCCCCCCCGTTTTCATGTGACACTTAAGGTATGACTTCATGTGACACATAGGAATCAGGTCATACTTAAGACCTGACTCCTATCCTGTAATTCTTTCATTCTCTAAAAAAATAATGCTCTGTTCTGACTTTTTCTTTCTGCATAATTCTTTCTTAACTATCAAAGAAGTTTCCTCCATATAATGAAAAGATGTTGCAACGTGGGCAGATGACCTTAAAAAGTATTTCTCTAAGTTAAAAATATCATAAAGAAAAAAAATCTCATCTTTTTTTTTTCCTTATCCTTATTCAGTTTAGTTGGACTATTGCAAGGGTATGGCAGTCCATAGGGATTCAAACTGTATGATGGCTACTAAAAGATTAGGCAGAGATTGCCAAGGGGCAGGATGGTCCTTTATATAGACATGCAAGCACACAGTCAATGATTTATTTCTTTCACAAATCAAGTAATGTACTATAAACATTGATAATATTTCCCATGTTTTGTTGGTTTTGAGTTGGTAGGTTTTGAGAAGCCTTGGCAGGTTTTCTTATCACTGCTGAAGTCCCAGTTTTCTGTGGTAGTTGCAATAGCCAGGTAGTTGTAATTGCCTTAACAGCAATTTTCAAGTAGTAGTAAAGGAGGTCCATTCTGAAACCTCAATTTTTCTTGTACAAGTCAATTTCTTTGAATAACATTTTATGTACATATTTCCAACTGTTTATACTTTCCCAACAAAGCAAATATTTTATTAACTTGACTGAACACACTATTATCTTCAAAAACCACTTTGTTAAAATGTAATTAGTTTCTTAAAAGAATATTGTATATTTTGTGCATATCTATACAAGATTGAATTAAAGACTTCATGATTTCATTAATTTGTGGACCTATCTGATCAGCTTTCATTTTCTAAGAGTTAGTGGTAGGTTTGGTTTCTATCACTGAAGTTTGAAACTGAAGTTTTCACAGTGTGAGAGAATGTGGACCAACTTAATTCCATTAGCCTGTGTCATCCTTGTACTATTGTAACTAGGAAACTCTGGAAGACAGAGGAGCACAAGAGCAGCTTTGCTCTGAATTTTAGTACCATTTTTGTGCTCTCTTTAGATAATCTGGTCTCAATATTTGATTTTAGGCTTTTTATTCTAATTTTATTAGTTGTCTACTTATTCTCTGCCTCTTCACTGAGACCAGGTTCTAGCATTTTCTCTTGGCATACGCAGTATGTAGTTTCTACAATACTGTATTACAGGTGACATTTATTCAACATACCAACCCTTCTTTTTCCTTTTCCTTTAAGTTGCACCAGGAATAGTGTGGAACCCTTTGGGTTTTCACCTTTCTGAGAAAGGACAGCACAACCGCTGTACAACATGTATTACTTTCATATAGCAAATTTACACACACAAATCAACCCCATTTTCCCTTCCCTTGCTCTCAGATGTGACATATGAAAGAATCTCTTCTTAATAAGATTATCAGATTTGGCTTTTCCCCTTCCTTTTTGAGTCCTGTCTAGCTCATGTGCTTTGGATAAGGGAAGGAAATAGTCTCAAATTGCAGTCTGGATTAGAATGAGCTGATAGCTGATCTAACAACTGTCTCTTGTAACATGTACCTGCTGGCATGGAAACTGATGCCTCTCTACCCTTCCTCCACAGACTGCAGACAGAATAATGTGGCCCCTGCCTATACCTGTCTACTCACAAGACCAAAAATTTATGTAGCTAGTCAAAAATAACCCAGGAAAAGGGCAGTTGCTGTCCCAAAATTTCTGAGCACCCTGAGAACCGTCTTCAGTTGTTCAATCTCCCATCTGCCATGCTATCACTTTTTCATGAGGACTTTTGTTTCATTTTTTACAGCAAAATGACACCAAATATAGAAAGAAATTATGTTTTCTTTGTGAAATAATAATATATATTTAGAACAGCATCTTTGCTGTCCTTATCTTCATTTTGAAAGAAGAGAGCAACAATCCCCTGCCTCTTGGATGTCAGAATGGAACCAGCTTTCAAAAATCAGCAGTTCTTTCTCCTTGGAACATGTCCAGGGAAATAATAGTAGTTGATATCAAGGTGTATTTTTACTGCTACTGTGAGCAGCAGTTTTGTATTTAGAGATGTAAGTGGCCTGTGTTCGCATGCACAGCAAGTAGATATTTATTAAGAGTACTGTAGTGTTTTAAACACCTCACCTTCTTTTCAGAGCTTCAGCATTTGTTGTCATGGAAACAGAGCTGAGAACCAGAAGCTGGCAGCTGAAATTGCCTGATTTGCTAGTGGCTGTGTCCATGTCTAGTCCTGCTTCCATGGAAACACAAGTCAGAGCAGCAAATGCAAGGTAGTGGTTTCCAAAAGCTCCCTTAAAAATAACTCTGAGCTTAGTGTTATTTCATTTGTGATCATCTCCCCACCAGGCCTGCTTTAAGTAGAGCTCTTGAAGTCTGCAGTTTTTACAAGTTTAACATAGATAAAAGAGAAAAAAATGCATAAACCCTAAAAGTATCTGTCCTCTTTGATTTCCTTTACTGACATAATATGTTTTTGGAAGACAGATTGAGTAACAAACCTTGTTCTGAGTACTTACATTAGCAATTGACTGTCAGAATTATCTTTGGTTAATTAGGTGTCCATTCTTATAGCTGTTGTTCATACTGAGCATGTCAGAAGCTGTGGAATAGTTGTCATGGTTTAACTGGTTAACTGGGCCTCATTAATTCTCTCTTAATACAGTGTTATTCCATCTCACAAAAAAAAACAAACAACAAAACCTAACCAAAACCAAAATACCCAAAAACAGCAACAACAAAAACAAACACCAAAAACAGACAAACAAAACCCCCAAAATTCATATTCAGGTGACATTTTTAGGTTTCCAAAGAACTAGCTGTAAAAAGCTCAGATAATTTTCTATAGTTTGGTTTGGGGTTTTTTTTTCAAAAATTGGCATCTATCCTCTTTACAAATTTCTACACTTTTCATCTGGCTCTAGCTCTTCTGTTTTGCAGCAGACTTGATATACTTAGAAGTCAGTGGCTTTGTGAGAAAAGATGTTCAGTTTTGAAAATGGTGAATGGGTTGCCACATCAAGTACCTGTTACCTTGCTGACCTTCTTTCCCAAGTGGAATGTTCTGTTTCAGACAAATGAGGGGCCAGTTTTCATCCTCCATTGTCCTTGCAATTTTTCTGTTTGTTGTGATTTTAGATGACTGGAGAAAGTGTAGCAGAATATTAGATTATACTTAAATACTTTAACAGTGTTGTTTTGCTGACATCAATAACTTGTAAGATTTAACGTGCTCCAGAATTCAGGTGCTGCATCTAATCTGCTATTAATCTTGGGTAAATACTTGTGCTTCAGTAGTTCTTGCTTTCTCTGAAAACTCAGTATCTGAAACTTCTTAGAGGAATATGCTCTATCACTGATTCACTCTTTGACTTAATACCTGTCTCCTTATCTTGTAGTCTCAGATGAATTCCTGAATGTTTTGAATCAGAGAATATAGAAAAGAAAACTCTTTTTCTGTGGATTCCTCTGTGCCTTCCTGACTAACCAGAGTAGAGCACAGAGTATTTCTTCACTGGGATTAGAGACAGTCAGGATGGCCTCAAATGTGTAGGCAATCAGATGGGTGTTAACTGTATGTTCACTATGTTCCGTGTTTTCAACCGCTGATTGATTTTCTCCCCAATTTTTTTTTAGCTGAAACAGGCATTACTATTATTCTGAAACTTTGAAAATGTACTCTGATTCAATAGACTCTAAACAAACTCCATTTGATAAAAAAGAGAAAACCACTTTTTCCTCTAGTTGATATGCCTCTTTTTCCACATCAGCAGTTTTATTTCATCTTGTCATCAAAATTACTGAGAACTGCCATTTCTATTTCCATCCTTTTTCTTTCCTTCTCCTCCTCCCTCCACCAAAGACTTATATTTTTATTTAGTTTATTAAATTCTTGAAGGAAATGTCAAAAATGGGTCTATGCCCTAAGCAACTAAATAATATCTGGAACATGAAATGTCTGTGTGGTTTGGAATAAATGTCACAATATTAACAATATCATCTTTATAGCATATTAGATCCAGAGCTGATATCCTACTTTCACTATAATATCTACCAGTCTTTGGCATTTTTCACAAAACTTACTTTAGTCAGTACCTAAAAGTTCCCTTATTTCTAATTTTATTAATTACAATTAGCTCTTTGATAATTCTTTCATTTTTTCACTATATTTAAACCATGTCTTCTTATAACTTTTTGCTTTTAAGCTCTTCATAATGAAATAAATTTTATTGCTGGTAATATCTCACTTGTGTGTGTGTTCAGTAGCTTTTTCACTCACTAAAAGGGATAATATCAGATTTTTACAAGGGCAACAGAAGACCATATTGAACTTTAGTAGGAGATTTGTAATGAAACTGTGTATGTGTCTACTTTTCTGTTTTTCCTTTCTTTCCTGAAATTCAGTTAAAGTCTTTCTCCATTGTTTGTCACATGCTATGATCCTTCTCAGGCATCTGAGGGATCCCTTTCAAGTTTAAAGTTATAAAATTCATGAAAATCAGATTCCTTGGATACAGTCCCTGAGTTTTGAGCCACTCCATATGCAACACTTATGAATTTGTTTGTAAGTGCATATCTAAACTCAGATTTGAAAGTATGTATCTGTAAGGAGCAGATCATCTGGAACAGTATCACATGGCACATACAGGATAATGAAAGTTCAAGCCCAGCCAGCCCAGGTAGGTGGTGGAGTCATCATATGTGGAGGTGTTCAAGAAACACCTGGATTATTGGCAGGTAGTGCTATGGTCTAGTTGCCAAGGTGCTGATCAGTCAAAAGCTGGACTTGATCTTAGAGGTCTTTTCCCACCTTACTAATTCTGTGATTCCTTGATTCTATATTGAGGAGACAAGAAAAACTGTTGGAAAATGGGATCAGAACTGTGTGCTCACAGAATACTAGGTGGTTGCTCAAACTGAGAAGGAGATTGCTCAAGGATTTTGGATGAACCATGTCTATGTGAAAAACTGAAGGTTAAGTGTGCACTGATATCATCAGTAAAAGGGACCTTTTCTAGCATAAAGTTCTGGAGCTCCTGGGAAGTTCCTAAATTGAGTATTGGGTTGTTGTAATGGAAATTAGAAAATGCACAGGTTTTAATATGAAGTGGTAGGATGGAAAAGGTATAAAGCTGTTGCTTTTTTGTATGTGTGTTTCCTTACATAGTCTCTTTTTTCTCAAACATTTTGTCAGAAAAGTCATAGAATCGTAGTCCTCTTCACAAGTCCTCTTCTGTGGTCGAGCAGCAAGTGATTCTGGTCCATTGAAATTGTTCAGCCATAAAGCTTTCAAATAAAATGATATTGTTTTTTCTTTGAGGAAGACATAAAATCAGGTCATCATATAGATGACTAATTTCTTGAAGAACCTGGGTAACAGATAAGAAAATTGTAGCTCCACCTCTCTTCTAGCATTTTCAAGAATGAGCAAATCAGTGCATTTCTCCATACTCTGAGAAAGTTCCTGTCTCACAGACAACCTTGGGATAAAGAGAATATAAACACAATTATAGATGTGAAAGTATTTGAGAGAAAGGTAGTTTAACAATACAGTTTAAATCAGCCTTATGTTGGTTACCACAGCTAAAGTACCTGTGTGCATATTGAAGTTTGATGATCAGATCAATTTGTCTGCCTAGTAGAGGCTTAGATTTTTGATAGATTCCCAATTACTGTTTGAGCTAATATAAAATAACTCTAGATTTGAAGAAAGAGATAGGCATACTCTCCTCATAGGAGACTGATGAGGCACTTGATTACAGTTTCATAAAAATAGTGGTGCTTTTTTTCCTTATGGATACATATGGTGTCTTACCTGCATGATCTTGACATTTTTCATTGATATTTTTCATTTAATTGAAATGAAATGCAACTTTCTTAAGGTTGAAAAGTGCTGGAAATTAATGGGCCTTATAGAATCTTGTTCAACATTTCAATACAATTGTTACTGGGCAAGTTTTTGAAAGAAAAATATGTTCATATCAGTTCTACATTTTCAGCATGAATACAGCAATAAGTAATCAAGCCATCTGCATGTATTGGAAGCCCATTTCCAAATCTGCCAGTAGAAATTTCATTCCCTATTCAGTCTTTGTTATTACTGATTTTTATGCCTGAATATCTTTGCAGTTCAAGATGCTTCTTCCAAGCCCAAAACACTCCACCAATGGAAGTTCTTGTCTTTTGTTATTTAATTATGTTGAAATTAATATAGAAAAACTGGATAGTGCATGAATGATATTAACAATCAGAGTAGGATGCTATTAGCAAAGTTTTTCAGTGCTATTTATCCTGCTTCAAGCCATCTGGAGGCATCTGAATGTGCCATTGAAATAATTAAGAAATATCAAGAACAAAATGGTTTAAAATGAATTTTAATGACAAAACTAATTAGGAGACCATTCCCATAACACACAACAGTCGCTGCATGTTACTAACATGTCGCAAGTGACAACTTTTGCAGGATAAATGGCATATTTTGTAAATTCATCTCTTAGCTTATCTTTCTGGAGTTTTATATTTATTTTTGAATCTAGAAAATGTGTGTCTTTTGTGATAAAATTTCTGAAGTGCATGTCAAATTTGCCTTTAACATTGGCTCTTTCATATTATTAAAATTAAAGAGTTAAATTCTTTTCCACTGGGGGATGGAGTAGTCTCAGTATTTCTTTAATCAATTTTGACATTTTATAAATAAAAACTGTAAAATCATAGAATTTTAGAATAGTTGGGATTGGAGGGAACTTTAAAGGTCATCTGTCCAACCCTTCTGCAATGAGCTGGACACCTTCAACTAGATCCTGTATCTGAGAGGCCTGTCCAAACTGACCTCGAACACCTTCAGGGAGGTGAAGTGTCGTACCAGTTCTCTGGGCAATCTAGCCCAGAGTCTTACCACTGTCATTGTAAAAAACCTCTTCCTTTTATGTTATTTAATTCAACCCTCTTTTAGTTTAAAACCATTACCCCTTGTATAACAACAGGTCTTGCTACAAAGTCCCTCTCCTGCCTTTTTATAGGCCCTGTTTAAGTACTGAAAAGCTACTACAAGGTCTACCTGGAGCCTTTACTTCCCCAGGCTGACAGCCTCAAGACTCTGACTGTCATCATAGAAGAGGTGCTCATTCCCTCTGATCATTTTCATTGCCCTTCTCTATATCACTCCAATGGGTCCACATCTTTTTTAACCTTTCCAAAGTGGAAACTATTTGATCCTTTCTGTTATATGTTTCTTTACATGCAGCCATGGGTTCTTCGAAACCATTCCTGGTGCTAGCTAGTTGAAGAAAATGTTTTCAAAGAATACAGGGTGGATGCAGTATGATTTCAATAGTCAGCAGTAACCATGCAAGTGAAAAATAACAAAGCTGATGTTTTCTTCAGAAGGAAATTATTATGCATAATGAAAGCTGAGTGGTTAACCTTCAATTGCTTTAAACACACATATAAGTCTTGAAGCTGGTTTCAGTTTTTAAGCGTAACTGGTACCTATTTAGATAAAAAAAATAATAGGTTGTCTGTGTTTCTTTCTTCTTATGCTTATTCTTTGCACAGAAAAACATCTGCTGTAATGGTTAGTGTTGTCGAGCTCTTTAAAATATTGTGGCTGAATTAGCAATCATTTTATATTTCTTGGATGTGAGATCACTATTTTTGGTGTGGAAAATCCTGTCTGCATATCTGATAGAACTCTTAGTGCAGAACATTATGCCAACCATTGACTGGAACAACCTCGATTCTTTACTTGTAACAAAATCGTAGCCCAGATGACAGCTCTCTCAGAAAAGCTATCTGTGATTATTATGTCTCAGAGATTATTAAAGACCTCTGTACTTGATGGGAAGTTTGTAAGTTTCTACAAGTAGAAAAGCTGGTGTAGCTGATGCAGACCTGAGATGGTAAAAAGGACGAGCCACTCTGCAGCATGGTGAGAGCACAATGGCCAATTTATTAACAGGGGCACCGGCTTTTATAAGGTAGAGCATGGAAAGATCTAGAAAAGGGGCGTAGTTAAGGGAGGAGTCGAACAAGTCTACATCAAGAAAGGAAATAGTAGGTAGGGCTTCCACAAATAAGGAGAGACGGGAGGAACAGAGGAGTGGCTAGCCATATATGGTGCAGCTGCACTGCACCACAGGTAAGCCAATGGGATAAGGGGATTAAAGTGGCCAATAACAGGGATGTAATTGGATATAACTGGGGTACAATGAACCAATCAACACATTGGAACATACAAAGGTAATTAAGACTTATCTAATACCGCGGTATTTCCCTTATATTATATATGAAGTTATTCCAATACAACAAAAGGCTATGCTATGTAAACAACAATAACTTCTAAAAACTCGTCAGTCCACGGGTTACTTTAATGGTCTTTCTCTTCTCTTTCATTGGAATTTTGACCTTTCTTGTTCCTCTTTCTTCTCCCTTCTTTTCATTGTGGGTTTTCTGTTACCTGACTCCAACATGTAGCCATGGCCTTACCAGAGCAATAGTTGTACTGACTTTGTCTCACCATAAGTATTGGCCCTGAAACTGCAAACTAATATAAGGCAATGGTAACGTGCTTAAGAAAGGCATGGCTTTTTATTGTGTTTGAACTTCTTTGTATTTATATGTTGAATGAACAAACGTAAAAGTACTTAAATCTATTGCCATCTTGTCTTTCGTTTCTATACTGAGAGCTAGTAACAATGCATCATTACTGTAAAGCAAAGGAAAGCTGAACAGATCTGATCTCTTTAAGCAAGAAATTCAAGCTCCTATGCTACTATGCAGTTACCTCAAACAAGTTTTTCTTCCAGTCATTGCATATATGCCTTGTTTCTGTATAATGTATGTAACTTGAGTACATTGGAGTGCAATATGTTTAGATGATTCAAACAACTAAGTTGAAAACAAATGCACTTGAGCAGTTTGCGGAATGTGTGAAAAGTTGTCTTATACACTTGTTTATGATTTATGACTTATTTTTATAGCAGATCTTACAGGGATTTTACAGAGAAAACACATACTCCCTAATCTTACTGTGGCTGGAAATCTGACTGTGTCTTGAAAGTCGTGTTTGAGATCAACCTACTCACCTTTTTGACTCTAATGGTGAACCACTAATTTAAACAGCTTTTGACTTTCTCTTACAGTCTCAGTAAACTATTTGGAAATGCATCACTGACGTAAAGTTTGATCACCTTAAAATTATTCAGTTGTCATCAAATTCAGTTTGTCTTAATGTTCAGTGATAATTTGCATTTCAGGAAAGTATGATTGTGTTTATTAATAATTTTACATTTATTTAATAAGTAATCAACCTTTAAAAAAAACGGGTCTTTGAAATTTTATCTTTTATTCTTGCACTTCAGATCTACCACACATTACTTCTCCTTTTAAGCCACAAGACAAGCATAGCATATATTTATGGAAAAATTACACTACCCATGAAGAGAGCTGAAATATAAAAAAATGTGTGTCAAAAAGACTTTATATCCTGGAAAGAAGAAATTAAAACATTTATTTTCACCAGAAACTGAAACTTTTCTTTGTTTGTTTCATATATTAGACAACTAAGGTATAATAATTTGCAGTGAAATTCTGTAATCTTATTGCATTTAATATTTGAAGTCTGGCTGACTTCTTATACACTCATCACAGAAGGCCAAAATAAAATATAAAAAATCCTTGCTTACCACCCACCATAATTTTTTCCTCAAATGTCATTGTAATATCTCTACTTTTATGAATATTTCTACTTTCATGGGTAATCTACCACAGTAAATTAAACTTTCAAAGTTAAGCTGTTTTATACAGCTAGCTCCTTTTCTCAGAAATACAATATTAAAAAGAACAGAAATTTCTTCCTTAAGCTGAATGTTACTGTAACGATGATGGTGTGCAGTATACTCTCTTGGGACTGAAACTTGGGAAAGGTGAATCCAGATTATATTAGATGCTGAAAAGGACCATGACGATGACATGAGAAATGAAGAAACTATTCTCTATCTCCAAAGAAAAAATTTAAGATGTCTCCCTGGAGAAAACAAATGTATTGTTGAATTTTTAAAGCTGGTAGAGATTCCATACAGGACAGCTTAACACTTACCCGCAGATGCTCAGAAACAGGTACAAATTCAGTGTATGTTTTAAGGGCAAGAATATTAGTTCTGTTACAGTACTGTGAAAATGGAGGCCCCCAGCTTACAAAACTGATGCCTATAAGGCTTTCTGGAGACCTTCTGTCTTAGTTCAAAGGAGAACCAAGATATCTATGTTGGCCAATAAATAATCCCTGTTCTTTAAGTTGGAGAACAGAACTTTAATTAGAAACAANGGGTGTTGTTGAACCGCTGATGGCCCATTAGCACCCACACCCCCTCAGGCTGGGTGTGAAGGTGCTAACGACTTCCTGAGCTACTGCTGCAAATTTTCCATTGTTCTTGGGGAATGAATAGAGGGTCTAGAATACATATCTTTAATCACCTCCACACAGTGATAACTGGTCCCTCCTGCTGAACTAGGACACCTTCATATCCACGTATTCAGTTTCAGGGTTTATTATACCCCAGAGCAACCATAGGGGTACATATGCCCTAAAATCCAAATTTGATTTGTTTTGTGTAATACAGTTAAAGCTGGCATTTACTGTAACGAGATGAGGAAGACAAACACTGTAGTTACAGCATTTAAAATTTAATTTTTCTGTGTGGTTAGTAGGTGCCAGGTAAGATCTAGGATCAGTTACTTTAGACATATTTGATTCCTGGGCACTTTGACACAGTTTGAAGAATATAGGAACCTGAATGGAAGACCTGATATTTAATGACAAGAAGACCACCAATATTTTATGAAAAAATTTTTAAAAAAGCCCAAAACACTCAAGGTTAAAAGAAATACTGTATAATTTATAAATGGACTTAAAAATTAATTTTCTTGAGGAAAACCCATGCAAGTATCTACTGTTCAGACGTATCTTTGTTGACACAGCATGCCGAGTGCCGGGGGGAAGGAATGAAAGGAGACGGTCCCAGCCGATGGTGGGATGAGGGTTAGAACTAATTTATTCATGGAGCATGGGACTTATATAGGGTCAGGGAGGAGCTTGGAAAGTGGGAGGAGTTTGGGGGTGGATCGCGGCAAGTAGGGGAAGGGCTTACAGGGAAGGAGGGGAATACAGTCGGGGCGTGGCCAGCCTCACAGGATGACACTGGGATTGCATCACCAGCCAGCCAATGGGAAATAGGGAATATACAGCCAATGGAAAACCAGTAACCGGGTAACCGCAACTAATCAGAATACAGCATACAAATTCAAAGGGATAAAACATGAATTTGTGAGTTCTGAGGTAACTGTCCGTTTGTGATATTGTTCACTTGATAGAAACTGTTCATCCTGGCTGTTCTGGCAGCCTTTGAGACACTGTACTCCAACAACAGCAAATATTATTTCATAGAAAGGAAGAGATTGCCTCAGAGAATTATCAGATCAGATATATTGGTGAGCAAGTAACCACGATTCAGTCTTTACAAACACAATGCTTCTTATACAGTAATTAGTCTGGATAGGCTGTGGTAAAATGAGAATGCATGTAAGCAGAAAACAAAAAATACTGTATTCATTTGTTTTATTTGTTTACTTTTAATGGAAAAGAAAGCAACTAGTCCTTAATGTTACTGTAGCAAGAGACTTGCATTGGTAGTCTTGAGAGAATTCCATGTAGAAAATATATAACACCATAAGAGTGTTAATTTATCCCTCACAAAAACTAAAAATTGCTGTTTCTTTTCATTTTTCAAATTATGAATCACTTACAACTATTTCTACAAATGATTCATGAGAGGGATTATTGTCCCATTGCTAGCTTGCAAAGGGACTACTCAAAAAATGTAACTATTTTATTAACTTCTGTGCCTTTGATGGGATACTTCTCAAAAATAACAGCAATTCAGTAATGGAAATATAACCTAACATGGCTGGATGGGGCACGCTCTCCCCTTCCCTGTCCCTCTGCATGTGGCCAGGTGGCTGGCCACAGCGTCCTCCCCAGGTCTCAGTAAGGAGGACACATACACTCCAGGAACAGGAAGCAGAAAGAGAGATTTATTAAGAGGTGTCTTTCCCAGGGGCCTGGGAGAAAGGGGAGATGCCTTTCTAGGGACCTGGGAGAAGGGGAAGGTGGCTTTTCAAGAGCCTGGGGAAAAAGGTTAACACAGAAATAAACGTCATAATACAGTTTTACAAAATGCTTTCATTGGTTTCTTCATCTTTAGTGGCCCATCTCCTGCAGGATCTGTTCCACTCTTTATATTGTAGGTCTATTCCCAAAATAACCTATTTTTTTTACTGAACCAAGGTGTACTTAATCAGACTCTGTGAACATCCTTTCCAGTCACTATTGTAGGGTGCCTTTTGTAGGCAAGAATAAACTCATTTCAAAATACCTACAGATGTCCTGCCAACCTATACTTATTCAAAGAACCAAACCCAGTTGATTATGAACTACACAAATGAAGTAACCTGTGTGACTTTGCAGAAATAGACATCCTGCCAATGGGATATATGTTATTCTTTTTTTTGTTTAAACAAACCTTCTACACCTTCTATTCAGTTGTACTGGCTTTGTTTTATGGGGTTTTTGTGGTTTTTTTTTTTTTTTTGTTGGTTGGGTTTGGTTTTTGTTTTAGTGCTATCCAGTTTTCTTCATAGTAGCTCATATGGTGCTGTGTTTTAGGTTTCTGACCAAGACAGTACTACAACACATTAATGTCCTGCCTTTTGCCGAACAGTGTTTGCACAGCACCAAGACACTCTGCCTCCTCTGTCCCAATGGAGGTAGGGAAGGAAGTTACCCAGTGACTGTGTAGTGTTTATCTGCCCACTGGTATTAACCCACAACATCAGTGTTTTCATCAGACACTTTTTCTTGTTCTGGCTAAATAGCTTATGTTCCATTTCCAATTACATTCTTGTCAAGAATAAGTGTTCCCAGATATACTGGACAGATCAAAATACATAGGATTTTGCTGACAAGGTCTTTCAGAGTCAAGTCAGGTTCAGTGGACTTGAAGTATCTAGGAGCTGTAAAGTGTGTACGTATAACTTTAAATAAGTTTTCAATGAGAACTGACTTGTAGGCATTGCTGTTTGCCAACAACAGGACAGCCTTCAAGGAAAATTATGCCAAGAAAAGTAAACTTAAAAAGTGCATATTTTCATCTGTCAGAGCATCCTTCTCCCTGTGCTTAGGCAGCAATGACTGTTTATTTCAGTGATTTTTTTTTTTTTTAATTGTGTTTATTCATATATTTTCCTGTGGGAAAAACATGGTCACATTGGAGCTGTTAGACAAAATATTCTCAGAGGATTTTTAAACCAGATTCTAATCAAAGTATGACTAATACAGTCTCATTACCATCAGAGACTTCTGCAATACATGTTTTCTAGGGAAGGGAAAAAAAAAACCCTAGAAAAGAGTCTCTGCTAATCATAATACAAAAAGAGAAGAGAGAATGGGAAGAGAGCAATCTTAACTCACTAAAACTAAAACAAATGAAATAGAAACCAACAAGAAAAATTGAAAAAGCTGTAAGAATGTGTGAAACCCATAGGGAACTCATTCCCACCTAACATGTCTGGGAAATATTTGAGAGGAAACTGTGGAAATTATTTAAGCTCAAATAGAAAAGCACTCTTTAACTTACCATTACATAATAGTAGTGCTCCTCTAGGAGACTGAGAAAGATAATTCTTTACGATATATTCCCAGGGATTTAGAGTTGCCTGGGAAACCAGCTGCCATGTGTGGTTCTTCTCTTTTCTGAGCAAATGTTGAGTCACATGGATTTTCCATGTGTCAGGTTTTGTTGCTGACTTTTTAAAAGCATAATGTATCTGCTCAGCAGTGCTGGATCCTACAGGCCTTTACAGTCAGATTTGCATCTGTGGGACTTACTCTCTTTCAATTTGTATTTCATGCTGCTTGCATAAATATTCAGAATTAAATCTTACATAAATAGTTAAGACTACAGATGGCAATTTTCCATTAGTGTTTTGATAATTGCTTTCCATTTTCAATTGATTTGTTTTGTTATATGTTATATCTGTATCAATATCTCATAAAAATCTTTTCAAGCACTGATTGCTGAGAGGCTAGAAACCCACAAATTTAAGAAGATACTTGGGATTGAAATGCAAGAACTCTGCATTTTCAAACGCTGCTCTTTTCTTGGCCTATTGACCCCTTTGGGACTTAGGACTGAATTTCATTTTGTGCTTGAGCTAAATGTGAAAAAATGTTATTATTGAAGGTTCTCGGGCCAGGAAGCAAGCAAACGATCCAATATGGATTAAAGCAAGACTTCAACTTTATTAAAGAAACTTCTACAGTTATACTGTTTCTAACGGTACGTGCGCTGAGACTATTGGTGCAGACAGACACAAACAGACACTCATTGGTTAATTATCAGAAGGTGCTAAGTCGATGATCTCATCCAGCCTGTCTCTAGGTTCTCACAACATCTTCAGGTGTTTATCTTAAGGAGCACACAGGGCCTAGCCAAAGCTAACTCCCTTTTTGCTTTCTCATGAAAAAACCCACAAAGACAGCAGGCCCCCACAAGGCCAAAACTCCCTTTCTCTCTCACGAGAAATTTACAGGGCCAGCTGGTTCCCAACATGTTATTTCTTCACAGAAAAAAATATTAACATTTCCACACATTTCTCTAAATTGACTTGTAGACAAGTCAAGCACCTACTATGAAAATTTCACTTTTTTACGGTTCTGGAATCACAGAATGGGTAAGGTTGGAAAGGACCACAGTGGATCATCTGCTTCAATCTCCTTGAACAAGCAGGACCACACTAGAGCACATTGCACAGGCTTGTTTCCAGATGGTTCTTGAATATCTACAGTGAAAAACTCCACAACCTGTCTGGTCAATCTGTTCCAGTTTGTGGTGACCTGCACAGTAAAGTTCTTCCTCTTATTCTGGTGGCACTTCCTGTGCAGCAGTTTCTGTCCATTGCCTTTTTTCCTATTCTTTAGCACCACTGAGAAGTGCCTGCCTCCATCTTCTTGGTACTTCCTCTCAGATATTTAAGTACATTGATAAGGTCCACACTCAGTTTTCTCTTCTCGAGATTGAATAGGCCCAGCTGCCTCAGCCTTTTCTTGAAAAAATGCTACAGTCTCTTCACCACCTTTGTTGCCATCTATTGGACCCATTCCAGGAGCTCCATGTCTTCCCTGAGTCCAGAACCTGACACGGTACTCCAGATATGGCCTCACCAGGGCTGGGTAGGAAAGCAGGATCACCTTCCTCAACCTCTTGGCAATCCTCTTCCTAATACACTCCAGGATACCATTGGCCTTTTTGGCCATAAAGGACAGCTTGTTGTCCACCAGGACCCCCAGGTCCTTCTCTGCAGAGCCAACAGGTCAGCCCCCAGCCTGTACTGGTGCCTGTAGTTATTCTTCCCCAGGTGCAGGACCCTGCATTTCCCTTTGTTTTATTTCAGAAAGTTCTTCTCTTGCCATCTCTTCAACTTCTCAAGGTCTTTCTGAATGGCTGCACAGCCCTCTTGGGTATCAGTGACTTCTCCCAATTCTGTGTCATCAGTGAACTTGCTGAGGAGGCATCTGCCCCTTCGTCCAAGTCACTGACGGATAGGTTAAACAACGGTGGGCCTGGTATTGAGCCCTGGAGGACACCACTAATGACAGACAGACCTCCAACTTAACCTCTGTGCCACTGATTATGACTCTCTGGGATACGCCATTTATCCAGTTCTCAATCCACCTCACCCAGTCCACTCACCGAGTCCATACTTTCTGAGATTGCCTGTAATGGTTTGAGCTACAGTGTCGAAAGCCTTGTTGAAGTTGAAGGAGACAATATCCACTGATATCCCCTCATCCATATAGGTAGTTATTTCATCACAGATGGCAATCAGGTTGATCAGGCATGATTTACCTTTAGTGAAATATCACAGTAATCAGAATCCCCAAACATTCTGAGTTGGAAGGGACCTACATGGATCATCAAGTCCAGCTCTTATGTGAATGGTCCGTACAGGGATCGAACCTATGACCTTGGCATTATTAGCACCATACTCCAACCAGCTGAGCCAATCTCAGGGGTCTGAATCCATATTGACTGCTCCTGATTCCCTTATTGTCATTCATGTGGATAGAGATGGCCTCCAGCATAAGACACTCCATCCCCTTTCCAGGGACTGAGATGAGGATGACTGGGCAGTAGTTCCCTGGGTCCTCCTTCTTGCCCTTTTTGAAGACTGGGGTGACATTTACTTTCTTCCAGTTCCCAGGCACCCCTTCTGGTCATCATAGCCTTTTAAAGATGAGTGTGAGTGGCCTATCTCTGGTGACTACCAGGTTTCACAGCACTCGTGGATGCATCCCATCTAGGTCTATGGACTTGTGGATATCAAACTTGCATGGGGACAGCTTGCATGGTTACCTGGGCATCTAGTGCAGTGTAAGATTTTTTTAGGTTGGAGCAGACATCTGCACAGCAACAGCACATGTCTGGTGAGATATCAAAATCCTAAATTTGTACTTGGAATCAAAGTGGGATACTGCAAAATATCTAATGTCTATGCTTAGATATCTGAATCATCCTCTAGATATTCAAGTTTATAGTCAACTTTTAATGATATATATCCAGATACCTTATACTAGGATTCCACCCACAACAGCAGCAACTGTGCTTATGACAGAAATCTTCCCATTTGAAAATGGCTTATGAAAAAACAAAAAAAATCCGAGACATTTATATCAAGGCAAAAGGAATCGTGTGAATTGCATTGTTTCTATTTCTTTCTTTCAAGAAACATTAGGTAAGTCATAGTCCTCGTTCAAAGCAAAAGCAACATCATTTCTCCAGCTTCTGTTTGAAGGTGATTCAGTTTGACAAGTTATACCTTACAAAAGCAACTAGTATTTAAAAAATATAATAACATGAAGTAGTCTAATTGCAGAAGTAAAAAGATAATAGTGATTTGTGTTAAAAATAAACACACACAAGTCTTCATTCTCTTATATCACTGCTTCTCTTCCTCTTATAGCAGTGGCAAAACAATAATATAGTATTTAATACTGCTACTAATAGCCACTGATATTCAATGTTCAATGACAAGTATGAGTTCATTAACATCTATTTGACAATGGAATGACTCATAATAAATGTTGATAAAAAATGTTCCCATTTCCCACCCAGAATCTGGATGTCAGTTGAGAATAAACATGTCCAGACTGCTGCAGATAGGTGAGCTAATTGCAATCTTTTTGTTAGCAATGAACTGACTTTACATTCTGAACCTGTGTTATGTCCCTGAAGTTGTAAGAGACAAGTCAGCATTGTCCTTTGCTTTCTTACTCAGTTCAGGTTCACTGGGACTTAAATGTGTGCAGAAATAACCTTATTCACTTACCTAAATGTAATTTTCGAATGTATTGAAAAATCATGTGTAGATTTTAAGATCTTTGTCATGATTCTGAATATGTGTAGAACATACACTGCAAATAGATTTCCTGTGGTTGCCGTTTAGATGCCTGACATGCATACACAGAGGCAAAGAGCACTTTTCAAGCCAGACAAACAAATTCTTGGCAGTCAGAAAATCTTTTGGTTTCTTTATTTCCTTCAGATGATTTAAGTCAATTATCTGACTTTAGACAGTGTATCTGACTTTGAATTCCCTAATTGGAACTATCATTAAATAGAGGAGTGCAGTAAGGTCATTTTTTATGGTACTATTTTTGTTGTTTGTTTTTGTTTGTTTGTTTTAATTTAACAAGATTTTCCTTTCTTATGAGTTCTTCTACATCTATTTTAAGATTCAGTGACTCATACTCTGGAGTTCCCAATTGTCACCAGGAGAATCTGGATGTCAGTTGAGAATAAACATGTCTAGACTGCTGCAGATAGGTGAGATGAGTTCAGCCTATCATAACTGAATTCATTCAGCAAAATAGGGCCATGAAACTATACAATGAGGTCTTCCAAAGCTATCAGATGTTTCCTACCAAATGCTATTACAATCGGGTGCATAAACCATTATCCACAGCATATCAACATTTTATTTTTACTTGAGAAACAAAAAGCTGTCATGTCGCTATGCCAATAGCTGCAAGCTCTGTCTAATCTTGCCCCCATCTAAATTATCTCCCACAGCTCCATTAGAAACATTTATGAACATGTGTCTACAAGCCTATGTGATACTTCCCCCTTAATACTTTCCCAGCTTCTGCATATTTTCAGCTCAGAGGATTTTCTGAGTCTGATGCGGTATGTTTCTCCAGTAACATTTACTGGATCTTCTGTCCATGTCTACTCTGAACACAGATAAACCTTTTTACCAAAAAACCCCAAAATTCCCCAAATCTGAAAAAAACCAAAATTCCCCTAGCAAAGAATCCCAAAGATCTACCATCCACAGTATGAGGCACCTCTTGTTTGTTCTGAGCTTACCCTCTGTTACCTTCATCTGGTGGTGCCTAGGTCTTGCACAAGGAGAAACTGAGAAGCCAATCCCTTCCCACAGTTCTACATCAGGCATTATATTTATCTTTTCCTTCAAAGTAGTTTCTTAGTTTCTAAGAAGTTTCTAAGTAGTTTCTAAGAAAATTATTCCATATCATGATTGTTGGCCTTCTGTGAACCTTTGCCATATTTTCTGTGTCATTTTTGAGAAGACCAGAGCTGCACACATTAGCTGGGAGTGTGCATGAATTGCGATTTTGTACAGTGGCATAATTATGTTTTTTCAGTTCCTTATTCATTTCCTCATAAAGTGAAATATATGATTCATTTTTCCTCTCCTAGCAAGCACCAAGATGATATTTTCGTCTGTCACAAACACAAAGGCTTATTCCAATGGCAACAGACAGCACAAACTTATCATTTTATGTGTGACGCTAGGTTTGTTTTCCCACACATACAAGAAGAAGAAACTCATTTTTAGAATTTCATCTGCTATTTTATTACTCAGTCATTTTTTAAGATCAGGCTGAAATTCTTCACAATCAGCCCTCATACTTACTGCCTTAACATTTGAATTCCTTGACTGTGTGTAAATATGGCCATGTCACTGCTCACTACCTTTTCCAAGTACAACTCCCAGTCATTGTGGAAAACCTCTGGCAACTTTCCTGTAACATTTAATTATTTTTTTACCTTCTTTTCTATCTTTTAGCCATCTATTTACCCATACTAGGACCTGCCTTTTCTGTTTATTTTCCCCACAAGTCCTTTGCGTGAGACTTTATGAAAAGCCTTTAGAAAATATAAGCATATTTACTTAGTTAATATACTAAAACAAGTTTTTTGACCTCCTAAAAGAACTTGAAATGTTTGTAATACAGGACTTCCATTTGTGGAAATCACGTGGGTTCTTTTTAGATAGTTTCCATTTATTCAGGTCTCAGCTAATTCAGCGTTAAGACACTTCTTTTTCATTTATCTTCAGATTTACAAGACTGTGCTTTCCTAGGTCCCTCTGAAATGTTTCTTTTCAAGGATTTTCAGAATATTTACCACTCTGAAGTCTTCAGACACCAAGAGTAGATGAGATATATGGTAGATCTACAGCTGTACCATTTCATACTTGAGTACTGTGGGTGAATACTAACCAGCATTGGTAATTTTATTCTGCTTCTATTTACTGTGATCACCTTCCTCTGATAGCATTATTTCAGTTGATCCTTCATTAACCCCAAAATATAGTATGAGAATCTGTCCTGGTTTTCCTACATTGATCACTGATACAAAAAACCTGCCTCCTCTGAAGTGCTGTTGTTCTCTCTGAACAAAATCATCACCATAGTAAATGAGTCCAAAGACTATCTCAGGACCTTTTTGTTCTTGTTGATTTTGGTGGCTTAGATTAGATTACGGATTATGTCAGAGTCTGTACATAACTAAGCAAAAAGCCTCGCAAAAGTTGTTGGTCAGAGAAATTAGCTTTAATTTGGAGTTGGCATCTGATAGTAATTGATTACAATAGTGCAAAGCACAGTCTCTTCAGTAAGATAACTAAAATCCTCTTTACAAATACTTAGAAATTAACGTCCAGAAAATGGAACTACCATTGCGAATTAGTAAACATATGAAGAAATATTACTTTAATCAGATGTTATACACCTAGCAGTGAAGTTTTTTCTTTAAGTTCATTTTCAGGAGGACAGGCTACTCAAATAGTTTTAGAGTATTCTGATGTCTTCAACAAGAGAGAGAAAAGCATGTTGTCCACCCATGACATAAAAAAGGAGAAAAGTAAAGAAGCAAAGTAAATTTTACTATTAAAAGAAACTAAGCTTGTTTTCTAAATTCAACACAATGTGTTTTTCAGTATCACCCTTGTTCAACTGTGCACTGTATTTGGCAAGATACTACTGTCAATTCACATTCAGAACACACATCCTGTGTGTGCAAGATACAGTCCTATAATAAATTATGAATCCATCTCCTTCCTTCAGGGTTTGTTTCTTGAATTATTTTTTCTTGTTTTTAAATATTTATTGTAAATAGAATGGAAAAAAAATGTAGAAATGTCAGCTATAATCTACTTTTTGCATGCTGGGGAAGCCCTAGAATGCAAGTCATCTTTCATATCCCTTTTGCATCCTTCCTGTTTGACTTCAGAGCGTCTTGGAGCAGACTGAGGAATTTTATCATCCTCCCAATTATTTTGAGTCAACATGGTTTGCTCTTTTACATCCCTGCTATTTCATATTGTTTCTAAATAATGTATTGGCACAATCTGGCAGCTTTGGGAATGGGAATGCTAGGACCAGTGCCAGAATTACCTCTGCTCTGTAATTGAATAATGTGTTTTTGGCTACTATGCTTAGGAAGATATAGTTTTCCCCTTAAAGTATATTCTATAAGAACTTCCCTACCATCTAAAGGTGAAAGTTCATCTTTACCCTCATGTTGTAGTCTAACCACAGCTGGCAACTAAGCACCACACAGCCACTTGCTTACTACCTGCTCCAGCAGAACAGAGCAAGAGAATTGGAGAAAGGTCATAGGTTGAGATAAAAACAGTTTAACAACTGAAATCAAGTAAAAATATAATAATAACAACAACAGCAGCAGCAGCAGTTAGTAACTAAAAGATAAATAAGACAAAGAAATAAAGAAATAAAATTCAAGACAGGCAAGTGATACCAATGAAAGAAATTGCTCAAAAACAACCTACTAATGCCCAGTCAGTTCACCAGAAGCATACCCCACACCAATGTTCTACCTAGTTTTACTGTTGGGCATAATGCCACATGGTATGGAATAGTCCATGGAATATTTAGAATGTCCAAAACCATGACATCTCAAGAAGCAGAAATGATGGAACTTGATGTTCTGGCCTCAGAAAATTTGGAAAAAAAAACCACACCAGACAGAAAAGAATATGCAACATTGGTCAATGTTCTGAATTAATTCTTGCCATTCTTGCCATTAAGACACCCATCTGTGTTTGAGCAGATCAGGTTTTCTGACAGGGTAAAGTGGGCAAGATGACTGGCAATTCTGAAGCTTTCAGTCTTTATAGTTGCTCTGAAGTTGGCATAGAACTAGTGTAGGCTTTCATTCAAGCAACTGGAGCTTTGGATCTCAGTAACTGAGAAACCTTCAAGGAGGATATCTTCCCGGCTGTTTCTTTCAGGAGCAAAAATCAGACACTTTCTTCATAAAATACATTTTTTTCACAAATCTAGTTTCCTCAAGATCAGGAGAAATCTACAGTCAGAAGAAAATTCATGACTTGTAGTTAAAGTCTGTACCTAGTGAAGGCTTTGGTCAAAAGTTTTATTTGTAGTTGTGGGTTTGTGGGGCTGGGTGTATGATTTTTTTGGTTAGAGTATTTTTAAAGGTTATGGTAATGACTAAGGCTATGCTTTCTTGGCTTTATTAGTCCATGTGCTTTCCTTGAGTTTCTGTTGCTTCTTTGAGACATATAACAGGAACTAAACCTTCTCCTTGCAGTGAAACTCCTATGCGCACTCTTTGTCTAAACCACGTGGTGTTCAAAAATTGCTGATATAAAAACCACCTTCTATATGAACACCTGCTATGATGGCTCCTCAGTGCTTGCAGATCTCTAATTATTTTATGGAAATTATAGAATACAACTTTGTCATATACATTGATTTTTCAAACATATCAGCAAATAATATATATAATTACTGGGGTATGGCCCTCTCTTTTTCATTCAGAGGCCTAGGGATAATTACACAGCATCACTTTGCCAAAAGTCTGAACTGTTCCTTAAAACTGTCTAAGGAGACTTCTGCATAATACCTTACTTCAGCAAAGACTTTTCCCTACCTGTAAGCTCAGTGGGTGAGAAAAATACACTTTACTAACTCTTTTTTGTCCGTGCCTCAAGTTACGGAGTATAAAAATGCTTCTGATTAAAAAGTACTTCAAACCCCTGTTCTGTCTCTTATATAAGGTTTATTCAAGGTTTCACTTTTGTCTCACAGAAGACAGAGAAAAAATGGTTGGGAAATTTCCACCGTCATTTGATTTTTCTGCTCATGCACAGCAGCATGGCTTATTTTAGGCACAGTGCCTAATGTTACAATAACTGCTCATTTGCATGACCCAGTTCAGATAAAATTTTGGCTCTATCATCAATCAAGATGGGAGAAATGACAGTATTTGTCAATGCACATACCTCACACAACATAGAGGGCTTCCCCTGATCATTGCAAGTGCCGTATGGTGCATGCACTATTGATCAGGAATGTGAACTCTTGTATGGTCTGCAGAAGTTACTGGTAGAAGAAAACCACAACAAACATGGAAATTTGCAGCCTAATTTTTAATGTCACTTTTCCAAGTAAAACTAGACTTTGAAGTCTACAATCTGCAGAATGCATGAACAGCTAAGTGAACCGCTTGTCAGCTTCTGTGTACGTGAGGTTTATATCCCTGAATTCTTAAGTCAGCTACCCACCAGATGCATTGTGGGAAATTGCAGTGGGCCTGCAGATCCCTTGATGGAGCAAGACGAATTTGACCTTGGCCAGACTGTTGTATACCCGTGAAGATACAACTTGCAGAGACTGAGAGAACCCATGAGAAGCACAAGATAAGAAACCTGGATGAGTTTGTACAGAGACAGTAGTTTGTAACTGTGGACTACAGGTGATTGTTTGTGTGTAATGAGCACCAATAATGTTAGTGCATGTACACTTAGGAAATATATAAAAGTAGCTGTGTGAAAAAAATAAAAAAAGTTTCACTTTTATATATTTGGGATCTTCGCCTGCTTTTTATCGAGTCCGTCCCAGCAATGACACTGCATAACACTCTGTAGCCTTAACCTGGAGATGTATGTGAGATGATAATAATATTAATAAAAGTGTTTGAAAAACATAAACACTCTTTCCGTTAAAAAGAAAAAAAAAAGAACTACTGCAAACTGAAGAAAGTAATTTTATACCTTTAAAGACATTTATTATGAAAAGTATTCATAAGCCAGCATGAATCATGACATGTAATAACTGAGTTTTGTAAAGAAGTACAAATCAATTTAAGAAACAAGACAAACATGAACAAAATACAAAGCCTTATGGAAAACATATGGATATTTTATTTTTCATGGCTGTGCATTCTATGACTGCCAAGGGAAACTCCCAAATGCTGTCAGGGAGACAAAAATAGTAATTCAAATTCAGCTTTTTAGAAATGGTCTAAGAGATTCTTAGTATGGAAGTATGCTGTGATGTTCCGCTCACATCATAGTAAAAAGGCTTGGAAGCTAAATAAAAGATGAATTCTTGCAAATTGAAAAGGTCAAGAATTTAAAACGAGAAATTGTAGAGGAACCAAGAGCTGAAGTAGGAAGCTCCAAACACAAGCTCAGCTTTCTACAGGCACAGATAGTTCCGATAACTAACTGTATTGTCTTCTGCATTATAAATTTCAGAAAGACTACTAAGTAATTATCTGAATTAATGGAAATAATTCTCATGTGACATGAAGGTTTGCATCCTTGCTAAAAGACTGTACTGTTTTTGGAAGAGTTTACAAAGATTATAGAGAATCATTTTATAGCTTTTCCTTAGCATCTTAGTTTATTTTGTTGACTGGGTAAATAGAAGGAGGCTGACTAGTTCTGGAAGAATCCTACAGCCCCCAGTCTCTGTTCCAAGCTGAACAAGCCGAATGCCCTTAGCCAGTCCTCATATGGTTTCCCCCCAAGGCCCTTCACCATCTTCCTTGCCCTCCTTTGGACATTCTCTAACAGCTTAATATCTTTCTTATACTGCAATGCCCAAAACTGCACACAATATTCAAGATGAGGCTGCCCCAGTGCAGAGCAGAACAGGACAATCCACTCCCTTGCCCGGCTGGTGATGCTTTTTGCCTGATGTCCCCCAGGACACAGTTGACCCTCCTGGCTGCCAGGACACTGCAGACTCATATTCAAAGTGCTATTGACCAGGACCCCCAGGTCCCTTCATGACACTGTTTTCTAGCATCTCATTCCCCAAACTTTAGGTACATCCAGCACTTTCCCTTGTTGAATTTCATATAGTTGGTGATTGCCCAGTCCTCTGTTTGTTGAGGTCTCTCTGCAGCTCTCTGCCTTTGAGGGAGTCAGCAGCTCCTCCCAGTTTTGTGTCATCTGCAGACTTACTTAATATGCCTTCCAGTCCTGCATCGAAGTCATTTATGAAGATGGTGAAGAGCACAGAGCCCTGTGGAACCCCACTAGCAACAGGTTGTCAGCCTGATATTACCACTCCTTTATTACCATTATTATTATTCACTATTACCCTCTGTGCCTGACCCATGAGCCAATTGCTCACCTACTACATGATGTGTTTATCCAGCTGTGTGCTGGACAATTTGTCCAGAAGGATCCTGAGAGAGACAATATGGAAAAGTTTACTGAAATCTGAAATGATTACATCCACTGGATTCCCTTAGTCAACTAGGTGAGTTAACTTGTAATAAAAGGAAATCAAGTTGGATAAGCAGGACTTTCCCCTCATGAAGCCAGGCTGGTTGTGACCAGTGACTCTGTTGTCTTTCAGGTATTTTTAAATACTTCCCAGAATAATCTTCTTACCAGGCACTGAAGTGAGACTGACAGGCCTGTAGTTTCTGTGGTCCACCCTCTCACACTTCTTGAAAATCAGAACAATGTTCATCAGCTTCCAGTCAGCAGGGACCTCTCCAGATTACCAACAACACTCAAAAATTGTTGAAAGAGGTTTTGCAGTTACATCCACAGCTCTTTGAGGTTTCTGGGATGAATTCTTTAAGGTCCCATAGATTTGAAGGGATCCAGCTACAGAGCAGCAGATCCGGCACAATTTCAGGGTTGACTGGGAGTTGATCATTCTCAGATTTTGGTCCTTCTGCTCAGGGCACTGAGACCCCTTTCCTCCATCATCCATGCTGAAGGCAGAGGCAAAGAAAATATTAAACACCTCTGCTTTTTCTCTGTTCCTGTTTGTGAGGAGACCATCACCATCCTGTAATGGACTATTGCCATTAATGTATTTGAAAAAACTCTTTTTATTGTCCCACACATTTCTGGCAGCTTCAACTCCAGTTAAGCTTTGAATGCACATATTTTCTCCCTACAGTTGTCAAGCAGAATCTCTGTATTCTTCCCATGTCACTTAATCTTGCTTCCACTGGGCATACACCTTCTCTTTTTTGCCTTGTCATTTAGTTCATCCTTGAATGTCCTTGACTGTATACATACAGATTTCTTCCCAATAGTTTGTTCTCTGCAGCATTGAAAAGAGGCTCTGGATCCTAATCATGAGCTTGTGTTACTTCTGCATCTGAATAATTATCCTCAAAAGAGAGTAGGGACCTACATTTCCTGCCTGATGCCTGAATGATATACAGATTCCAGTCATGGTCTAGAAACTGGCCATCGTAACTTCAACCACTTTTCTCAATCACACTGATTTCATGCAAATAATTAGGGACTTTTGGTATCTCCATCTGTACTGTTTGGAACCCTATTTGTTAGTTAGAAACAAAGTTGCAGCTCACTAGTTCTCCCCAAGCACACAATCTCGGAAGAAACTAGCAAATCACATTTCCATGGCAACACAGTTTCCAGAGACTGCTACAAGCAAAGGTAAAATATCTTGAACAGAGTTCATGCTCGGTATTGAATAAGCCAAGTCACTTGCTGTCTCAAGTTATATGTCTCCAGAATGTAGCAATGTTTCCAATTCAAAAAGTCATGAAAATTATTAGAAAGACTGGCTTAAGCTTTTCTTGTGGGTGGAGAAAGCAAGAAGTGAGGTAATGAGGGTCACACCACCCTTCCTCCCACTGAGGAATTTTACACACTCCAAGGATTCAAGGCCTAATCAGTACTGCCTGTATGAGCTCAGAAGGGAAACACATTTAATGCAGGAAGACAGAAATTTAAGCCAACAAAACCAGAGAAACTAAACATTACAAGTCTTCCATCCCCCCACTTTCTGCAGCATTCACTTAAAAAAAAAAGTCACCCATATTTCTTAAATCTAGCTCCCTCTTCATATCCTCACCCTCTTTTTTGTTGCTGTGACCAAGCCCAATATTTTTTTTTTCCTGCCTTAGTAAATCCCTTCACTACAGAACTTCTAAGTAAAATATCAGGACTCTCAAACAGTAATTGGTGACTTTAAAATAGCACTTTCAGATCTTCACTATGCTTTAACTCTCCTCCCAAGTCTTTGCCTGTCCATTTAAATACGTAACTCAGCAGGATAAAATCCTGCTCTATAGCTGAAATATACCTGGCACAGTGGGATCTTAATTTTGTATCAGTACTCAGTCATAAACACACTAGTAATGTGTTCTTCATCTCTTCATAAACAAAGAAAGTGATGATAATACTGTCAGTTCTTCTAACTTCTCCCCCTCTGCCTTCACCTGCCTTTGAAGGTGGAAAATGAATGAGGCAACACAAAAAATCTCACACATGCCAGGGACAGAGGAGACAAACCATGACTACAAATCCTCGCCAGCAGACAGTATTAAAAAAAGTGTCATTTAGGAACACATCTAATCTCATTTTCAAAAAATAGCAAATGTTGCTGACTCTACTACCTATCTTGAAGTTAGTTCAGTGTTTAATTAACCTCATGGCTAGAAGCTCCATCTTAATTTCAAGATTGAAAATTACACACTTTAGCTTCCAATCACCGGATCTTGTTATACCTTTTGTTATTAGCAAGAATGAAAAATGTTTTGGTGCTGCACATCTTTTCTATGTATAGGAACACCCATAAACAGTAATCCTGGGAAGTATATATCACAATGTTTCAAACTCTGTCACAAAGCAAATATATAGTAATCATCCTACACATAAATAATTCTTATAGCAAATATTTTAATTTTTATATTTCTATCATACTTCCTTTTTTCTTTATTTTCCTTTTTTTTTTTCTTCCCATGAAAGAGAAGGCCATAGATGTTGCTTAGATCATTTGTTCTGATTTTTCATAGAAAATTAAATTTCACAGAGATCCACTTACGGAGAATAAATGATTGTACTCAGAGCAAACTGTACCAGTCCTTAGGTGACCTAACTGTGATTTGGCAGGGAACAGGAGTGACTAAGATGTCACTATCTTAATTCCTCAAATGATAAAGAGCTGCTTTGGTAATTCTGGCAGATGAACTAAGTCCTATTCAATAGGTGAATGGACAGGAAGAAACAAGTCAGCCTACTCTGTAGGAAAATGTCCCAAGCCTGAATGTGACACCTCTTAAATCCCCAATGGTGTTGGCAGGACACATACCTGGCCTCACTGTTTCATGTATCATCAGCAGCTATGGCCAAATTATTTTTGATGCTCAATAGAAATAAAAAACAAAAAAAAAAACCAAAGAAACAGCAGCATGTATGATTAGCTGTGCACTAGGGAAAAGAATTATATTTAATTATTGAAATTGATCAGCTGAGGTCCATAAAGGTGAGCTTCACTTACAGTGAATGCTTTAATCAGGAAATTCAAGCCTTGTTAATGTATGGATAACAATTTTTCCAAAACTCACAAATTTTGAGGTTTGTTGCCATTTCCATGTTTATCCAGCTCCAACCACAAACACGGGGCACTAACAATTCTTTTTGAAATTGTTAAAGCAGATCTTTGTGTGCAAATACCATATTTCACTTTAAAAAATAGCTCTTTACCTATCCCCATAATAATTGCCATCACTGCCAGGAAACGGCATTTGTTTTTAGAACTGCACTTATTTAAATTCATCATCTAGCCATATTTTTTTTAAATGCATTTGTAAACAAGACAAAATACTTTTAGTAATTTGTGGTTCTACCATGTTTAAGTGCTTTTCAAAGCAGAGACCAAGTAATGTCCCAACTTTCTCTTTTAGTGTGATTTATTTAGTTAGTTTTTTATCTGCTTCCAGCTAATTTGTTAACTTTTGTTGAATATTTTTCTCCTATTACTGTGTTTGAAATAGACAGGCAAGTATATTTTACTAACGGTATGTAAAGTGAGGATCTGCTTATTTTGTTATTCTCCTGCATACCAAGTAATCATAGAAATATTTTTGACATTACAAAATTTGTCTTCTGCTAGTCATAAATGTTGATATCAAGTTTTCCTCAGATCTTTACTTTCAAAGACAGAATTTTTCTCCTGTTGGTAGCATCTTCATCATTGAAGTTCTGAATTATTACCTTGCCTCTGAATGTATGAAAACACTTTTTAGTGCCTGGGGACCACCAAGCAAGCTGATTTTTATCACTTTATAACAATCTCTTCCCTTCACCTTTATAAAAAATCAGCCTTTGATATATCCAAGATTTATGAGAAAATGCTTAAATTACCACTTAATTAACCAGATAAAATACAGTCTACTTAAGAACGCATGCTGCATGCCTTTATGGTAAATGTTTGGACAAATGCATATGCAATCTTGTGAAAACAAAGAGTACTATTGTATCAGACAGGTCCATACTTCCATAAAACTATCTTACAACTTTTTATCCACTGCTTCTTTATTTATGGAACTCCAGAGTAATTATTTTTGCACTCTCAGATGACTCTTTCTTGTGTCATTCTTTGTTTCAATTTTAGTCTTTCAATTCTTTAGTATTTTTCCAAGGTTTGCCAAACACTAACACAATTTTTTGTGTTGCTAGTGTGACTAGTTTATTTAATGTTATGGTTTGGAAGAACTGTGGGCTCAATAATTTGACAAATGTTTATTTTTAACATACTTTCCCTCACATCCTCCTTTGTCAAAACTGGTAGATTCTGTCCTCATTAGATGGAGTGGATGTCTTCCTACATTCTTCTAAATATGGACAACTATCTGTCAAACCTTTATACTTAGTTTAGTCACCTTTTGCAATTTATTTCGTCAGCATTTAGACGTAACTGTCTACCTGGCTGCAATATTCATGTTTTAAACTACTTAGAACCTTCACACTAGTCACTACTTAAACATTTTGTCTCTTTTAGCTTCCCTTATCAGTCATATACATTTCAAATTGTAACTTGAAGAATTTCCCATTTCCTTAACCTTTGGTACTTATTAACACTTTTATTGTTATTATTATTGCTTTCATACCTATATGAAAGTATGGAACACTAGTCAGTATAAGATTTTTTAGTATTTTGGAATTGTGTTTTTGGAGATGAAGTCCTATATTTAATTTGAGTTTTTCTACTCTAAATTGATGTTCCCAAACAGTTATGTTTATTTAGGCTTTAGAAAACCATTTTCTTCCTTTTTAAAACTAGTTCAAAGTATTAAAAATAATTTTGCTCAGTACCAAAGTCCTCTTTCGAAGTAACAGAAGTTAAAGGATGATCACTGGTATCATAGAAACTCTTGTTGTGCATCTTAAAGTGAGATTCAACATCAAGGGAGAGATTCAGTTTCAAATCAAAATTACGTCTGAGTTGTTGTCCAAGTTCTTGTGATAGTCACATGAGATACAAGCAAAACAGTTAGAAGAGCAAGGAGAGCTATTCACTTAACCTAGAGAAGAATCCAGCTGTTCAGATACCATTTTCAATAACTTGCGTTGTCCAGTTCAGCCTCTTGGGGCTGGTCCAGGAAGCCATTATTTTGCTGTAGGTCATGTATCACATATCACAAATGTCATCCCTGTTCAAATGTATGGTATATTGTAGAGCATTTCAAACATTATATATGCTTAAATAACTGAGTCCTGTTCTGAAGTGGCTGCTTGGCTGAATAGCTGCCCACAGTCCATACTGTCAAGTTCTAGGGTTGTATAAAGGGTGTTTTTATGGCACTAACAGTTAGGACACAATCTCTGGGAGACATCTTCCCTTCTAGAGTCTCAGTTGAAGAGCAAAACTTCTCCAATTGTAGTAAAAATCATATAGGTGAACAGCTAAATTAAGTCTTTGATGTGCATTGTCCATATGTAACAGAGCAAAGGATTCCTACCCTGCATATGGACACCAATAGATAGACACCTAAATTTACATGAGTCATTTGCAAACTGAATCCCTCATCAGTGACACCATAATTAAGAAAGTATTTTCCATATTGATTTATATTGTTTAAATGTGTTAAGAAAGATTTATGCTGCCTGGATATTGTTCAGCATTTTCTCATTATAAACCCTCATAAATCTTTTACATAATTCTTTTGAGATACATAGTGATGCTTAAAGATAAGCTAGTAGTTTTCTCTGGCTACTGTTCCACTATTACAACTCTTATTCATGAGTAGTTGAGCTCTGGCAGCATCCAGTTTTCAGGTTTTCTTTTTCTAGTTTGCTTTCTTTGTGGAAATAATCTTCACTTTCCTAGAGAACTGTAACAAATAACGTCTAACCAAGTGCCTAGTGTAGACCTGTTTAATTTTATATTTTGGTAAAATGGACTCTTTTGCACCTATTAATCACAGTGATCTTTGAATGTTATCCCATCTGCCCTTACATTTGGAAGGTATTAAAATTAAATGTTGTTTCAATTACTGTGATGAATCTTTCAAATAAAATATCTGCTGAAAAAGGAGATACTTCCTCTCATATATTTGTGATAATTAAGAAGTAGGTGTTTGCTTTGTGAGTTTTCTCTGTCAAATGAATAGTCTTAAACAATGGAGAGTCTTTTTTTCCTGTTTCTGCAATAAGATTTTCTTTGATTGCTGGCATTTTCTGGATTTTTTTTTCTGTTGTCAAAACCTTTTGATTGTTGCCCTGGTTTCAGCTCCAATAAATTTTCTTATTAGTAGGTGGCACAGGGCTATGTTTTGGGTTTAGTAAGAGAACAGCTGTGATAACACACTAATGTTGTAGCTTTTGCTATGTAGAGCTTACTTTAAGTCAAGGGTGGCTTAGTTTCCCACGCTCTGTCTGTGAGCAGGTGCACAAGAAGTCATTAGGGAGCATGGCCAGGACAGCTGATGCAAACTGGCCAAAGGGATGTTCCATAACACAGAGGATCACATTCAGCATATAAATTGGAGAAGACTGGCTGAAACATATGAATCACTTCTCAGGGACAGGCTGGATGTCAATCAGCATGATGGTGAGCAATTGCATTGTGCATCTCTTGAGTTTCTTGGGGTTTATTACTTTCTTTCTCCTTTTCATAACTACTAATTATAATTAATAATAATAATTATTTATTATTATTAATTAATTTATTTCAATTAACAAATGGTGCTCTTTGAAAGCCATTAATTTTACCTTTTATTTGCCATTCCACTGGGCAGCAGTGAGCTAGTGGCTGCGTAGCCCTTAGTTACCAACTGCTGTCATTTAAGTTTTTGGTATTCAGAATCAAAAGTGAAAAAATTCCTGGCTAAGTCTAGTAGAGACAGGCTTTATCTTTATTACTTCTTGTAATATTTACATATTGGAAAAGTAAATACAGGAGAATTTTTTATATGAACTAAGCTCTGTGAGAACAGAGATCTGAACTGCAGAGGTTCCTAATTCACTGATGCCAATGCAACTGTTTAAAAGTGAATTAATCATATCAGTTCTTGACCTTTTATTTTTTTTTTTTATTCACTGAATAATTGGAAGGAAGCTTGCTCTCTCCCTCTTTATGTCTCTCCTGAGCATGGCAAAATTTGGAAAAAGTGTTTGTATGGAATAGTTTAGGGAGTTTGCATTACAGATTATATGTTTTTCAACATCAGCTGAAAAGCAAGCTAGCAGGAAAAAAAGAGATGTTCATGACAACATGGTAATGGAAAAGCAGGACCTAATATTCTAAGAAAACTCCTTCTATGCAACATTTTGAGTTGAGGAAAGATAATCCTAAGGGCTATTTTCCTCAAGTATCATCAAATGTTTTTCCAACAACCCTCCATAATTTGGTTCTGTTTTCATGCACAGTATAGCTTAGCACAGATTGTTTCACAATGAAGACATATTTTCTTGTCTCCATAAATAGAAATAGCAAAATAAACACACAGGGAGCTAGACAGAGAGTTAGGTAGATAGGTAAGTATGCAGATAACATAGTTCTGCTCAGTGCCTGTGACTGATAACCATCTGAAACATATCATTGCAATTCAGGGAACTTGTTATTCTATTGTGCAAGCCTTTTGGCTTGCAAGCCACACTAACTTATAAGATCTCAGCTTCAGAATGGCATCTGGAGGGCACAGATTAGATTCCTCTTCAACATAACTTATATATGTCACCATTGAGGAAAAAAAAAAATCTCTAGTTCTTGGAGACATGTTGTACTTACTTAAATATTTCTCATATGTTTCCAAGATGGTCACCTTGGAAACTGGAGTTTCAGCTTGTTTGCTTATCCGTTTTGTCCAAGCTCAGGTGCAAGAAATCATCCACAAGCTGACATGCTCATTGCTCTGACAGCTTCACATCATTAGTAGCTAACAAGTGTGAAGTAGTAAAATGTATATAATTTTCTGCTTGTTCTCCTATTTGTCCTGCTGGAGAAATTAGTTTGCGAAAGTAGCAGTTATCAAGCCCTTGAATTTGCTACCACCACATATAAGATGCTGATCAAGAAGAATATAGTAATGTGGATTTTTTCTAATTGTTAAATTTCAGATTAATTTATTAATTAATTGAAAGTTTCAGAAGATTTTGTATTTCATTCAATTATACTTCCTGCATGTTCAGCAACACAATAACATGCAATAAATGAAGTATTTTATATTAGATAGGTTGTGTTCAGAGTAGTAGAAGGGATACCAAAAGAATACCTTTCGTAATGCTCTTATTGTTAGCATCCATGGGTGGGTAAGAAGAGCAAAGCAGCAAACCAACTTTGTGTTTTTGCTGAGTTTCCTTGCCACCATGTTTTCCCCAAATGTTCTAAAGTTTAGAGAAAATAATTACACAATAATAACAGAAAGCATAATTTTCATTATGTCAAATTTAATCTCAAAAATAAGGAGATGAATATATATTATTAAATCCCACTTTTTATTCTAAATCAGCCATTGGTTCACACTGGATTAACCATAACCACTTTAATCTCTTTAGTATAGAAATTGGAGAGTAGTGAATTTAAAGTCTTTCTGTAAAAGTGACATATTGCACTTAACATTACTGATCCTCCAGGTATTTATGAAATTAGTTTACATATTTTATTTGTTAGCAATTGAGGAACAACATTTTAAACTTTTATATCATACATTCTTTCTTCATGGCAATAGAGTGTAATTGCACTGGACACTAGACTATATTGTTTTGTCCCACTTCCAGTGAGGACAAAGTCAATTTTTCTCAGTAGCTATTACAGTGCTGTGTTTGTAGAAGCTGTGTGTGCTGGTTTTGGCTCAAATAGAGTTACTTTTCTTCATAGTAGTTGGCATTGGGTTATGCTTTGGATTTTTACTTTTTTTTTTTCTGGAAACAATGTTGATAACATAGGGATGTGTTTAGTTACACAGAGCTTCTTCTTCTCACCCCACACCACCAACAAGGAGACAGGGGGTGCAAAAGAAGTTTGGAGGGGACACAGCCATGACAGCTTATCCCAACTGACCCAAGGGAGATATCATACCATACCATACAGTGTTGTGCTCAGTATATAGAGCTGGGGTGAAAAAAAAGGAATGGGTTGGCATTTTTCTTCCCAAGTTCCTGTTACATGTAAAAAAGCCTGCCATTTCCTGAAGATGTCTGAACACCTGCCTGCCTATGGGAAGCGGTGAATGAATTCTTTGCTTGTGTTCACAGCTTTTGCATACCCTATTACATTGTCTTTATGCCAACCCACGAGTTTTGTAACTCTCACCGTTCCAAGTCTCTCCCCTGTCCCACCATGGTATAGTGAATGAACAATCTCAGTTGCCTTAGTTGCCAGCTGGGGTTAAACCATGACGTTGGCTGGTCTAGTTTAGCTGATGTAAATCTCGTTTCTTGGGGTGGAGTGGAACAGAAAAATGATAATAATATAGGCTGGTATGTTTTATATTTGCTTTTGTTGATACTGTTGTTATTATTACCCCATGGATTGAGAAAGATTATATTCAAGACATAAGATGACCCGTTCTCAGACAGACATAAGAATGATCTGTCCAGTCAACAGCTGCGAAAGCGAAGCACATGGAATAAGATGCCAGTTGATCTGACAGAAGACATCTTGCACTGGGGTTTATCTCTTGAATTGTCCAGACATGAACAAGGAATTCCAGGGTAAGTCCACATGGCATGATGTGAGATGTCTGAGGCATGGCCTTTTCAGGAATGAAGAGCTGTTCTGCCAACTCAATAGACACTGTGTTACCCCAGAATCAAGTAGTCAAAGATCAAAGAAAACAACAGAGAACAACCTGATAGACCACAACATATGATACATAAATATGGATGTCTAAACTAAGGTGTAGCTCAACCTTTGAATAGTACTGTGCAAGATGTAAAGTTTTTTTCTAAATATAGTTCCAAAGGATTTAAAAAGAGACAGTGATAAATTATTTACTGTGTTTTCTTATTAAATACTTGAAAATAGACATCCATGTTCTGTTTTCAACTTATGTGGCAACAACAGTGTTCAAGCATGGCTTTTCATATAATTCACATCCCTTAACCACAAGAGGCTGCTCTCTTTGTCCATCTTCATGCAGCTGCCAAGACCATTTTGCTTTATAGCAAAAGTGCGATTTTTCTCATATAGATAAAAATAGTTAATGATTTTCACCTGATTTTACATATGCAGTTCAATACCTCAAGCAGACGAAGCTTTAAAAACCATTTGTGATAGTACAGTGTTAATTGTTCTGTATCTTCACCATTATTCTAAGAAATAGTAAAAAAAACCCAAACACATCAGTTATAGTGCTAAAGTCATAAGCAACACATAAGTCAATTTTTCATAAGTTAATAATATAAGTAATTGTATTTGGTGTTTTTGGATAAAATTGTCAGATGCTTGAAAGCCTATTACTGCACGAGATTTCCAGATTTTCTTATTTTTAGCTCTGATATCAATAAGGGACAATTCATAATATGATCTCTACAGAATTAATTACAATAAGATCAGTGACACCTCTGCCATTCCACACCCCTAATTATTATTTAATCAGCTCAATTTTAATATAGTGTCCAGAGGTCTACCTTGTGATTTTTTTAATGCTGGGCAATGAAGAATTGCATTTAATACTTTCATTATTGCAATCCTTTCCTCACAGAAAATATTACACCTTAAAAAAAAAAAAAAGGATTATGTGTGTTACTAAGTTTCCAAGAAAATGCTCTCTTTCGTACCTATTACTGGTATTCCTTCTCTTTTCTTATACTTTGCTTGGGGAAGGGGTAGTTACACTGAAAACTAGTGGGGCCATGACTTTATATAGTACAGCACTTCAGAACGTGTACTGTACTGTAGTTGTAGCTCTTCACTCTGGCCAGGCACAGTTTTTTTGCAGAAAATCTTGCAAATGTACCTAATTACAGGAAAGATAGTTGGCTTATACTGTGGAGGGGTCTCAAAGCACTGGACATCTTTCAGATGAACTTGAACATGCTCCAGGAATGTATCTAATGCTCTCCTGCTGCAGTCACTCTGTCTAAGGGAGCAAACCAGGGCTAATCCGAAATAAAAGCCATTTGGACTGTGCAAGAGGGTATGATGTCTGCAGCATCAACTCTTTTATCTGTGTACATCCACCCACCTTCGTGGGTCTGCAGTGCTCTAAAGGTCACCTCCTTTAACAGCTGACACTTTAATGTTAATAGACATATGCCTGCAAGCTGTCCCTCACAGCAGCCTCAGAACTTCTAAAACTCCATTAATTTTGAGTACTTAACCTTATCTGACAAATCACAGCCCTCCAACTATTTATCTGGGAAATATCTACAAAAATATAATCTTAAAAATGTAGAGAAATAAACTGATTTGAGAGAAAGACAAAAGATATACACATAAAAGCAAGAAATTAATGGCTCTATCAAAGATACCGAGCTTTATTCTTTACTGACTAGCATGTAGTAAAGCTATTTACAGCTATGCAAGCAGGTATAAAACGTTACCAAATCCATATTAGAATGTCTATATGCAATTTGAACTCACTTTGTAAATGACTCCACAAAATGCTCAACTATGAAAATTCAAACTGGGTATAATTTCCACTGCTGTCATCACACAGTTTCAGATATTCATTAGTCTGGAAAATATGCAGTTCTTTTTTATAAATGTGAACCACTGAAAAACAGGAAAATATCAAATGAACAAAGAAAAAGGCTTTATACTAAAAATGATCTGGAAAGCATAAGTAAACTCTATACTCAAATAAGAATTTGAGTAAGAAAACCTCTTTTATTGTCAGTGATCCAAAAGTGTATTAGAACTGATTACATTTTTTCCCCTACAGGATTCATAAGTTCTCTTTTTAAGTATTTTTTATAATACCTATCAATAATTTTTGTTTCTTTATCTATCTGAACATATTTCTAATCTATATAAACATGGTAACTTCAAATTTGCATAAGCATGCAATTTCTCAGTTCAAAGTTGCAAGAGAGTAAACACGATGCACAGGCATGTTATTAGTATTTTAATCCTAAAATAAAGGAAAACTTTTGTAAGGGGAATAGTAGGTTTCTGAAGTGTTTTAATTTCTTTTTTAACAATAGTTCTGGTACAACTGTAGAGGATAAGAACTCAAACTCACCTTCAAACACTTGCACCTTATAAACTCATCTTGCTAGCACCCTCCATTCAAATAGATGTCAGAAAATGTTATTTTCAAAACCCTTTCTGAAAAACTTCTAGAAATCAATTATTATTACCAGACTGTAAGTTAGATCTTAAATGTTAGGAACAGAGATTTAAAGATATGATTCCCCCTTGAGTCTCTTCAGACAGAGTTTAAAGAGTTTGTGCCCTCAACTGTCGACAGTTCCTTAAAAGACCTTTCCTGGAAAACTCCATTTGTTTTGCACAAATGTTGACAGATTTTGTTCTGTAAGTTAATCCATGTCATTTTCAGGTAGAGAGCTCTACATATCCTTTTGTGATACAGAATTTGGCTCTGAGTTTTATAGTGAAATTCTTGACAAAACATGTTAAATGAACAAAGAGAAGAAAACAAAAAAGAAACACAAAAAAAGCAACAATAATTTCCTCTCTTTATTCCTAGAGTACTTGTTTGCCAAATCAGCTAATATATTTATTACTTTATATGTTGAATACAATCAATTCAGGTAGATTATGTCTTTCATTTTAAGAAAGGGATATCTTTTATAGTTTCTGTTTATTTCACAGCAGTGAAACTAATTTCTGCTCCATTTTTGGAAGGACTTCATAGGAAACCCTCTTTGAAAGGTGGAAAAAAATTAATTAATTCAGATTCCAAATAAATACCTAAGATGTCCAGTTCCTACAGGTCACACACAAGGGAAAAGGCTCAGGGTGTCTACAGGCTTCTCTGGCCCTGATTCTACTTCAAGTCCCTAGTCCCAAGTCCCATGGCTGTGCAGAGGGGTACAGTCAAAATTACCAAAGGGTGTGAAATATCCATTCTGGCATCTTCAATCTGAACTGCAAGGAGGAGTTCTTACCTATGTGGACTCTTGGAATTGTAGCTACTACATATTGGCTTGTGACTCTTGAGATAAGCAGGAGAGAAAATTGGACAATATTTACATACATGTATGTTGGATTCGCAAGTAGGTGGGAGCGGTTTTGTACAGTAAAATCACTAGTGCTGAAAACCTGACATCCACAGTATATATACACCTTTTTGGGTTTTGTTTTTTTTTTTGTTTTATTTTGTTTTGTGGGGTAACTCTAGCCTGGCTCCAAGGAGTGAATGTCCATTTGCAAAGTGCATTGGGTGAGATCCTGGAGCATGTCTACAACGTAGATTTTTCAGAGAGGAATCCAGTTCAGGCACCCTGAGGCAGCTTGACACTATGAACTAAAACATAGTAAGTGGGATCAACTGGGACGTTTTGTTTCCAAAGCTTACTAAACATTGATTGAAACTAGAACACATGTAGACCTGCCCTCTCAAATCTACTGAGAATGTGATAACAAAGGCAGAAGGGCTAAGTTGCAGGATCCTGAAAGATCACAAGTTTAAGACTAAACAGGAATCCAGTAGGAAGAAATAATTTCAAGCTGGTGTGGGTAGACCTGGCAGGTCTATTTTTAAAGACAGGCTTTCTCTCCAGGGAAAAGTGATCTATGCTGTGACAAGCCTTAATCCAAATCTACATATAATCTCAGTGCAGGTACCTCTCTCCACCAAAGAATTAAACACAGATCCTATGCCTCTATCTGTTCTTCCTACACATATGCCAATCACTTTATTCAGTATAAGACATGTACATTATATAATTGCTCTCATAATTGTTGACTTTTGCTGCAGTACTTATGGCTCTGTAGAATGCAACCTGCAGTATCTTGAACCCTAAACCAGATTTTAAACTCTAGCATCACTGTACACTAGTTACCTAACTCCACTTCAAACTAAATATCATCCAATATAACCCTGTAGTAAACGGGTTTTTTTTCTCTGACAGTCAGTTTTGCACTATACAGCAATAAATCAAAGTGTCAAGTCTGTGATGACATTCCAATCCTTTAATCTCTGAACCTGTACTTGGTATAAACTTTAATTTGCTATGGTCCTTAGAAACTATTCTTAGCCTTTTCACTCAAAACTCCAAGAAAAACTTCTTATTAGTATTTTCTTATTTTGTAAAGAAAACACTGACATTAATTCAAAAATTAAACACAGCTGATCTATTAATAATCACATCCACTCCTCCTCTTAAAGACTCCCTGTGGATCACCAAAGGAAACAGTCTCTTCATCTGAAAGACTGCATTTTATATCTCTTAAATCATTGTGTTCACACTGCAGAGATCTGAAGACTCAAGCCATGTTCATGCCACAGCCAGGGAGGAATGTACAAGCACCTAGTCATATACAAACTGTTGAGCCCAGTCAGTGAACTAGATTTGGACAGACCTCCAACTTTGATTTCTACAGAAAGAGCAATTCAGATCTTTCTGCCTCTAAAAAGTGGAAAATTTCCAACTTTCTACTTACATATTTGTGAGAAGGTACAAATATTTTTCTAATTCAGAACTGATTTACGCAACACATCTATATTTTATGTCTGCCACTGAGTATGAAATCATTATCACTTAAAACCTAACTTCAAAGAAAATTTTATACTTTATACTCTTGAGTAAACTGATCTGGCAACTTCAGAGAAAGGTGGTGAATGCTTTTGCTATGCTCCATTGAAAAGCATAGATATAAGAAAGTGAATTATTGAAAATCCAGCACAGGCAATTATTTAAAAAAAAATCCAAGTGTAACCTGGAAGGAAAGGCTGATGCTGATCCTTGTTTGGGGCACTCAGAACATGGAGTCTATGGTACCTCTGAAAATCTAGTAGTGAATTTACTATAGAAGATGAGCACTTTCCCCTTGGCAGTGCATGCCTTTACATTCACTGCTAATCACATGCTATATTCATCACTACATGCAGGCTCCATCATGTGCTTATATTGCTGGGGAGAGTAATTAAATGCAATGACATTTTGCTTGTGATTTGCTTGAGATTTTTTTGCACATATCTTCTTTGCTGCCTTCTTCTATTAGTTGCTACTGTCTCCCTGTGAACATGCAATTTCCCCATAAGGGCAATATTAGACAAGTGAAATGATTTATAAGGACTGTTTGAACCTTTGTGCACAGCCACGAACACAAATCAAGACAAATGCAGTGTGTGAGTGTAAGAAAGTGTGTAATGCTTAGTGAAAGTTAGCGTTCAGAAATTTCATTATAAACAAACCAGAATAACCAGAGGAAATTGTGACTAACAATAATCTTCTGCTTTCCCTTATTTACCCCTATTTTTTTTTTTAATTGGTATTTCCTTCAGGCAAAAATGAGTCAGATGATGCTGAAAACATTTGCCTTGGAATCTCCTCTTAAAGTCCACAGCCTAAATGTCAGAGCAGTTATAAAAACAAATGAAAGATTCACATCTCTAGTGATGCCTAGCATCTGTTGTTTTGTTACCACCCTTGCACTTAGGAATGCAATTAGAAGAAAATAATGTGCTGTTCTGGATTTTCCCAGTATGATTACAGTATTAAAAATATAAATTATCACATGTTGTTGATTACAATAGTTTTTCTCATTTTAATTTATTACTTGATATATACATGTATGTACACATAAGAAAGTACAAGCTATTACTGACTCTAAATATATTATTGCACCTACAACAATAAGCTAAGTGATATTTCAGTCAGTATTGTATCTGTGTTACATAAAATGAAATATAAGCATGTTCAAAACCAGTATTTTTTTATGTTTATGGTATTTGTGGTTAAGAATGTTATTCATGAATCTGTCATAAGGTAGTGTGTTCCCGAAGAAGAGGATATGGATCCACTGAAAAATGCACAGTTTGGACATGGATATATAAAATTTTCTTAATGCCATATCCATACAGTATCAAAAAAAATCTATGTCTCTCAGGCTGTAACTATTCATGTACAACTCATTATTAACAACATAAGAAAGTTTTCTTCAAGTCAGTTAATAAATACAAAATTATTTTGCAATTTCACATTTTAGTGATAATCCTATCAGCTCCACAACTGTTTATGTAAAACCTTATTGAGTGGCTGGTGTTTAAATTTACAGTTGACCAGTTCACAAGCTGGCAGAAGATAGATGTGTGGGAAAAAATACTGCCTTTGAGAATGCTAATTTGTGCAATAACTCCTATCGTTTTTTTATTATTGTTGTTGGGGGTTTTTTTGTTTGTTTGTGTTTTTTTTTTTATTTTAAATTTTAAGGGAAGCATTTTGCTCTCATTTATACAGGTATCAGACAAGAGATGTCATGCTGACTTCAGTCAGTGTGCTTCAAGTTTACATCAGTAGTAATCAAGACTCTATCTGTCCCTTTATCTATCCAACTATCTGTCCATCTCTCTGTCCCTCATTCCTCCCCCTCTCTATGTCTCTCTCTGCATAGGTAGATGGATACAATTGCACCAACTAAATATTTCAAGAAACATTTGAAATAAATTTGTAAATACTGTAATATTATAAAATGTAAAAGGTAGCGTTGTACTTTGTTAGGAAACATTTTACTAGACATTTCTAATTTTAAAAAGGAGAAGTATTTTAGAAATATCATGGTTAACATTATTAACCTGACTATCTGGACATTCTTCAGACCCTGGTATTTATATGCAAACTGAAAAAATATAGCTTCTTTTTTATAGATGTAAAAGAGCTCTCTCTTAAACAAGTGTCATAGTTTAGGGATGATATTAGTACTCCCACTAAAATGAAAAATGACAAGCCATTCCCCTTCTTCCATGCCCCCATGGGAGAGAGATAAAAGGCAGAGATCTCAAGCTGATATTGTATTGGGTCTGGCTGAGATGGAGGTCATTTTCCCGCAGCAGTCTTCACAGTGCTTTGCATTGGTAGCTAAAATGGTGCTGATAACACACTGGTGTTTTGGCTACTACTGAGCATCAGTACTGCCTCTCAACATTCCTTTCCCCACAAAGGGTGGGCAAGATCCTGGGAGGGACATAAGTAGGCAAACTGACCCAAATTAACCAAAGGGATATTCCATATGTGACATCAGCTCAGTGACAAAAGCTAAAGGTAGAAGGAGGAAGAGGGAGCATTCATTTTTGCAATATTTGCCTTCTGGAGTAATTGCTATGTGCACTGAAGCCCTGCTTCACAGTAAGTAGCTAAACATTGCTTGTGAATGGGAATTAGAAAATAAACCTTCTTTTCTCTACTCTTGTGCACACACAAACTTTCGTTCTTGCTTTAGGAAACTGCCTTATCTCAACATCTGAGTTGTTTTTGATCTTATTTTCTCTCCCCTGTTCAGCTGGGAAGGGGACTGATAGAGCGGCTTGGTGGGCACCTAGCATCTAGTCAAAGTCACCTCAGCCCAAATGGAAATAGCAATGAGATAAGAAAATGAACAGTAACAGCAACAATATTAATAACAAAAGTATACAAAAAGGGTGAGTTACATACAAAAAAATGGTTACCAGATGACCCGAGTCAGCATCACATGGCTACTGAGACAAAGAACAAAATGGCCCCTGAACCCTTTGTGTGCCACCTTTTCTTTACAACTGCCAACCATGTCCCCTTCCTTCTCAGAAGTGAGAATCCTTGATTTCCAACCCCTAGCTGTGGCATGGGTGGTATAGAATAGCAACCTAGGTGCACCCATAAGGTTGCAGGCTGCACCCTCACATGGATATTGTGAGAAAATTAACCCTATTCTGGCTGAAAGCAGGACATTATTCATCCCTTATGTTATACCATCTAGGTCATGCCCAAATTTTACATTCCAACTGTATCTATCTATCTATCCACATACGCACAATCACAGGCATCATTTCCATAGTCATTGGTCATCCCTCCAAGACCTCTGTTGAGCCTATTTAGTTCACAACAGTGGGTTCCGTCCACCCTAGATATCTTCCAGGGCAGGAGGGCTGGTGTGCTGTTGGCCGGTTACAAGCTGCATCAGGAGCTCACTACTGGTGTGTCTGCAACAGTCCATTCTCCTTGCCCATAGTAGTTATGACATACAGTGGCAGTGTCATTCAGCAACTGATATTATATATCCAATTCAACATTGATGATTGTTCTTATGTAAAAATCAAATCTCCATTCCTCTGTATTACCCACCAAGCACACTCAGGTCCTTGTCCAAAAACAATTTCATGGCTGGGTTTTCCACTGCTTGATTCAGGACTAATCCAAACTGTGTTCCTTAACACACTTCTCATATTCACCATGGGGACTTCATCCTCTTCTGCAGTGTGTAGAGATTTTAATTCGGCAGGGCCAGCTTAATTGGTAGAACCTCTAGTGTTAACTAAACAAATGGCCTTCATTAAATGTAGATCCCAATATTTTAAGCTCCCTCCACCCATTGCTTTCAGTATGATTTTGAACAGTCCACTGTACCACTCAATCTTCCCAGAGGCTGGTGCGTGATAGGGAATATGAGATAATCAATCCCATAATGTCTAGCCCAGGTGACTATGAGGCTATTTTTGAAATGAGTCCTGTTGTGCAACTCAATTCATTCTAGGGTGCCATGTCACCATAAGACTTGCTTTTCAAGGCCTAGGATGGTGTTCTCAGCAGTGGTGTGAGGCACAGGGTATGTCTCCAGCCATCCAATGGTTATTTCCACCATTGTCAGCACTTAGCACTTATCTTGGCAGGTTTGTGGGAGTGAGATGTAATCAATATGCCAGGCGTCCTCATATTTATATTTCTATCATTGTCCACCACACATTTTTCACAGTAGTGGATAACCTGGGATATAATGTCCATGTGTAAGTTCACCTCTTGATCATGAGCACATCTGTATGTCGTACTCTTTTCCTGATCACCTGAGGCACCAGGGACCCACCCAGCCAGAAAGAATTCACTTTCATTTTACCAGTCCAGATCCACCTGAGACACTTTGATCTTGGCAGCTCAATCCATCTGTCCATTGTTGTGATGTTCTTCAGTAGCCTAACTCTTGGGTACATGTGCATCTACATGAAGTGCTTTCACACTCAACTTCTCTACCCAAACAGAGATGTCTTGTCACAGTTCAGCAGCCCAGATGGGTTTCCCTCTTCACTGCCAGTTGGTCTTTTCCACCATTCCAGACACCCCCACAGAGTGTTTGCTACCATCCACAAATCAGTGTAGAGGTAGAGTTTTGGCCATTTCTCTCATTCAGTGATATTTAAAGCCAGAAGGACAACTCTCATTTACCTTGTCCCTCAATAGCTTCCACAACTTGTTGCTTAGGACTACATAGAGCAGCTTCCCTTTTCTTTTTTTTTTGTTTTATTTGTCCCTATAATATGGTAGGAACCATCAGTAAAGACAGTGCATTGCTTTTAATTTTCTGGTAAGTGGTTGTATGGTGAGTCCTCACCAGCATGCGCACCTTTTCCTCCTCTGATGATGATGATAATCAAAAATTTTCAACTTCAGCCTGCTTTGTGAGGATTTCCAAGATGCTTGGACTATTGGGGTTTCCTATTTGAGCTCTCTGTGAGATTAGAAAAATCAACTTACTCCACGTAGCATCAGTGACATGATGAGTGGGGGGACTTTCCCTTTGAACATCCAGCCCAGCACTGGCAGTCAGGGTGCCAGGAGGAGCTGTGCTTCAGTGCCAATCACTTCTGAAGCAGCTCAAACCTCAAGTTGTCAGCATGTCTTGCCATTCACTCCAAGTCAGGTTCGCTTTAGCTTTCAGTACAGCTATTGGTATCATCCTGTCACCCCAGAAACAGAGATGGATTCTGCCCCTACACATTTTAATGGCATCAGGGTACATTCTGCATCACTGTCAACTAAAGCCTTACACTCTTGTGGGTCTGATATGCCAGGCTACTGGATCCACACAGTTCAATATATCCAATTGTCCCTTTCATGCACCTGGCTGGAAGCAGGGCTCTTCTAGTTCTAGTCATGGTACTCATTGCTCACTTATTGCAAATATGAACTGGAGATACTTTTGAGATGATTGGAAATAACATAAAATCCCACAAATTTAACTCTGTCCTGCGCAAAACCAGGATGACAAGATTTAGGGAAAACACAGATCTGCTGAACAGCATGAAAGAAAATAGTACATTAAATTACACTACTGTTTCAGTTTATTAATGAGGTCTTTAATCAAATCTCAGCCTCCACAGTTGTCATATTTTGGAGCATGACATGGACCAGTAGGCAAGAGCATAAACTGTATTCCTTTGGTCAAGAAAAAAAAACAAAAGCAGCATTTAGCTTCTTCTAGGTCTATCATCCATGGAAGCCTGCTAGAACTTCTGACATTTCTATGGAGAGTATGTCAAGTCCTCAGTGCAAACCTTCCCATTTTTCTTCCTCTGTGGAATCACACTCTTTGTGAATGTTGATTAGCCAATGAATACAAGCATCCTGCCAAGCAGGACTTACCAAAACCTAGGGGAATTATGTATTGCCATAGAGGATGTGTGGGCTGTGGTATTTTTTCTGGTCCCTTGGGTCTGAGCAAACCAGAACTACATGCTAGATATCATCCAGGTTTTGCCAACTTTTTAACATGGTAGTGAAAATAATTTAGTTTGGGTTAGAGCCTATGCTGAGAAAAGTAAAAATTATGAATGTGTGATGATTATGCCTGATGACATTCTGATCTGCTCAGACTAAAATGTCACATTACCAAAGAAAAAAATAGAAGACTTTGCAGAGCAGATGAGAATCCTTAATGTAGGATGTAGAACAAAATGGATGATAGTGCCTTACTCAGCTTAACTCTTAGAATTAACAATTTAATCTAAAGTTTAAATGCCACATTCAATATACTTTTACTGTGTCCCAAGTAGTTAAAAGTAGTTAAAATTTAAATATACATTTTCATTTAGGTCAAACAGAAAAAAAAATATTGTGTCATACTTCAGTAACTGAGATTATTGAAATAGAGACACATTCCTAGGTTAAAATTATGTTTTCAAATTGCTCTCAGTAAATGAGGATCAATTTATGTTCAGACATCTCTTTTGCCTTGAATTGTTCTGTGCCTTGAATCAAGCAGACAATACTTCTGATGAGTATTTTTAGGAGGAAGTATATTATGCTATATCCAGTAGCTTAAGAGAGGTAAGGCTGCTGCAGCTCCATCTCTGTAAGTTCAATCTGTAACATGACTGATGATATATCTGTGGTAAGCACACGGACACAGACCACCTGTATACAACACATATACACACGTGTACACAGCGGTCCACAGAGAGACACAAAGAACATTCACATGAACACCAATGGCACCAGTGCCTGTGTTTGTCTTAGACATGGTGTCCTTCAGATTGCAATATGTTAGAATGTATTTCAGAATGATGACTCCAGTTCATATAAAAAGCACTGGTAATATATGTTTTGGTGGTCTGCAGTGTAAAACTTATTCATAAAAATCTACCAATAAAAAGAACTGTAAATAAGACTGGCATTATTCTACATTCATATGTCTCATTTTACACAAACATGTAAAAAACCCTGGTGTCAGACATGCCATGAGATCCACAACAAAATACTCTATTGTTATTAATCACAAGGAGTAGCTAGGCACTCTATGACAGAAAGAGCACTTGTTTTAATTGTTTGTCTACATTTTACTGTATGTTCACTAAATGCACTGTGGAGTTTTTTTTAGGAGAGGTGTCTGAGTTAAATGATATGTATCTGTCTGCTTTTCCTGTTTTCTGTGCTTCTGATCAGGTGAAAACTTCCTGGGAAAGAGGGACTATGCCCACAAGACCTCTGCAGTGGGGTGCTTGTGGTGACTCAAAAACAGGTTGGTGAAAGCCAGAGATAAGCATGTGAGTCAGAAGTGAGATTGTATCCCATCACAACAACAAAAAAGACATTTTAATAATGCAGATAAGAAGCAAGTACTAAGTCTTTGGGCAGAGGCCAGCCTTGATTTGCTACCAAAACCAGAAAATATGGAGACTGACTTCAGTGGTCTTTTCCTCATGCCATGTGAGGTAACTAGAAACACTGAACTGATCAGTACAGCCGTGCTTTGGATCTGTTTCAAAGAAAAAAAAATGCAAGTAATTGACTCAATTTCTGGTAATTTCAAAGAAAATCATGTCCAAAAGTACGCTATTCCTGAGTTCATTGGTCAAGTTTACTGAAAAGCCATGGTGCTTATGTAATAGTTTGAAAACATTGTATTTGAAAGGTGTAATAGAAAAACACAGCATATGAAATGCATGGAAGACATCCTGTTTGTTCACAGAATATTTTAGTAGTACATTTCCTATGCCCAAAAACTGATGCAGTCATATTAAATGACATTGCTATGTGTCTGTACGTACACATATGATGCCCTTAGGCATCTTCTTTGTCCGTCTCTGTTGCCATTTGCTGACAAAATTAAAAATGCTTGTAACAGTTGTATTTTTTTAATTCTATCTCTTGACAAGATATTGTTAGCATATATTTCAGGTAAGATCATCACTGGGGACAGCATAGGGAAATTAAGATGTTGCAAGTGTATTTAGTGGAATAATGTTTAAATTCCACTAGAATAAAATGGCTTCTGCTGTTTGACAGTATCTTTAAACAACAAGTACTCAGAGTCCAAGTAGTGGTCTGTAGTGATTGGCATACATTGTTATGTCATCTTTCTTCACCATGTCTTTTTGAACTAATTAATAGGCTGGAACAATTTACTGATATGTAATACTAAATAATGGAAAGGTTTTACTAAGTAGTGTTTGCAAAACTTTGTCTTCTGCCCAAGTGCTTGGTTATGTAAAGAATAGAGAAGAGCAAAGTGTTTAATTCTTTATTTTAATCTCTCAAAATCAATAATAACGAGAAATGAATAATTTATAGTGTCAAATGTTATGGTGTTTTTTGGTTTTTTCCTATGGTAAATATGTTATTTTCCCTCTGCTTTTGGCCAAGAAAGAACACAAAGAAACTCTTGCCAGTTTGCCATTAAACTGAGATTAGATGTTTGCTCTGGGCAGTGATTGAAAACAAGCCATACAAGATCCAAACTGGTCAGTTCTGGCCTTCCACAGCAGGTTTTATAGGAGTTTCTACAGAAGGATAGTGCAAAAAACCTGGTAATGGCACTAAGAAGAAAAGNGAAGGGATCCAAAAGGATCATCGAAGCTCCTGAGAATAGGTACTGGCATTGAACTGTCATGTGAAATAAAAGGTAAACTGCTGGGCTTGCACCTCAGGAGGTATTAGTTGGATTTGGCCACCAAAGGCTTGCAGTGATCAACTAAAAAGCACCCAGATGCATGCTGCATGTTCCCAACACATCTAGTCTTCCTTGTTCCCTTGTGTTTTTCCCTTTCACCTGAGCCAGTGATTAGAATTATTCAGTTGCATAGTTGTCTTAATGTTTCTATTCGTAGTCAGTGTATGTCTGCCTTACATATTGATCATAGCCACTCAGTCATAGAATCCCAAAGATGGTTTCTGGACTTTATAATGGTATTAATTGATATAACTATCTGTCTCTGTTCTCTTCCCTCCAGTACACCTGATCCCTACTTTCAGTGTTAGTGTCATGACCTTTACAGACTGGACAGCAAAACTTTACTTAAGGAGGGGATCCGAAGACTTTTTGGGTTTGAGTAGTAAGAGTTGCTTATTTATCACATGGAATGGGGTTTTGACCTTGAATACATGTAAGATGCTCCTATTTGGACTTTTTTATTTCACTATATAGAAACATTCCCAGTAATATCCATAAATAATTAAAAATATTCTACAAATACTCCTGCTAGCTCTTGAATGATCGCAGAGAGCCAGTGCAAAAGCAGCATACACCTAGTAAAAGTAGAGGAAAAAAGTCAGCAAAGATTGCCAAGCTTTTTCTGCAGTAGCTGCTAAACTCTTCTCCTAACCACCAAAGATGCATTTAGCTTCAGTACCAGTTTCACACATCCATAACCTTGAGGGCAAGTGAATAAATACAGGAAGACCTTCTCAACATTCTTCATACATTCATGTAATTTGTGAGACCAACAATTTTAGTGATTTGACCTTACATAAGACTTTCACTTCCATTGCCTGTATTAACTGAAGAGCAGATGTTAACCCATTTATCAGTTTGTACTCTTGCACAAAACCTTAGCAGGTGTCTTTTATGTGTTTGGAATAATTATGAGCAGAGAGAGTACCTGGCTGCCATATTCCCCATTAAGTTGGGCAGTTACTGTACCTCAGCATTGCTCAAGACCCTCAAAGCATTTTGAATTAGGGACTGCTGATGGAACCTAAAGTGCAAATTTTCCCACTACCATGCAACTGTCTCAGCGCACATAGAACTTTGCTTTTGCAGCAAACAAAGGGGAAAGTAACATTCCTTGTTTCTGAGGAAAAAAAAATAGCATTTTCTGCACTCATAGCTGCATCTCTTGGGTAAGGGATTGCCTCGTGTGCATTTGTGTGTGTATATGCATGTGTTTGTGGACATGATGTCAATAACTCCTCAATGTTGAATGACATTTGATTAATTACAGCAATTAGCAATCACGTTGCATCAATCACTGGATACTAATGTCATTATAAGCACAAAGTATGGCAAATGTTAGTAACCATTAAATTGCGTATCTCATGCTATTTAAGTTCTTTTTGGCCACCATCCAAAATACTCTGTGACTCTTCTGGCAACCAGTCTGTGAAAGCAGACCCAAACAGCAATTCAGAAATGACACGATTCAGCCTACCATTCCTCAGCAGTATAATATGTTCAAGACTGCACTAAGGATAAGATGGGGCCCATTTTCTTCAGCAAATTATTCAAGAACATAGGAGAGCTCCAGCATCACATGGCAAGTGTGGAAGGTTCTTGAAAAAAATGGTCAGAACATTTCCAGCTACATACCTAAAGGAATTGACTTTGGAATTGCTAAAAAAATCTGATGTAATATATGATTTTGCAGTGTCCTGTGTAAGGATCCAATTAATTACATTCATTAGAGCAATTACAATATATGATGGTATATATTGGACTAAGAGAAATAGCTACTAATCCATCCAGATAATTAGAACAAATCTGTTTGAAACCTTACATGGTTTCTCTACTATGTATTTGCATATTTCTTAGTGATTATTAAGTTCCTGTTCATAGTGAGAAGTTCAGACACTAGTAAATAATTTACAACTGGCATCTAATTCCTCTTGGATAAACCTTAGGAGAAAAACTCATCCAGGCCTATGCCTGATCCCTTAGTTTGAACTGTAAGCAACGACATCATTTGACTTTATAGCAGTGTGAAATTACGTGGTTCATACTTGGGTTTATGCTTATAAATTTAGGTGAAATTTATCTACAGATTATTTCCCTGAAAAACATAAGATACTTCATTTATTTTTGAAAGGATAATTTTTTTCCTGAATATGTTAGGTTATTTTTTATTTATCTATTTAGTAACAGTTTAATGAGGTAATTTTTCCTGACATATTGAAGATTCCCTATATAATGATAAATATATAAATAGAAAAATATGAAGCCAAGTTTTTCATAGACAGTAAGGATATTTTCCCCCTTGTCCCTGGAGGTCATCCATAAAGATTTACATAAAAGTAGACATTCCTTAACAAACATATAATAAACTATGTTAAGAGGTGAAGGAAACTGAATTCTTAAAGCTAATTTCAAGTTCTACCAATACAGGGATTTGGAGAAAAGATATGAGTCAAGAGCAAACCTAAAGATATTTCAAGACTTTGTAGGAGTTCTGTTTGTGCTTATTCCTCCATGAATATACCTGCGAGATAAAAATAAACACATAGGTAAATACATAGATCAAAACCATTAAGATTTTAATATTTACTCTTCCTTTTATGATGGAATTTTTTTTAAGATTTCTAGAATGTTTATTCCACTTGAACAGAGTGGCTTTTAGTTTAGAGTTGCAGGCCGAAGCAGGGTATTCCAGAGGCAGGTGCTTTGCTCACAACAAACAAGACAAAGTAGGAAGATCAATTACAGCTCAGAAATGGAATAGGAGTCTTACCATACAACTTGTTGCTTTTTTACTTGAAACTATCAAGAAGTGGAACTGTTCAAATTAACCTTAATATAAAAAATATATATTGAAAGATCCACACATAGTTATAGTGGAGGGAGGTCAACAGTATCTGCACGCAATATGCAGGAATAAGAAATAGGAGGTTTTGTATAGGTATAAAAAATAATGCTAGTTGAGGATCTGCACTTTAGCACTGGAAATCCATCCTGAAGGTGAAAATGTGGATACAGAGATGCTGGTGTGCATAGCTGTGGGACTAGCTATCGGCAGAATTGCTGTCTGTATGTCAGTCTTGAGTTTGGTTTAAACACTGACAGTCAGAGATGTGGGGAGGGAACTCAAGAGCTAAAGGCATAATAAATTGCTCCTGGTTTGTGTTAGATAAAATTAAATTGCTTCAGAAGAAAGGCTTTTTGGGGATTGGTGCTTAGGAAGGTACAGGCTGTAGCCTTTGGAAAGAAAATCTGCACAAAGATCTAATGCTTTTGATGTGAGGCAAAGAATTTTTAATGTGCTGAAATTCAATGCATGAAAAAGTCACAGGCGAAAATGGCAGCCTGAAGCTCTCCATCCAGTTCTGACTTTGCCAGATCTCCCACTAAGTATCTTTACTCCAACATGACATGTTTCTTGCGATTTCACGGAGTTAACACAAGGCAGGTAAATTTTACTTGCAGTGTTCCAGCAGGGTGCTTAAAGATTGCTATTTAGATGAAATTTTAGTTATGCTGTGACTCAATTGTACGAACATGGGAGTATAAAGGTGTGAAAATAAGACATTACTTGTAGCTCTCCCTGTGGCAGATACCCTGCCTGTATTCTTGGTACTTTCTGCACTAGTCAGCTGAGCTGATGCATGCAGGAGAGGCTGCAATTCACTTCAGGTGAAAACCAGCAGCATAATGATTATGACTTAGTACTAAACAAAAACAATAGAAGATCATGATCTTAGCAGTCAATGCTGGACCACCACGGAGATATGTTAGTTGATATCACCAGTGCAAGTCTTTCAGCTTGCTGTGTCGCAGACTCCCATTCCCCTTCTCTCTGCCCTTCATCCACTAGGGTAACAATACATCACATATTTGCAGAAAAAAAATCTGCTTATGGCTCCAATATCCACCTGGTGTGTAAAATTTTGGACTGGGCAGAACACTAGTGCATGGCAGTGTTGTGTGCCCTGTCAGAGGCTGTCCCTCTGCTTGGTGTGGTGGTCGCCATGGGCTCCACCTGAAAGAGCAAGGCTCTGTGGCTGCTCACATACCCTGTGGGCAACACAAAGATATGGAATATCCCTGGTACATTTGTCTTCCTGGCTGGCCATGTGATTTACTGCTTGGGGTCATAAATGTCAGACGCTAGCTCAAATGAGAAGTCCTTTCCTGAATAATGTCACAAAGGATTCTAAAGTTGTTCAGAAGATGGAGAAGTTCCTACAGTTATTTTCTGGTCTTTAACTTTTAAAACGCTGCTAGAGGAAACATAGAGAATAGAGGATTCTTTAAGCTTAGCTGATAAAATAAAGAACTTGCAGGAAAAAAAAATCAGTTAGAGATAACAGAACAGTATTGGATTTGATGCATTTTTTAGGTTTTTGCTTTTAAAAATGGTGGAGGGAGGAGTAAGGAAGAACATCTTCATGGGTCCTATCCATATTTTTTGCATTTTTTTAAATGTATTTCTAACTGAAAAAATGTAATAAGTGAAAGTATTTTACTAATAAAAATGTTTAAAAATATTCTAAAATTTTCTACTCTTTCTGACTGTTGGTATTGACCAAATTCAGTTTCAACAAGGAATAACAGTGTTCTTTGACACCTTTTTTTCTGTGTTTGCAAAACAATTTAATGGTGAACACTTTCTACTGTTGCCTTAAAGGAGTGAAGAAAAAAACTCAGGCATCCAGTAGGAGATAAGAGGCCTTCCAAAGCTTCAGATTTGGAGGACCTTCTGTCCCTGTCTTTATCTTGTGGTTCAGGCTTCATGGTGCTTTTCTGCAATTCTACCTTGAAATACAGACTAAACAGCTTTAAGGAATTCTAAGGGGTTGATATAAGATGGGTCAGTATGTATAAACATTCAGCTACTAAAGTTATATTACTAGTACATTAGATCTACAATAATTTCTAACATCTATGCAATTAAAAAATCAAAAATCAAAGAGACTCTTCGGCATCACTACTTAAGAGCATTAGACATAACTTGCTTAAATATGTTTTAATGTAAATTTGAATTTACTAAACACTGATTTTATTCACATTTAATTTTTAGATGCTTAACTATTTTAATTTTGTTAAATTTTTTTCCAAATATTTTCAGAATTCATGTTTGCTCCATTACTCTTCACTTTCGGTACATCTGCTTCCTACCTTTATTGACTGAGTTTGAAATAGCAGTTAACAGAAATGTCAGAATTTCAGAATTTTGGTGAGCTAGAAATTCCAGGTTTTGGTCAGGCCTACTAGTTTTCCTACATTTTTCTGAAGTTCTGGTGAAAATCAAAAACATTTGCAGAAGATGGTGAGCTTTAGTTTGAATTCCACATGGGTATCAAGCCTGAATTTATGCCTCCTCATTTTCTGTCTGAATTCTCTCTCTCAGAATTACTTTTCAACTTTGTGTAGTGCACTATTAACTGTAAGAAGTCCAGTGCCAACCATTGCACCTGCAGATCTTCTCCTTGACAAAAATTAAATTAAGCCAAGTTGTAATGCCTGTGGGGCTGTAGTTAAAGATTGTAACTCTCCATAATGTAGATTCTGAATTTCACATTTTCATTGTTTTTACGAAATATTCTGGGTGCACAAGACATAGCATGAAGTCAAATTAAAAATGTCAGGAGAAACTGAAAAGATCTTTTTTTTTTTAGGTTGTAATAGGAGGAAAACCACAGTAAGCTTTAGTCAACCAGGCAAGTGCTAAACTAGCCATGCTGTGCTGGTGCTCATGTTATTCAAACTCCATGTTTAAGCTCAGCTGCAGAGACTTAGTGACAAACTTCCATATTTTTATTTTTTTCCTCTTCTTTTACATGTTCTTTTAAAACACAGAAGGAATTAGGCTTTTACCTGTTGTGTGACTTGAGCGTGGACCAAGATGTGGAAATTACTTCTCAGAATAAACAGAGGAAACAGGGTGAGCTAAAGAAACATGTGGGGAGGAATCACAAATGTGTCTCAATGAATGACTGTTGAGATCCAGCTGTTGTATAAATATTAGAATTTATCTGAATGCTAAAACACTAGAGTGGATCGTGCATGATTGTGCAGTTGTCCAAAAAATCATTGCTGTGTATCAGAAGCTTTCAGGGGGCTGGGGTTTTGTGCAAAAAATACAATAATACATGTTTTGTACATGGAGCTAAGTAGAAAACAAAGTCTGAAATCTAAAGATACTACATGGATAAGCATTTGCATTAATCAGTCATTTTTTGAAGAGGAAAAAAAAAAAGATTGCCCTTGTTTCAATTATAAAATTACCCAAACATTCTCAGTCACTCCTTCCTGAAAAGGCCTGGAAGAAATTTTAGGTTTTTGTGTGACTCCATTGACATTAAGATGAATGGTATTTCTGCCACTATGGAGATACACAGTCATGATCAAAGAATTGTCAGAATCATTCCTGGAGAAGTAAATAGCCAATGACTGAAATACAAATGTCTGTTCAAAGTCCAGAAAAAGACATACTCTTTTGAATCATAGTACATGAAAGGGAAGCTTCAGAGGAGAATTAATTATTTTCTGCTGCTAAAATTGTCTTACAGCTAATTTTCTTATTTGAATGGTATGCTTAATATAGACTTTCCAAATATGATGGCAAGTAAGTAGGTCCCTCTAGTCTCTCTGTGTTCCTCAGTTCCATGCCTAAACCCAGGCTCCATTATGATCTTTCAGACTAATTTCCTTGCTGTTACTCAGGGAAAACCAACATGTCATTCTTTAAAATCTCTCCTTTCTGAGTGTTTTCTGCACCATGTAATTGACATGAGAGTCATGCTCTTCCTCCAACATTACCTGATTCACACAGAGATTGGATTCAGCTGACAGTAGACTGACTTAAATCTGATACTGCCATCACCTTACTTTCTCAGCTTCATATCTTTGATACTTTTAAACACTAATATATTGATTTCAAAACATTAATAGCAACAAAGGAATGAATGTAAGTAGTTTCTCAAGTCATAAGTCTTCCTACCTCTTTAATTTTTTTAAAATAACTTTGCGGTATCATCCACTTTTAATCAGTTCTACCAATTTCACATTATTATTTACATTCTGTCTGTCTGTTTGTCTGCCTGTCTATCTGTCTATACATCTCAGGGTAGAAAAAGAGAAAAGTAGAAATCGTTTCAGTTTGTATTATGTAACTGTCTTCTGGCAGCTGGCTCCAATGTGCACCTCTGTGAAGGTTGCCATGGAGACTCCAATTTGGGAGCAACTGTATTTGAGGAGAATTTCCAGCCCAGCAGCATGTGAGAAAACAAATATTAAAGTGGTGTATGCCCTTCAGATGGGAGTCAGGCAGGTCTGCTAGACCAGGCTGGGATTGGGATTGAAGTAGGAAGGATGTTGCTTGCACAAACAATTAATTAACACATTATAGTCTTTGCTTTTCTTCTCTATCATTTCGCTTTCCTCTCCAGACATTTTATGAAACAGAATTCATGTTAAGTGATAGCTTTTTCTGACCAAATAACTGTAGTAGCATCCAATGTGCACCCTTTCTACCTTTTCCCTGAAAGTGAGCCAAGTATGTGCTCTGCTCTTAGGATGTTAATTCACTAAAGTGCTGGTTTGTACATCTGATGTTTTAAGTATTTGTCTCCTGCTGATGTACAAAAATGTTTGACTGTTTCTATTTCTGTGCTTGAAATAAGTGTTTCATTTTGTTTCTAGCCTTTCTCTTGCAGCAGACTTACACAAAAAATATTGAGTACAAGGGTCCAAGAAAAAAGACAGTGGGAAAAAAACCTGCTAGCATATTAACACAGGAAGCTGGCATTTATAATTCTAATTTGTTATTACTTTTTTTTTTTACAAGATTAGGCCTAAACCAGTACCCTAAGGGTGTATAACATACCAGAAATCATAAAATCCTAATAAACTTTGGCTCAGCATTTCACAAGAGTAAGTTTATAGGCAAGACTTGTTTGACAATATTTTCTGGGATTTTTTAAACATTGATTTGAAGAACTTTATCTGTACATTTTTCATGTTTGGGTTTTTATTTTTTTTCTTTTGCAACTTAATATACTGTGAGTTTTGTTCCACTTGGTAAATGATTGACAGAGTTTTGGATTAACAACTGCTGTTTTCTCAAACGTTGTTATGAAAAATACGACGAGACTAGAATTCAGTTTAAAAAAAATATATATATAAATAATGGAAAAGTTGTTTTTTTCCACTGGTACTATTTTGCTGGTGTTGACCTTTGTTCCAATATTTTATGTGGCTCTAACTTCTCTTGGACAAAGTTCTTTTTGAGAAAGAATGATGACTTATTTTGCTACAGAAAATAATGGTGACACTACTTTATTACTTATTTGATAGAAATATGCACATGTTGTAGGTGTTACATGTGTTGCTGCATGCTGTAGGTAACACTGCTGGTAAATCAGTTCGGTATGGTACCTTCAGGGAACAAATATTTTTTAAATCTCTATTGAGAATATTGTCAGTACCAAAGACCACTCCACAGAGGGAGCCAGGAAGTTAAATCTTCCTAAGAACAGGATCTGTCGAGCCTGCCACCACATGGCTGAGAAACCTGGGTAACTAAGGGGTCCTTGAGTGGTGTGGTTACATCTATTACACTTCCAGCAGCAGGGAGGAAGAGTAGAGAGCGAGTGATCTTCAATGACCTGGCCCTACAGAGTGCTCATAATTCCATACTCCCTTCATCTCAGATCTTAAAACTCACAAACTATCTGTCCCTATATATTATTGAGGCTTCTCAGTGCTGAAATTGTGTCTGAAAGAGCCTCCCCTCTGTGGCTTCCTCCGTCTGCCTCATACTAAGATTCTGTGCAGTTCTGTGCCATAAAGCCTTGTGGTCTTCCCATAATACTGCCATGAATTAGCAGTGGCCACTAGAGCAATGCAAATTGGTGACATCACACAGGCAACACAAAGCCGAACAGGTCCATGTAAAGCGCTGCTGTGTAACTGCATGTGAGGGGACAATTTTATTTCTCCCATAAGAACAACATAAGAACTCCCGTAAGTACTTGTTCTCTTACAATAAGTAAACATGCTAGTAAGCTACATAACCAAGATTCATCTTCCATCAGTTCACTACTCTCAGCAAGCAGCCTTTTATTCTAGCAGAATTGTTTATATGTTGTTTCACATTCTCTAGCTAAATGGTAAATGGGTCTCCTTTAGCAGGAATGAAAGGTAGTATTCTGTGCACAGTCAGGCAGAATGTAGAAAGGTGAAGTATAGAGGAAAGTAAGGAAGCACATTTTGGAACTGAATTTCCTTGATTGCCCTTATCAGTAATACTGTAAAAAATTTTGTTTCATTGCCTAAAAATGTAGCTTCATAGTCTAAGACTTGAAAAATATGAAGAGGTAACTCAGCAGGTCATTGACTACTAACTGTCGGTAAATTCTAGAGGTTTATTGACGAGCACTGTATATGACCCCACTGCACATAATTTACAATGAAAGATATTTATAGGCACAATAAGGCTAGTCCAGAAATTTGAGGATGTGGTAGTTGACAATACAGTGGTATGTAATTTATGTTTTGCTAACAAAAGCATTCTGTGACTCCCTGAAGTCTGTCTTACCTGAATAGAATGAAGAATATCTAAGTTTATATTACAGAGGAGTCTAGCAATCAGTTAGGGTTTTTTTTAATAAATGTTTTGCACTTTTTCAATGGCTTACAAATACACTAAGTACTGAACATGTGTTGGTGATGATATCTATTCAAAACCTCAAGTTCAAGTAGAATTCTATATTTCTTATTTCCTCTGTTCTAGCAATTGGGGTATTCTAGAGTTTTGTTGTCTTTAGAAAGATGTATTTCTTCTCTTTCTTTGTAGAAAAGACTACTAAGTGTTGAAGTTAGAGAAACTTAACATCAGTTATTTGCACCCTGTCACTGGACTGTTAACAGACAGCAGTAGACTGCGCCATGAGAAGAAAATCTTTCCTGCTGTCTTGACAGAATTGGCTCCTTGCAGCTGTGCCACCAAACCATGGTAGAAAAGAAACAAATGAGGGAAAGCATATGCCAAACCTCATGGTTTCTTGGCATTCCTCCTCCAACAGTGTAATATCAAGTAAATTTTTAGCTTCTGTAACTTTTGCTGGCCTTAACCTTGCATAAAATCTAAGTGAATTAAATTTTTTTTATAAAACTGCATGTATATTTCTCACACTATACTTGTTTTTGAGAGAAAGCAGTGATTAAACTGTTGAGATAATGACCAGAGAAGAGTTTACAGTTAAAACATGTCATATGTGCTTCATAACACAGGAAGTCTCAAATTCCTTTTGCAGGTTCTAGGAATATCTGATACTTGCAAATCATTGTAATGAAAGTACACAACTCTTCGACAAAATCATTACATATATGTAAAACCACTGTAAGCCACTGCATTTGCAGACCTACCTCTGAGCCACTCATCTATTAGTTCAGTCTGCCCCGCTAAGCATTAATATTTGGTTTACTGCTTTTTCCAAGGATAGCTTCAAAAGTCTTCCACCAATAACTTAAAGAATCCAAATGACCCTTGTCTTCAAAAGAAAGAAGAAAGCACACAAGAGACAGCAGAGAACTATAAAACCTAAGACAAACCCCAAAGTTTTTGAATATGAGTAAAACTTTTTTCCTGTCAGTGATACTGAGAAATTGAATTAATACTTTCATAATGACATGAACAAAGAGACATATAGAAAAAATGATTCAGAGCAACTGACTTTAAAATGCGTTACATAAAGGAATATGTAAATGAATAAATACTTTAGGCAATATCAATATTTACTTAAGTGCAGAGTACTTACATGATAGTAATAATTCATACTTGTTTATAGGTAATCAGAGGAAACCTACATAACACACATAAATGTGATTGCAGAAACATATGTAAAATGCTTTTAGAAATATTAATTCAAATCATAAGCAGTTAAATGTTACAAATTGAATTAGAGATGGCACAAGAACACTTCAAAAACTGTTCCAAATTTAAGTATACAGAATATATATATAACATAGCATTTGGATGACTTGCTATTCTCATTAGTGGATATAATCAATATAATATTTTTAGAATGCACCACCATGTTTGTCTATAAACATTGTATTTCTTTTTTATGTCTATCACAGGATAAGGATCTATCAAACCCCTGTATTTCTTGATTGATTGATGCAGGTTTTTTTAGAAAATAAGACATCTACCCCTTATGTTTTTAATATCCAAATCAAGAGGCTTATAGAGGTTTGGGAAAGTAAACACACATTGATGGGTGACCTCAAGAGTATATACAGATTAATATTAGATTATATTGCAGTTGTCATGAGGAAAGGTTGCTATTGTTTTGTGGATTTTTTTCCTGTTCTTTCTTTTTAGTCCAATAAGTCTTTTTCAATCCACAATTCTTTAAAAAGTATACAACAATTTCTACATACATTTCTTGTTCAAGTCAAGAGAACAATTTGTGTAGAAACAACTTGTTTTGCCAGGTTTTTCATGAATACCAAAGAAACTCTATAATAATTAAGAAGGAACAGAAGAAGAACTTGCAGAAAGTAGTTTGGAATAAATGTGTTTGACAGGAACTTTGTGAAAGAAAGGAAAAAGAGATCAGTAGTAAGTACATGGAAGGTTAAGTGTTGAGAGGAAGCAGGAGAAAGAGACAGTATAAACAAGGACGAAATGGTTTGGGAAAATTGAAAGGTAAACAAAGGCTTCAGGAGCACATTTTCTGGCGGGATCCATGAATTCAAACGTACTACACATCTAATCAATCCTACAATTGATATATACTCTTTTTTAGATGAATATGATAAAATGCACAATAACGATAAAAAGGGAAATGAATTCAGTGAATACTTCAGTATGTTGAAAGAAGTGAGAATTTACATTTTCATCTGGTAAAGAGGAGGAATCATTCACCTTTCAATCACCTTATGTGATTCATCAAAACCAAATTTTTTTCTGGGATGGATGATTGTATTTGAAATTCTTACATGCTGTCTTTGTTTTACATGTTAAATTGATATTTTTGAAAATGAAAAATGATGAAATATTTTTCTTCAATAACTCTTAAAATTTTGTTTGGAACTGGGAAGGGCAGAAAGAAGGGAAGAAGAGATGAACAGAGCAACAGAGCAAGGTGAGAGAAGTGCTCACCACAATTCCTAATAGATGGAAAATTCTCTTCCCATTGCCAGCATCTAAGATGGGCTAACAGAATTGATTATAAATTGTTTATTATGGTAGCAATGCCAGGTGAAGTAAATGAAAAGCTAGTAAAGAAGTATATTAATAAACGACATTAAAGGATAGAAACACTTGTTATATCAACTTCATTCTGCTTAGTACATTTAGCTTACTGCTCCAGGATATATTAATATAAAACCACAATACGAAACCAAATTCAAGCAAATAGATTAATAATTAGTCGACTAACTTTTCAAAAGTGTGGAATCGTATTTGAACTGAACTAGTAGGGGCTAGTGCTGACAGAAGAATAAAAACTGCGCAATGCTGATTTAAAAACAGGCGTGAAAAAGATGCATCTCTGAATTCAGCATTTTTAAAGGGATACTAAAATACAGAGACCACTTCCTATCTATATGTACTTCAGAAAACTGGAGTTGAAAAATAATGAAATGAAAAAGGAAATGGTGCATGAAAAAAGTAACATTTTAAGGACTAAAGAAAATTTGTGAATTCTGCCTATTTAGAGTACTAAAATTAAGACCATGGGTTGATTTGATTATGCCATATACTTTGCTAGATGAGACTAATTCTTCAGTGTTTAAAGACAACACCAAAGATGGTTGAGTGTTTAATGAAACATGCAGAAAAAAGAAATAGCATTACTTTCCTTATGACTGAATATGAATAATCATCAGAACATGTGAGATAGATTTTCTGTGTCTGCTTCCAGCTCAGATCTTAGTCCTTCTAAAAACATGTTATTGCTCTCAGTGAAGGAAAACTCTTAAGTTTGATGTTCTATATTATACAATACATTAGACTAGATGCTCTGATAAACATTTTTATTCTTAGAATATGAGTGCTTAATTAAAAAAAAGGAAAATACTGAAATAATGTCATCATTAATTAAAGTAGCATAACAGAGAACACGAGATTGCAGTTAATAAGCCCTACATCAAGTCTGATGACTTTCGGTTAAGATGTTGTATATATTAGTAACCATTCCACTCCTGGGAAAATCAGCAGTTTAATGGCAGCTTTTTTGTCTACATTAAAGTGTGGAACTGAAACACAGTCTCAGCTTCAGTGTTCCAGCACATGCCAAATTGCTATCCCATACCCATGCCAATATGTAATCACAGTCAGTGATGTCATGCCCTGAGCAGCCTCAATTCCCTGTGGCTCCCACCTTAGACAGGAACAGGAAGAAAGCTGCAGCATCATCAGTAATTTGGATAATCAAATATCAAGGTGGCTACAAAGTGGGAGCTACAAAGCATGCCAGAGCACAAATCTAGTTGGGAGATCCTGCTTCCAAATCAGTTTACTTACCACAGTGCAACCACAGCTTTGCTATGAAACTCCAGTATACCTGTCACTTTTATTGTAACTTAAATGGTCATCTGCTCTTGGTGTTAGCCTTCACATGAAAAATATGGAAGTGGATGTATCTCATACTTGAGGTTACATTGAAATCTGCTGCTGTACTCCACAAACCCCCTAGAAATACGTCTGAGAATCTGCATTGCAGAACACCTGGTATACATTCTGCACAGTATTTATTTTAACACTTTTAATTTGAAAAGATTATTTTCAGTGCTACTTTACATATTTCTCTTCTGATCATAAACTTTCCTCAGCATTTAGTAACAGGATGTCAAGGCAATATGGCATATGCTTTCTAATTGGTATCACAGAGTCTTGCATTGAAGAGGAATCTACTTTAGAGACATCTGCCTACTTAGTGTGTTATAAACAGAATATATCGTTTTTCGTTCAGCTTGAAGGATTACATAAGTACTTTTCACTGATACATTTAAAGGGTTTAAAATCAATACTGTAGCTATATGTTTTAAAAATACCAACAGAGGAGTAACCTCCCCTACTTAAACCAGGCATTATTATTAAATCTAATTTATTTGGGTTGCATTCATGCTTGGTATGCACAAAAAGTTGAAAACGTTATTCAGCTTGTCAGCTTCTAAATCTAGACTGTTGTTTTTCCTACTGTAGTAATATAAGACCATGACCATTAAAGGCAATTACTTAAATCAGGTTTACTTCTAAACATGTAACACATTTCTCACCCTGGCTAGCCCAAGATACCAAACCACAATTAAAATCAGGAGTTAAACCAAAAAGTGGCATTCCACATGCAGCAGCTTAAATTCACTGCCAGGCTATGCCAATACAGTCATAAATTGCCTGAGTCAAGGAGTGAGCTGAAGTAAGCAGTGATCCCTGATCCACTCTCCATTCATCTTTGCTGGCAGCAGTATGTCAGCCTGCACAGGCCACTCTGTCTTGCTTTACATGACACAAGATACTTTAGGAAGGACTCTGTCTACCTGGCAGTGACCAAATGACATAACCATAAGACAAACAGGGGGTTTTATGCTGGTGGGGAGACTTGTCTAGGACATTGTCATTGCTCCCGTCTACTTCATGACCTGGTGGTGCTATCACCTCAGATGTTCTACAGCATGAACCAAATCCAGATGTAATTACAGCCTGGCACTGAAGTACTCTGATCATCAGTCTCCAAGCTCAAGATTAGTCACAAGCTTCAGATACCACACAGACTACCTTTATATCTTGCACATAGACTTGGGAAGCTTGCTCGCTTCTAGCATTTAAATAGGGGGGTTGATTTTCAGACATGTCAATCACTTAGTGATTTCAGTGATGTTCACTGAGTAGCTGGTACTCAGAATTTTTAAAAATAAAGGCATTAGAATTCAAGTGGCTAAATATGAATTTAATAACTTAGCTACAGACAGAAAATGTTTGACTGTTTCTTCTTTCATTCTCTCTAATATTAAGGAAAGTAATTTTTTCTCATTACAGTAATGATTCCAGCAACATACCATTAAGACTCAGTCATGCAGTTTGTACTCCTATTGCCAGGCATTCAAGTTATGCTTACATTTCACAGTGCAGTACCATACAGAAACAAGTAGGTAACTGTGTTGAGACTGGAAATATTAGGTCCTTTATTGTTCAAAATTTTACTGTAAGTTTTATATTTTTCAGCATGTTTTAAGATCATTCGAGGGGCATCGAGCTTTCTCTGAACATTTTGAACCTTCAATAATTTTTTGTAATCACCTCATTTCTATTTCACTTTTTAAACATTTGACTAAGGCTGTGAGTTCTACATTAGTGCCTTTTAGACAACATTGCAAGCAACTACAGTTAGCACTGGCTAAGGGCCTGTCTGGAAAGATAGACCTTTGTGTCACGAACTGGAATTTTTTACATCGGGAGCATTCAATTTGCACTTCCCTTGTTTCCAACATATAGAATACTAAATGAAAATTTAAAAAAAAAAATCGCTGGCACGCTGGTGGTAAAGAAACAATGACATTTGAAAAACAAAAATGCCCTTTCAAATTTTACTCAAGAAGCCATCACTGCTAGGGAAAACCTTGCTGCCAAGATAATTTTAGAACCAGCCCTTAATATTTCCTGTTCCTGCATAAGGGTATGAACACTGAACACTTAGAGCTTACTGTGCTGTCAAACAATCCAAGGCAAACTATGAAGCACATTGTTGTTTCCTAAATATAAGTCTGTAGGAGAGAGAAGAACTATTTTAAATCTTGTTTGAAATTATCAACTCCTATGACACAGAATTTTGGAGGAGTCTTAAAGAGTGATTGTACTTTTTCTCTCAGAAAGCCAGATTTCACTCAAGAGGAAAGAGAAAGCATAGAGAGCTTAATATTGCTTCTACAGAAATATAGTCAATAACAGTATAGTTGTGATGAGTACACAGTTGCACAGATAGAGATTAAGTAACTAGGAATTCTTTTTTTTGAAATCTGTCATATTTGAATGGTAGGACAAAAAGTCTTTAGCTAGACCAGCAGTTTAGAAAGGAACACCTTCCACTAGGAACTTGGGAAAGACCAATATACTTTGTGTGATGATATGGAAATAACACTGCAAATTGTTGTCTTTTAAATCTAGAGAAAGGTGGGGAGCAGGAAATGAGGTGTGAATTCAGAGATTGTCTTTAAAATTGCTTACTCTCTTATGTCTGCCTTTTAAGGCAGAAAAGCTAAAGGAATTAGAGATGAACAGAGGGGTACCAAAGATTCTTGCCTAGTCTTTGGCATACAGTCTTTCCATCTTTATTAAAACACAAAAGCAAGTGATTATAGATTTTCATTCCAGACACATGTGACAGATTGACCTGCATAAATCTCTCATCTTAGTCAGAGTATTTAAAAATGGATATGATCAGAAAGGTCTACTGTGTCAATGGGAATTAGAGTATTAATGCTGTAAGGGGATGCATTTTATACAGCTCATTATGAATTTGAATATTTAAAAAAATTAAAATGTTTTAAAATACATTCTACCCATAATGATTGTGAATATTAAGTATGAATAAAAAAGGTTCATACATAATACTTGCTCTTTATTAACCTCACTCCCTGAACATTTAAGTTTTAGAATTAAATTATTGTACTGCTTTTTTTTCTTTGTCTGAAGCTCATGTCATAGCACAAAGTCACCCTAATGTATGCATTACTTAAATAAATACATGTGGAATTCTATTTTCATATATGTCATTCAGACTTTGTGACAAATAACACATAGTTGTAGGTTGCAAATTTTCAGATCAGAGAGTGTGAAAGTGAATCAGATGATAACCGTTCATGCGTTTTTAATGACCATTTTAGCAAATAGTAAGGAAAACAACATCATTAAACTGTGTCAGCACTTTTCTCTCTGAGATACCTGCACAGTCAAAATCTAATTTTAATTTTTTTTTCTTAAATGTGAAAGAAAGCACAGGGGGACTTTGTCTGGCCTAAGACTCAGATCACTTTCAAGAGCGTAATAGTCTTAATGTGTTCTGCCAGCTATGACTCACACCCTAGATTTTAACAACAGTGACCCGGGAATTCTGCTGAAGAATACCTCTATTTTAGAACAGCTTGGTTCTCTGGAATATTCTTCTTATAGCCGCTCTTTGTCAATTGACCTATAGTAAGTCAGGCTTTTTCTGGATAGATGCTGGCTTCACAGAACAGCACACAACTCAAAACTGATCTAATACTGAACAATACTGAAAGTAAAAACAGAACAAGGGGGAAAACAGAAGATGATGGCTTCAACTTGCCTATTTCCTAGTTTGTTCATAAATGCTGAGATTCCTCTTATAAATTAGATAACTGGATTAGCCGGATCTTAAAAAAATAAATTATTATAATGTGAAATCAAAGTCTAACAAACTGGTAAACGAGGTGGTCAGAGTAGAAGAGGTGTCCCAGAATAAAGCAAAGAGGTATTTGTGACACAGAGTTGAAGCTGATGTAACCGGTGGAGAAGACTGAGGAAAAGGAAACTTGAAAAAGAAGAAATGTAAGGGTTACAGACAGAAATGGTGTATGCAGAACTTAGAGATCAAAGAATGTTTTGAAACAGCTGCTCAGGATTGTGTCGCCAGTGAAGGAGCAAAAAGAGAGCCTTGGCAGGGCCTGTGTTCATGGGAGATCAGTCTGAGGAGCTGAACAGGCTCCCAGGGATGTGTAAGCTCATGCCCTCCAGGGAGAACAGTTGTTTTGTTTTCCAGAGACACAGCAGACATGGACTCTAACATCTTTGGTGATTCGGTCAGAATCTTGACATGGGGAATAAAGAGAAGTATGATGAATCCCTTTTTGCTTTGAAAAACTGTTAATTTATGTCACACTCATCAAAACGAAAATTTTCCATGATTGGTGAAAATGCCCGGTGATATGACAATAGAAACCAGTACCACTGATGAAAAATTGCAGTAGATTTCAGAATTCAAATGTGACAAATTCAGTTATTACTGCAAAGAGGAAGATTAATCAAAAGAAAGGCATAAAATAGGATCAGCAAGAGTGATCAGGTAGCTTATCAAGGCTTGATTCTAGCACTCTAATATTAAAAGAAAAAAAGGTGCGTGTGGGGAAATGAGCTGAATAGTGGAGTGTGATTAAATTCCAGTGTCCATTTTCTCTTTGTTTTTCTTTAATCTCTGTTTAGGGACCTGTACGAGATGCATGTGATTTAATACACACTGTACATGGACCTGATTCTGAATTTGATAATCAAGAAATTTTTATTTGCTTTACTCTGAAAAATGTGGTAAAGTTTGTGTATGTTTGTTGAAATGCTAATTAAGGAATTTATATTCCACTTGATTGCACATTAGTGCTAAACATTTGATTGGCTACTGTAAAATTCTTTGATCCTTTTCTAACAAAAATAAAACAGCTATGTATATAAGAGCTAAAATATAAACAGCTTGATATGTGTATTTATTCACATGTCAAGTCATATAATATCAACTTTTCAGAACTATGACCTTTGGACATGCTCAGCTAATAAGTGTGATATCTATTTCATTCTACCTACAGCCTTTGGAAATTAAAAGCATTATTATATAGTGTGTTTCTACAATGGCTTGTCCTTACTGCCCTATAGTTATCTTCTCGCACCCTGTTCTCTTTGAGAAATGTGAATCTACAGCAGTAGGTTTATTTTTATTCCCCAGCCCAGTGCTTCAGTTTCTCATTTTTTTTCCTCATTTGCCTGTATTTCAGTTATGATATGTAATCTTTGGCTCAAAGAAACAAATAAATGGTCCCGGAGTCTCTTAAATCCACCTCTGTGCCAACTGTTGGTCCCCAGATAGAGTGGAAAACTGATACTTTCGGATTTCTTTTTGAGCCTCAGCCAGCTGAGAATACTGAGTATTTGGGAGAGGTGAAATCACTTTGCTTTGTCCAGGAAACTAAACATATGTTCTCTAAAAAGCAAGGTCTCCCTCAGGTAAATAGAATTTTCAATTATGCTAAAAAACCTAGATGGAACTTCTTGTTTTTCTTGGGTTTTGCTTTTAGGAGAAGCAAAATATTAGAATACTTTACTTAACAAGAACTAAAGAACTAATAGTTTGCCCTGAAAGTCAGATGGGGATGGCATTAGCATCTCAGTGGATCTAGGACAGTCAACTCAGCAGTTTCCAGAAGATATGCTAGGAAACTGTGAAGCTGAGCATCTGTGGCCTCTGGGTTACCTACTCTCTTGGTATGCTTTCTACCGTCATGGCAGTTTGGAGCGTGAAAGACCCAAAATACTCATAATTTTGGGACCTGCATCTTAAAAAGCAGGGCATCGAGGTTGCTTCACCAGTACCTTCTCCATGAAGACACATAAGCCTTCAGAAAACGTTTCTGAAAGGCAAATAAATCATGATCTCCTGGCAGCAACCACCTGTAGCAAAGAACTCAGGAATGAGAGAGCAAAAGCAGCTCCTGCACAGCCTGTCTCTTCAGATTCCAGACATTGAAAGTCCATAACCCACTTTAACCTGATCTAACTTCACTTAAACTGCTGGGAAGATTGCATGGAGTCTAACAACCTGAAAATTAAAACTTGATAGCCTATGAATTTACCACAACACAAAAAAACGCCCAACCCCCCCCCCCCCCCCCCAACATTTATTTTACTTGCCTGTTTTATCATTTTCTGTAACTTGCTACAGCTTTATTGATTTCTAAGGTTGCCCTGCACTGATTTTTCATAATAATGAACCTCAAGAAGTCTAAAGTCTAAACTCAATTCAGTTTATGAGCCATTTTTAAATCTCATAGATGTAATAATAGAGTGAATCATGACCAGATACTTTTCACAAAACAAAACGTCATGGGTTTGTTTGTTTTTTTTTTTTTTTTGGTTTGTTGATTCGGTTTGGTTTTTTGTTTGTTTTTTTAGGAAACTCATGTCAGTTAACTCAGTTAGTTTCCCTATATACAAGAAAAATATGCAATTCCACATGATATCATCAGAGCAGAATCTTAACTTATTAGTTCTACTGATATTTCCTTATGCCATATGTCTCTAATGCTTTTAATATTACTTGCAACCTTTATTTTTCCTCTCTTTTCCCTCTTCAGGAGTCTTGTCCCACACATACAATTTATTAAATACAGAATCCCTCTAATTTTAAATTGGTGGAAACTGGACTGAATTGCATGAAATTTTATTCTGTTTATCTGGTTTTCAAAATCCATCTCCTGAATGAGTTGGTGATATTTTTAACAAGCATCTTTCTATAATAATTCTAATAATTTCAAAAACGGTTTTCAAGCTTCATGATAATTTTCCTTTTTTTTTTTTTTCTAATGGAAAGGACATGAGAACAATTTCCATTGTTTCCAAATACAGCACAACCACAGTGTCAGCATTTATCTTTGCTTTGTTTTTTGACAGAGGAGAATTAAAAGGCTGATAATTCCCATGTCAATATAACCAACAGAATGGAGAGTAAACTCTTTTCATCTTACTTATCTAGTATATTCACTTCATCTGAAATAATATTTTCTTCAGGATCACTGTATCAGATCCTTTCAAAGGTAGACTGCAGATATATTAGTTGAGTAAATTTAAAGTCATTTAACTTCTGAAAAAATCTACCTGCAATAGAATTTTGTTGCAATTTTGTCCCATTCTCCTCTTACCACCGCATCCTTCATTAAGCTTCCCTTCAGAATCTGTTCTAAAATCTTGTGTAATAGTACAGCAAACTTATGGGGACTTCCACTTCCTCCCACCCTGGTTCTACAGGCAGCAAATATTGCTTGCTATGGAACTTTCAACGTCATATGCCATTACTAGTAAAGCCTAATATTTCACTGAATTATATTTCTTTAAAATTTGCAAGCATTTGTGGACAAATGGCAATTAAAAATTTCCTGGTTTCTTTGTTTCTTGTAATTCCAATGATATATCTCACTATAACCAAGAAATCTGGGTTGGAAGTATCATACAGTGACTAGTATTATCTAGTCAATATCCTTTCCCCCGTGTGTATGTATACAAAGGAAAATAGCATACCATTTGTTTTTATGTTCACTTTATGATATAAGTGTCATTTCTGACAGATTCTTGCCTAAACTTTCCAATGATGTAGACTTCATACCCCTGTCAGGCAATCTATTTTGTTCCATCACCATATGTAATATTGGACATTTTTCTTAATATTTACTTAATATTTCACCCAATTATTACTTATTTAGTTTGAATCTTCTGCCTGTTCTATCATATTTCATCTACTCTTACAGCTGAACAATGCCCATACTCTCTCCTCATGCATCATCTCTTTCAAAACAGTCTTATGGTCTGTCCTACAGTTTCATCATTTAGTTCACAACTTTTTAGCTGTGCAGTATTAGAACCTGGACAAAATATTCCCTGAAGTTTTATCAAAGATAAATAGAATAAGGTATTTCCAGCACATATTGTATTGGTTAGTCTACCAGTTAGAGGGAAAAGATAGGAGAATGTCCTTTACTGGAAATAGAATACCACTTTATATTTATGACTGGGCTGGCATCAACAACAGTCAGGTTTTGTTCTTAGGACTAATGATTTCCGTGGTCTCTGTTTACAAGGTTGATTACTCCAGTTTAAATGTACAGTTTTCCACTTGTTTTATTCTAGACTTTCAGTTCCTTTTCATTTTTAAGTTATTTTGCATTCTTGTCCAGAAATTCAGTAGAGATAATGAAAATACTCTGTTCGGTCTCTTAGTATATGGATGAAAATATTAGGGTAATTAAATCAAGTGTGAACTCTGGTTTCATCTATTCTTTACACTTTCATTTTCACTATATTTTTCAGCTAGTTATGTATTTGAAATTAATTTTTCTGTACTGGCCTATTACTGCTCAAAGATTTCCCATTGCTTATGGGAATGTCATATGAGAGTGTGATGGGCAAAATCCTTACTAACGTCAAGTTCATTTTCCTTTTTGTACAACTCTTAGCTTTTTAAAGAAGAGAATAAAGTCAGTTCAACACAGACTGTTCTTGACAAGTCCATGTTATCTGTTAAGCACCTAAGCTGGTATTTTTTTAGGTGTCTATGTATTTTCTAGTCCACTTTCTAGGAATTAAGCTGAACACCCAATCTATAATTCTTTGCCTTTTTTATTTTCCTTTTTGAAAATAGGCATTATATGAAGAATGAACATAACAAAGAAGTTAATTTTATAAATCATTACCCCTCTTTCAGGGTGAACTAAACTCAAAATGCAGTACAATAAAACAAGTGGGAAAGTCTATATGTAAATAAACTACATAAATAAAGAATAGAAAAGTAAACAGTTTTCTGCAGAACAGAATCTGAGCACTGAAAGACTAACATTAGGAGCTCTAAGAATCCTTCAAAATTTTCTTACAGCATTTAGAGACAATGAATTCAGATCCCAACAATCTAAAATAGATTATTGTCTACATATGTTTTTTTTTCTGGTTTATACACTATTCATTCAGTGAGCCAATGTCTTCAGTCTTGTTAGCCACATGATTGTGCTTTGTATGTACTTGTAAACCCTTGAAAAAAGGCATTGAACATTTGATTTTCTTGATATCATCTACCCATATCTTTTCCCTCTATTGACAGTGCAGCAATGGTTTTCCTGGACTCTCCAACATGGTAGGATAGTTGAATACCTTCTTTTGCCATAGTCCATCTGGTTTTGTCCTTGTATGCTTAGCCTTCAATTTTATTTGTCCTTTAAAATACTTCCTGTGTGATTTTTTCTTGAACTTGAGATCAGTATCCATTTCATGGTCAAATTGTTGTTCTAGTGGCATTCTAATCTTTTCTCACCTGTGGGACAGCTTGTACTCGTGCCCTTGCTACTGATTCTTCAAAGAAATGCCAAATCTTCTTAAATCCATTTTCCCTGAGACTTGCGTCCCAAATTTCTTTATCAATTTTCTGAGTATAGTGGGGTCTGTCTTCCTGAAATCTAGTGCTCCAGTATCCCTCCTTCAGTTTTAATTCAAAAATGTTTTCTAGATCTTCCACATATTCAAAAGCATCGGAATGCCATCTCTTTTTCTTTCACAAATATTTTTTCCTTTAAATAAGGCTCCTATTTAAATCTTATCTAATTGTGCCTTCTTTATCAAAAAGATTGCAATCATGTTGGAGACAGTTTTTCCTCAGTATTTTCCTAGAAAATAGTTATATAGATAAAATCCTCTATAACCACCAACAACTGCGCTAGGTATCATTCAAGCAACTACTCAGTTTTCTCTTCTTCTCTATCAGAGTACCACTCATGACTCTTTGACTTTACCACTTCTCTTTTGCTTTGTCTTTAATTCCCAATTTCTGTATCATGCTCCACTGAATCTGAAAAAAAATTGTTTAGAAAGTAAGATCCCATTTCTACTTTAAAGTCTAAGATTATCTCTGTGAGAAGTGAAATTTAAAACTAATTCAAAACTATATTTCTCCCACAGGTTAAATATATTTGTACTTTACTCCTTTTTTTACTATAATAACTTTTTAACAAAAGATTTTCTTTTTTACTTGTTTATCGCATTGATATGTCACTGTTGTACAATAGGTACCACAGCCATTTGAGTTTATTTTGGCTCTCTTTTAAATAATATTCATGCATACATGTTGTTAAACACATATAACTGTATTGGTACCACTACTTGTGATTTAGTTAACTGACTTACTTTTAGAAACTACTGTTAATAAGAAGTATTCATCTTGTATTTAGAATACATAGAGCCTGAAGGAAGAGATCCTTGAATATTAAAAATCTCTCTTGAATCTCTCCTCCCACTAGGGCACATTCTATGGGATTGTGCCAAGAAAATCCCAGAAGAGGTTAAACTTAGCTGTCCTGAAGGCTGTGATCCTAATCATTACCCTGCTTCCTCCTCATCGGATACTAAACTCCAGGATGTTTTGGTCACTGTAGCCATGGCTGCCCCAAGCCTTCACATCTCCAATCAGACCTTCCTTGTTGGTTAGTATAAGGTACAACAGCACAACTTTCTTTGTTGGCTTCTCCACTACTTGTATAAAAAGATATTGTTAATGCTTTTGAAGAACCTCCTGGATGGTTTGTGCCTCCAGACCACCCCTTGTAGACTGTTCTGAAGCTCTTTAATCAGTGTAGATGAAGCGTTCTATTTTCCAGAAACTAACAAACTTGTCATTTTAAGAGAGAGGAATAAAATGGCAACATTCAATAGCAGCAGGTAACATCCAGAAGGTGTGAGAGCACTGGGATATCTGCTTGGCTCTGCATATATAATTAAATCTGTATTCAGATTTTAGATACTGGGAGCTCAAATATTCTGTTCAAATTTCTATGTACAGACACAATCCATGGCTGTTGTAAAGAGAAGAAACTCTACTGAGACTTCCAATTTGGCTGAGGATCGGGCTGTAGAAGTGAATCTATAATAAGTTAATGGAGATTTTTTTGTTTGTTTTAATTTCTAGCTTGTGTCTTAGATTTCGAGGAAGCTTTTTTGTATTTTTGGGGGGTTTTTTTGCTGATATATAAGCTAGAATTCTTTCTTACATTCAGAAAAGATTGGAATGAAGGCTAACATCTTTCATGTGTGTGTACAGTAGAAATTTTTATGATTATTACAAAGTATATATCTAGGCAAAGTATTCCTCATTTGTTAATATTTAAAATCTGGGGGCAATTTAGAGGAATATTGGTGCAAAATATGAATATTATAAAATCTATTGCACTATTTTCATTCTTCTGTAAGAAAAAACTCATTAAATGTATTCCTTTTGTTGCAAAGATCTGAAGTTTCCTTGCAGTTTTTTCTTATTACTTTGATAACATAAAAATATTTGGTGTATAAAAGTAGTCTCAAGATATTGTACATTGTACTCAATGAAAAATCCATTCTGTCAGTCAACGCAGATTGTTTAATCTCTACTGGAAAAAGATGAGAGAGAAAAGTCTTTATTTTATCTTATGATTACTTTGCCTTAACTCTCTGCCCTAAAGCAAAAAATAAAATTCAAAAGAAACACAATGAAAAATAACAGTGAAAATGAATCAACAAATGAGTTACAGTGTAATCACTGATGGAAGAACAGACTGATAAGGGCAGTAACATTTCATTGTCTTCATAAAATAACCTGAAATTATTGGGTAAATACTAAACTCCATCAAATAGATAAATCTATGATTAGAGATACAGCTACTGTTCCACTAAGAAATTTTATTTTCTGTGGAAAAGCATTACATATGTTTGAAAGAAATATTACAGAGTGTTACATACCATGAATGCAGAAATAGCCAAATATCACTCAAAACCAGTATGATTGTCTCTCTTTAGGTAGCACCATGGTATGAAAGTTTGGTTTCACTGAGGGCATAATCTCTATTTTTAGTATCAATTCAAAATCCTTATGGACACTTTGACATCATGACTCAAACTGTGGCTAATCAGTCACTCCCTCTTCCTTGAAGTTTTGTCATTCCTCTCAGATGCAAAAAACACAAACTCAGATTACACGTTGAATTCACTGCTTAACACTCCTGCCTTTTCTAAGATAGAGTAGCAAGCAGCAAGGCAGAATAAAGAGACATTGCTCAACAAACAGTAGCCACTGTCCTAGAGCTGGGATCCAAAGATCCTAAGTATATTTTCCTGAACACAAAATACTGCTTTCCAATAAATATCACTATATGGTTATTAATTTGCTACAAAACAAATGGTAAGTATTTTTCATCTATCAAAATCATATATTTTGCTTCATGGATTTTTGACTTTTTTACAAGTGTCATGGGAGGGAATTGACCATTTGAACTTGGTGTGTGACACTCTAATTTCTGACATAGATCAACTGAATGCTGGGATATAGTAATCATTTTCTTGTTAACATTAATATTTCCTAGAATAAGAACCCCTAAGTAGCTGAGAGCTTCCCTGTAAATTATCATATACACTTTTTATGATCAGTTAAGCATGTTTACACCAATTAGTTAATGATGCACACAAATATCTGTCTACACCTGGAAAGAGTTACTTGAGTTTGTAAATATATACTACTTTCCAATTTTGATATGAATTTCTATTTTTGCTCTGCAAATAATATACCAAATCTATATGGACCACAAGTTTAACATTTTCAACATTTTGTGGGTGCAAATTTCTTGTCTGGCATGCACCATATTCCAACAGTGTAAGGAGCATGGAATGAAGTAGTGTTTCTGTCATAATTGCTGGGAATGTAGTCAGCGTGCCTGGAACAAAAATAATCAGTAAGTGAATATACTGCATAATTATTCTTTAGTTTGATTGTCTAGGTGCAGTTAGTACCAAACAGATAAGTATTAACAGTGTTAATTCAGGGTTTTTTTTAAATAAATATATAAGAATACATTTAAAAGAAAAAACAAACAAAAAAAAAACCCAACAGACTGCAGTGAGGTTTCCTTGATATAATGGTTCCTCAGCCAGATTAAAACAATATCTAAAGGAAAACACTGTTTTACTGGTTTTGTCTTTTTTTGGGGGGATAGATTATATATTTCAAAACAGCTAAAATTCATATTTCTTCTTTGGATCTGGCTTTATTTTTTCATTACTAATACCCATTACTAACATGGTCTGTTTCAACTACCACTGAAATTAACACCTTTTTGATTCTCTCTCTCTCTCTCTCTCTCTCTCTCTCTCTGTATATATATATATATATATATATATACTTAATGTAGTACTGTAACTGGACCAAACAAAGGATCTGTTCTATAACCAAATATAATGAGCAAACTGTGCATCTTGTACTGTAACACAGATATCCTTTTACAGGACTATGCTGTACTGTGGAAGGATTGCAAAATGATGCAAGTATAAAATTCTTTTAATGCAGAAAACACTTTGTCTAAAATATAGCTATTTTTGCTGTTTTATTTATAGTATGCTAATCCAGTTTAGCACAGGTGCCAAGAATTTTTACAATTTGATTGTCAACTTCCCTAAACAATTCCCTATTTTTTTCACATTTTTTCCATTCTTTTTATTCACTTCTATATATTCTGTAGGAAAAAAAAAAAACCTAAACGCTTCAACTACTGAGTTTCAATTTGGATTCCTATCTAATGAATTTCACCAGCTTCTCATCAAATGTATGGTTTTGCATTTGGTAATCAAATGTGGTCTTAAATTCAGCTTTTAGAACTAAAATAATATTTCACCTAACATACAGACAAAAATATCCTGCCCATACCATGGTTTGCTAAGGGCAAAAGGGACTGCAATTTGCAAAATTCTGGTTTTGGAGAGTTTTGAAAACACATCACACTTGCTTCAACTTCCACAGGCTGAATTACTCATTTACTTTCAGTCAGACTCCCTTAGGCTCACACCCACTTACTGACACATAATTATATTTCACTTCACAATGCCTCTGATTTGACTTCTGGAATCCAACTGTGTCAAAAGGTCTAACTCACAGGCCAATTGTAAGAAATAATTGTGCCAAAAAATTAAGTGTATGTAAATTATAGCTGAAGAAGGTGCTTACAGACCTCTTTTCTGACCGCTCCCTCCCCTCCCCCGAATCAGCCATGAGTGACTAACCTTCACAACTGCTTTCACACAAATTTGTGCTCTGAAAAGTTTATCAGGCTATTTGTTTTTTTCTTCACACATGTTGTGTCTTCTTCCTCTTCATTGTATTCTGCATTCCAAGTCACAACGTGTGGCAAGATCCAGAATAAATATAATTTTAAGTGAAAAAACTTAAACATTTTTTGAGATTTAAGAGCATTTCATACTGAAATGCTGAAACTGGAAGCAACATGAAGCAGGTGTGCTAACCTACATATGTAGGCAGACTTTGACCTGTGATGATAAGTGAGGTTGTTATTAATGGACTGCATAGTTCAGTACGAATTATACTTCATTATAATTTGTTCTAAAGTCACAATAATGCTGTTTTCTGGTTCATAAGAATATTTTATTTTCATTAAATTAAAAGTTAAATTTCATTGCTGTGTTAATATATTACACTATAATAGTAACAATGACATAAGAACCAAAAAAACATGAACAGATTCCATATTTCAAAGACACCCCAAATGACTTTCCTTTCCCCACTGGGGTCCTTATGCTACTGGTTCTCAGTTCTTTACAATGAAGCACAATGAATTTTGGATGAAGGTCAGACATCAGAAATGTGATCCAAATTTTTCAAAACATTCTTGAAAGCTTCAGATTCACCATAAAAGTAGTTTTGGGTTTGGGGTTTTTGTTTGTTTGGTTTTGGGGGGGGGGGGGTTTGTGTGTGAGTTTGTGGGTTTTTTTAATTTTTGTAGGGTTTGTGGTCTGGTTTTCATTTGTTTGGTTTGGTTTTGGTTTTTTGTTTGTTTTTTTTTGTTTGTTTGTTTCATTTGTTTTTTTCTGCACTGAGCTCATAGCATTATTTTGAATCCAAATATAGGATCAGCTTCCAGCTTCCCAGAGATAACTCTCTGTAGGTTTGAAGCAAGCAGGAGCTCCGAGCCTCCCAAGCTGGCAGGAAACAAAAGTGTACTGCTGCATGGTCTTGAGATTTTTTCCCTTAGGACAATCAACTTTGAGATACAATCCAGTTTTAATTTGATTAGATTAGAACTACTGCTCATACAATATTGCTCATTGCAAAGAGTGGGTAATGCAATAGATTCCAGTCCCTCTGTTACCCTGCTTATTACAAAAGAAGAAAGGGACAATTATGAGACAGTTCATCAGATAGCAATGATAGAAGATACATGCAAATACTGCTGCATGGATATCTGAAAGAAGAGCATGTCATGTAAACTCAGCAAAGTCATTATTTCATATCTAATAAAAGAAATTCTGATTGTGACTTCTAAAATTGTCACTGTTTTTTTTTGTTTGATGCCTAGAGTTGTAGCTTATATAGTACTAAATTGAAGTATAGAAATATTTCATTAATCTCCTCATATCATGTATCCGTTTCTAACACCTATTATGCTTTTACTTTCTTGAAAGAAGTAAGCTGTATAAGTATTAAATTCATTCCTTATTTTGCTAGCACCCCATAAAATGCAGAGCACACTTAAAATTGTAGCTGTAACTTTACTGAAATACATTATAAAGTTTTTGACATACTTTAAATCATGTGACTTCACCCAGGAAGAGTGCCATCTGGCCAGCCTAATGGCCTTCTACAATGGAGTGATTACCTCAGTGATGAACCCCATGAGGTTCAACAAAGTCAAGCGTAAGGTCAGGGAAACCTCAGGATTCAATAGAGGCTGAGGGAGGAACAGATCAAGAGCACCGCAGCCAAGAAGGACTTGGGGGTTCTGATGGATGAGAGACTGGACATGAGAGGACAATGTCCTCTTGCAGCCCAGCCGTGTTCCAACCATAGTTCTAAACTGCACATAAAGAATTGTGGCCAGCAGGTCAAGGAAGGTGACTGTACACCTTTAGTCCACTCTCGTGAGACCCCAGCTGGAGTACTGCATCCAGCTCTGGGATCCTCAGCATAGAAAAGACATGGACTTGTTGAAGTGAGTCTGGAAGAAGCCACAAAGACAGTAAGAGGGCTGTAACACCTCTCCTATGAGGAAAGGTTGACAAAGTTGAGGTTGTTAAGCTTGACAAAGACAATACTCTGAGGAGACTGCATTATAGTCTTTCAGTACTGAAATAGGGATTACAAGAAAGATGGGCACAAAATTTTTAGCAGGACCTACTGCAATAGGACAAGCAGGTTGGTTTGGGTTATGTATATAAGGAAGAGATTTTTTACAGTGAGGGTGATAAAACACTGGAATATGTTGCTCAGATAAGTGGTGGATGCCCCACCCCTGAAAACATTCAAGACCAGGATGGATGAGGTTCTGAGCAACCTGATCTAGTTGGCAATGTCCCTGCTCACTGTAGAGGGATTGGACTACATGTCCTTTAAAGGTTCTTTTCAACCCAAACTGTTCTGTAATTCTATGTATATGATTAAGATTGTTTTTCCCTTGTTACATGCATTTTATATCTTTGCCAAAGTGAGAAGGGAAATGACATAGTGAAATTACTTTAAACCCCAGGAAACAGTCTCTTAAGTGGCTGCATTTACCACCCTCCAAAAGGCTGTGTTAAACAGAACAGAAAATTCTTAAACTCTGTGTTTATTTAGTTGCTTTTTCAATTACTAAGTGTATATTGCTTAAGCAGAAGAAAATAGAAAGCAAAGTTCATTCTAATTTGTAATGAAACGTTCCACTGTCGTATGAGTCAGACTGTATATTCTCTCTGTTTCAGTCGTGACTTACATGGGCACATGCATATGTGTCTTCTTTATTCATTAAATTCCATTTGAAATGCCATATTTAAGAAGAGTAGAAGTCACGATGTGTTACTCTTTACACACAAGAGCAATTCTGTAGTCATATTACATGGCTGCCAAAGACAATATTACATTTATTTTTTTACTAACCTGAAAAATCCAAACCTTCCTTTACAACAACTGAAATTCCATAGAAATAAAAATAAAACTATTTCAATACAACATGCAATAGTTAGAGAAAGAAGAAAAAATAAATAAGGACTTAAGTGTCCTTAGCATTGGAAATTAAGCATCCATTCAAAGAAATTACACCTATTAGAAACATAATCTGTGGGAAAAAAAAAAATTGGAGCAAGTTGTTGTAAAGGAATCAATTTTCACATTGACCCCAGCTGGAAGAGATGTCAAATCAGTCATTAGTTTGCTAAATAAAAGACCCTTGACCATTGCATTTCACGGTTTTGCAAAAAAACCCCACTTAAACGAAGACAGATGAAAATAGTCCCAATAAATACAACTCTGGTGCCACAATGACTGGAGCAGTATACCACGTTTGCAACTAGAAATATAAAATGGAAAAAATGTCTTGGGGCTTTTTCAGATTTTGCAAATATCTTGGGAGTTCTAAAATTTCATTTCTGGAAGATAAGTAAGTATGTGCCACGGATGAAGATAACAACTAAGAGAGGCTTCAGTATATGTCCAGGTGTGGACATGACTGTAGTAGGTTATGGCTTCCTTCTGGCCCACACACTTGATCGTGGAAAAGAAAATATGAAGAAGGGCTGATTTTTGCCTAGATATCACTCTGAGGCAAGGCAGCATGCTGCTAAAGCACTCACCTGCACTAAGAACACGAAAAGTACTCATGAGTCCCCTAGTTTAGTTGTAACCATAAAGTACTATTTATAGAAAGAGAGGAACAAGAATAGTTCAGTGTGAGGAATATCATTAAGGACTATAAATGAATGTAATGAAGAGAGATATAAAATAGTAAGGACTTCTAAAAATGTCTTTTTTACTGTCTTGCGCGACAGTTTCCAAAGGTCAATGAAGAATATGTCAAATTACTTAATAGATGTCTCCTGTGCCTGGTGCCCTACAGGCATGAAATGATTTTATTTTTCATAAAAATGATACCCATTCATTTATTAAGAGTAACGTAGCTCCAAGATTTCATGCAACAGTTAGTCTCTGTATTTTAAAATAATTCTGAAAGGTAACTGACTTCATTCCTGCATCCAGAAAAAATGTAGCCTTTAATCTAAAGTTGACTCGATTGTCAGAATTTGATGACCTTCTGTGTATACAGTCTGCTGAAAATACTTCAATATACATTTTTACTAAATCAGATCTATTTTTCAACCAATTAGATTTATATGATACACTAAATATGTGCCATTGAGACATTTAGGAGAAAATTTAGACAGATAATTTCTATATGTTCATTTTAGGTTTGTTTTGCAAATGTGTAGTTTCTCACAAAGGTTGATAAAAATCTTAAGAGCTTGGAACCATGGCTAAATTAAATCCTTTCTTTTCAGATCTGGAAAGAATATCTGAAACTATTGATTAATTATTTCAGAAGAGCATGAAAGTGCAACTTTCCATATTGAATTAGAAAGAAGCTTTATATTTTTCAGAGAGGGAGAAAAATAATAAAGAAAATTTAAACCTAAGACATAAGCATAATTAAAATCAAATTTGTGTGAAAAAAATGGAAAAAATAGTAATATAAAAATGATTTTAAAAGCTCCGCAATTGAAAACTGATTACAATTGTTGCATCAGTCTTTCTGGGGGAGGGGAAAAATCCAAAAACAAAACAAACCCCCAAACAACCAAACAAAGCAAAACCAAAAAAGCCAAAAACCAAATCCCCCCCAAACAAAACCAAAATCCTAACACATTATGTGGAAAATTCATCAAAGAGTTTGTGTTGAAATAAAGACAAGACAGCTAGTTGAAATAAAAGAAACTCTGCTCAGTAAAATATAAGATTTTTCACAGTTATCTTTCTTTTAATAACCTCATTTTCAACAAAGCTCACTTCTAACTGCTTTATGAGACTTTCCATCTAAATTTATATTGTAGGTCAGACATTTTAAAATTATAGTACTTTCAGAGCCATGTCCTGGAAACAGAGCAGTGGTATATTTTTGTCTCTACATAGACTTGTTCCAATGTGACTGGAACCACAGTACACAGACCTGAGAACTGACATGCAGTTGAGAGTTTAGTGAGACAAACCCAGACAGAGACTTTAAAAATTAAGTAGAAAGCATAGAAAAATAATTGACATTAAAAAATTGAAACAAATAAATAAACAACTAATAACAGCAGCAGAGAAACAGATCAATTTACAGATCCCAATTAATATGGGAAGAACGGAGGGAGGAAGGAAGGAAGGGAGGAAGGGAGGAAGGGAGGAAGGAAGGTCCTTAATAAATCCCAACAGCAGGTACAATAATTGACATCTTTAATAATGGTCTTCAGCAACCTGTTTAGTATAGACTATAAATATAGTGATAGGAGAAATAGAAACTTTACTCACAGTATCTCAGAATGCCCAAATAAGGAACAATAGAATCTTAGGCAAGTCCTAGAGAATTAGATAAGGGATATAACTCAAACAAACAGGATGTTAACTAAGTTCTTTGTATCCAAATAAGATGAAGAACAAACACTGCAGTTTTTGATGATGAAACGGCATGACACTGTGCCTGCTCAAGAACTGAGGTCAAGATGATGAAGAAGACCTGAAAGGACCAAAAAAGGACTTCCAATAAGGGTGTGACTCTGTAAAGCAAATTAATGAATATGTATTAAGTAAGCGAGACTATTTAATGAATATGTCAACAATATGTGTAATAAAAGGCCTTGTCCATCTGTCATTTGGCATGTTCAGTTAGAGGAGCTGTCTTCCAAATGTCCAGCATGCTGAATAAAGAATGCCCTTTTTAACACCTTGGTGAGAAATTGGTGTTAAGAAGTTTGTTTCTGCTGCTTTTCTGTATCAGTAGTAGCTGCAATATGCTGCCTTGGGTTAAAGACAATGTATGCCAGGGAAGCAAGACCTCAGAGAGACTAGAAAACCCTCCCTGGCCAAATTAATCAAATTCGAAAATATGATACATACGAGCAAGATGTAGAATTGAAGTAACAATTTACTAGAAACAGGGAGTAAAACAGAACAACTACACAATAACAGACAAAATGTCACCCAGAAATCACTTTCACTTCCACTCCACCAAGGTTCTCATTCAGACTAACTATCTCATCAATTTTGCCAAATGAACAAATACCATATTTGTACAAATATATTGTTTTTTATTGGTTTGCTTTGTTTGGTTGTTTTTTATTATTTTTATTTTGTTTTTATTAGCAAAATTTCTCTGTGGAGTGGCATTATAGTTTCAAAATCTTTCATGGAACTTTTCTCTCCCTTACCAACACAGAAATTTGGGTGCTAATGCCCAATCCCTCATTCCCAGCTAACCAAAGTGTGGCTGATTGCATTCCAACTTAACCACTGGGGGAGGTGGGGGAGAGAAAGAAGTTTCTTGCTGGTGCTGGATACACTTCTTGGCTACTGCTGTGAGAGGGAGCCTCTGTTTGTTGGGCTGGTGGAAGCACTTGGAGCTCCCTTGGCTTGGGCCCCCCCCACCAACTCCTTGTTCCTGGTGTTGTTCTTCAGAGATAGAGAACAGTCACCACTGCCTTAGATTTGCTACAGACTTCCTGGGGGCCAACATCACCCACAGATTTCTTAAAAATACTCCCCTCTCTCCCAACATGTTTTTTAAAACAAAGGATGAAGGGAGGTAGTCTCTTCCTGCCCATGAGAAAGATTCTGTCCCACCCCTTGTTACTAAAATTTTCCCATGTGAGTTTTTGGAACAGGCCTTACCAGACCTTGGGTGTGACTTTTACTGTCGTGTCCTCCCGAGGTATGGCATCGCCCCCACTGTCTGTAAATAGAACTGCACTGAAGGGGCAGAGAGAGAGAGAGGATTTAATTAATTTGAAGGTTTTGGTTATGGTATTGCTGTTTGTTCTTTTCTGGTTTTGGTTATATATACGTATATATTTGTAGTTATATTTGTATATATGTACATATGCATATATTTGTAGTTAAGAACTGTTATCCTTCTCTATACATTTTCTGATTAAAGTCTCTTAATTTCAAAGGTGTTGGTGGTTTTTGGGAAGAGGCCCCCTTTCCTAGTCTAGATAAACATCATACTTTTTCCTTAAACTAAGACAACTGGGAAAAAAGAATGGTGAAAAAAACAAAGAAAGTGGGAAAGATGACTCAGTAAGAGATGTTAAAATAGTTTTACTGGTTAAGAAAAGGTAAAACAGTGATTTTCAAGCTGCTTGATGGAAGCAATCAAGCAGGGGAGAAAGAAGGCCTGCTTGGCTGAGCAGGGAATCTTCTCTTGGAAATAAGGGAGAAAAAGGAAGGTGTATGCCCAATGGAAGCAAGATTAAGCAACATGGGAAGAATTCAGAGATGCTGCTTGTCACTGTAAGGAGAAAATTATTCCAGCCAAAGCTCAAGTGGAGTTGAAGCTGCCAGAAATGTGTGGGACAATAAAAAGAGTTTTTTCAAATGTATTAATGGCAATAGGCAGTATAGAAATATCATCGACCTGTTACAGAATGGGGATGGTCACCTCACAAACAGGGACAGAGATAAGGCAGAGGTGTTTAATGGTTTCTTTGCCTCTGCCTTCAGCACGGATGATGGACCAAGGGAGTCTCAGTGTTCTGGACTGGAAGACCATGAGAATGATCAGCTCCCAGTTGGCCTTTAAATTGAGTGGGATTTGCTGCTGCAACTGCATCCCTACAAATCTATGGAGCCTGATGGGTTTCATCAGAGAGTCCTCAAAGAGCTGGCTTCAAATATAGGTAAAGCATCTTTGTGCCTTGAGTAAGAAAATAATTTAAACTGAAAGAAAGAACAAGAGATCATCAGATCCAACCCTCTGCCAAACAGGATCAGCTCTAAAGTACTTTTCCCTAGAAGAGATGAGAAAATGTGCTAGATGATTCTAGAGAGTGAATGGAATTTGTTACAAAGAGAATGAAAGTAATAACAAAAGACTGTTGATGTGGAGACCAGACTAATAATCCCTGTTCATGGGGATGAGCTGTTGCTGCATGCATGAAGAATTTCATAAAAAAGAGAGGATCCCATATTAATTTCTTGGGTAGAAAATGAAGCACATGCTCTGTCTTACAACTTCAAATTTCCAGTCAGTTCAGGTTTTCTAAGGTTAAATTCAACTGCAGAAATTTTACATTAATTTATTTAAATTACTAAATGCAACAACAGAGTGAATTTCCAGTAGTATTACATCCAAATTTAGTGTCAGGAAATGCAGCAATAAGTACTCATAAAAGCATAGGAAACCCACCTTTTTGCCTTAAGATTTTTTTTGCTTTCCTCCTTTCACATCTTTCCCTTTGCAGAAGATAATTAAACAATAATTTTTTTACATTGGATACTTTTGTTTTCTGAACTTTTTTGTAGCTGTACAAGGAACTGGAAAAGCATTTTTGTCATTTTATAAAATTTGATATAAATAAATCATGGCATAATCAAGGGGCTGTTCTGAGTGTAAACGTGACAGTCACCCATTGACTCGCGATCACTGGAGCTGCAGAGATACACAGCCCCGGTAGCTTGTTTAAAGTTAATATAGTTCCCCTGTCATTTTCATCAGGCCTGGCTGACAACTCCAAAAATAGTCCTTGGGAGGCCAGGAGAGAAAAAGGAAAACACTGAAAATGGCCAATGTTACATGTTTGTAACATGTAGTTCAGGACATTCTGAACTAGAATTGTCACGTAGGAGAGGTGCCTTTTGGAGTGAGTGGAATCTGTGAGTGAATTCTATTGTCATTGGCAAAGCCTAAGGTTTTCCTTAAGGTCAGATGCACAAGTTTGTTAGCAGAGTATCATGGCTATCCTGAAAGAATAGCTGGAATTCCTTATTTTTGTGTATAAGTATCCAAAGCTTTAAAAGTCTGATGCTTTTACTCCAAAGCTGAACTACAAGGAAAGCTGAGAAATAATACCTTTGATGTAGGAAGCATAACTGGCTGCCAGTCATTTTCTAGTATTGATAGTCTACAACATTGCTTAGAGAATGCATTCCTTTTCTTGTCTTGCAGGTTATGTCCTCTGGTTTCTGTACTTAAACATTCCTAAGTGCCTTTATTGAAATCTAGATAAAATCTTCCTGCAGAAAAAAAATTTGTCTATTTTTACTGGCCCCATGTTTTGTTTACCTTGATAAATTTTGCAGTTTTTGACTGCTGATCTGTAATACAAAGAGATCCAATGGAGCACCAAAAATTACATTGGCTCGACATCTGGAATATTTCAAGAATATTTTTTTTAGTGCATGTAAAAAAGAGATTATTAATAAAATGAAATTTCTACAACCCAGTGAAAGTATAGTGCTTTACATAAATATGAAGGATGACATGCTTTTCATTTACACATATTACATTTTTACACTTATTTACACTTTTAAAGTGCAAATGTAAAATATTAAAACTAGGTAATTTTTATTTTAAACTCTTGCCAACTGCCAAATCACTGAAACTGAAAGTTGGGAGCTTACCAATAATTACATATTCTTGAATTTGAATCTAACTGTACTTCCACTATTCTTTATAAGTCATTGAAACAACGCCAGAAAAAAGATGAAAGCATTTATGCAGGAATACAAAGTATATTAATTTACCAAGGAAAACTAAATTAGGTCATTAAAACTATTAGGTGATATGCTGTTTAACTACTACTAGGGTCAACTTTCTTCATAGATTTACTTTCAGTTTCACGATTCAATAACTCAATGATGACTCTTTCATAGCAGTGTGATGGGTTACAAAGGATATTTCATACCACTAAATCCATGCACAAAGGCTTTAAATGATCCATTCTGCCAGCTTGACATAATTTTCAGCATTTTGAGAATATTTATTTTGCTGAACATCATTTTGCAGCCTTAAGAGAGTGATCTAGTTCATCTGTTACTGTCAGAATTCTAGACTTTTTAAAAAAAAATGCAATTTAACGTCACTAAATATCCTAAAAAACTCTGTCTCTTTCTGAATGTGACAAGCTGATCTGTCCTCAGCTGTTGTGAAGAAGATTGCTAAATTTTCTGCCATAAGCCCATTTGCAATCATCATTCTTTTGACAGAAATTTTAGTTAAAAATGCAATGTCCATTTTCTCACCCTGCTCTGTGGGCTTTCTATTGGAAAAATGTCATTAATTGCTTTGCTATCATTATCACTATGTGCTTTGTTTTGCCTTATAGTGTGACAGCCAAAAGTCAGAAAATTGCCACTAATGAGAGCCCTAGCAGATGGAAATGAGACCCCTAAGAGATAGTGATTTACTATCAGAAAGGGTGATGGCACAAATAGGAAGTTGCCTTCTGGAATAATAATGTACACATCATTATAAGCAGGATACCTCATATAGAATGGAAACAAAACAAAACAAGATTAAAAAACCCACAAAGTAAAGGATACTTTTTGCTTTAAGGAGTACATACAAACCTTGTATAAACACACAGAAAACCAAAGTGAATCTCAACAGACAGAAATATTTAAATGTGATAAGTGAATTCTGAATGCAAAGCATAGTTTGGTGCCAGTGAAAATAGACAAATTTTTTTTTCTGCAGGAAGTTTTCATCTAGATTTCAGTAACGGCACTTAGGAATGTTTGTCTTAAGTACAGAAACCAGAGGACATAACCTGCAAGACAAGAAAAGGAATGCATTCTCTAAGCAATGTTGTAGACTATCAACTTTTCAGCTGTGTTTGTTAAGAATGGTTTCATTACACAATTGTAACTTAAAAGCAATTGTGAAGATCATACAACTGTGTTTCAAAGAACACAAGAACAGGTTTCAAAGCAAGAACTTTTTTGTCAAGTAAGATGCCGTCAAATGCACTGGCACCGATTTTCACAGACACATATAATGATGCTACAAAGTTTTTGTCAACAGATGTATCATTACCTGTAGGAAAGTACCGTACAAATATGCAAAAGGTATAATAGTACTCCATTGAAGGAATGAGTCAGTTTTGCTCTGCTCTCTTGAGGTATTCTTCAGATTTACTCCTATCAGGATTTGGAGAAAACACAGACAGGACAGCTGATGCAACTGACCCAAGAAATATCCCAAACCATATGGCATCATGCTCAGCATTCACACCTGGGAGAAGGTTGGCCATGGGGGCTGCTGCTGGAGGACTGACTGAACATTGATCATTTGGTTGTGAGTGATTGTTTTCAAATGTGTCATTTGCCTTTAGGTTTTTTTAAATGACAGCACCTGTCTTTTGCAGAACAGGACTGCTCAACTAGCATGATTTAGACTTTCTAAGTGTTGAAAATATGAAAATGAAATCTTCTGAAGAAGCAGCAGTACTTCTTAGCAAAAATACCACTATATATTTTGAACAAAAATAAAATAGTTAATTGCATTGGTTTAAAAGTTTGAAAAAAAATTAAAAATGGCCAAATAAAATATATTAACTTTTCTGAAACGTTTACTCTTTTTCTTAAGCTAAGTTCTCTGACTTCCATTTTACCCTTCTCTGTACCCTGTTCATAAAACCACCATTGCTTTCACTTTGGTGGGTTTATTTATGCAGTGGATGGAGACACAAAATTACAGTAACTGAAGATAGATCACAAAATTGAGAAAATTAAATGTAAATGTATCTCTGATCTTTCTTACTCTTGCGGTTTTCAATACATCTTTCCACAAAAGTGCTGTGTCAGTGCTAAGACATTGAAGAGAAAACTGAATGTCAGGAATTACTGATAAACAAATAAAGAATATAATTATGCTGATCCAGTTAGGTGTATCCAAAGTGAGGATGTTGTGTAGAATTCTGGTGAACCTATCTCAAAAAAGTTGTGTAGAATTCTGGTGAACCTATCTCAAAAAAGTACTTACCAAAACTGAAAAAGCTTTAGAGAAGGGCAGAAAGAATGGTAAAAGCTGTAGGTCAGTCTCCATGGAAGGAATGACTAAACAGACTAGGTTCCATGAGTAGGGAAAGAGACTGCAAGAGACGGATAACATGACACCCACAAAATGATGAGTGACAAGGCAAGGGCAAAGAGGGAGTATTTGATCATTTCCTCTTCCAAGATGTGAACTAGAAGTCATCCAAAGAAGGTAACATACATGCAAGTTTAAAGAAAACAAGAGGAGTTTCCTCATACATTAGGAAAGTAAACTGTGGATCTTCCTGCAGAAGGCTGTGGACATTAAAACTTTACCTGGTTCAATTGGAAACCAGACAAACTTGTGGAAGGGAAATCTGTTGATGTTCAAAAGCTTCTTCTAGATCAGACAGACTCTCAGGTGCACTTTGTTGAAGTTTGAAAGAGTATTCAGGAACAGAATCGGTATATTTATGACCCATTCTTATAGACTTTGTTAGGCATTTGCTCTTACTCACTGCCAAAGATGATACTAATCTTGCTCCAATTCATTAGAAGTGTGACCATCTCTCATTACCTGTAACAGCACCAAGATACCTGTGATATTATATAGCTGAACTTCAGATTACCCTGAAAGTCTAAAGGCTACTTAGAGAATTAAAGTATAAAAGATTGATGTCAAAGAGTTGTCTTCTGCTCTTTAGCCAACTTTGTGATATCCAACACAACTGGCCGCAACACCAGACTGTGGGTGAGAAGAGAGGAAAGAACTTCTGTAAAGTAGTAACAGCCAGCAATGTATTCTATGTAAGCAGTTCTCCAGTGACAGTCCACCAAAAACACTCATTAAATCAGGACCATGAAGCTGGGTCAGCAATGAGTCCCTGAGGATATTTGCTTTCCACTTGCCTCAATTGAGCTAACAAGACTAAAAGCCAAAAACATCCAAAATAGACTGCATATGTCTGTTCACAAGAGATAAACCAAATTAATTTCTAGACTAAATATTCGATTTCAATAGTCCCTGTTGTGCGATATGATCCCTGAGTACAAAGCAAGAATGATGTCAACTCAAACCAAAATTGCTATTAAAGCTGGTCCTGCTATTGCCACAGAGGTGTATTTTTTCTCCTTCAGTGAAATTATTTTTACTATTTATCCAAAACATTAAAGGATGGTTATTAATTTATGTATTAAATATTTGCATAAGTATTTTACTTTCCATAGTTTCTGTAAAGTAACTTGTGTAAAAAATCTTTAGGAAGTTGTTATACATTTTTACCAAGGGTTGTCTTGTTCCTTTGTTGTTGTTTTTTTAACTTTCCTTTTTACTTTTTTTCCTTTTATACATGTGACATTTATCAAGGCATTTTAAATTATTGCAAGGCACTCAGTTGTTATATTAGATCATCTGTAGCTGCATCAAACATCTATTTTTTACAGTCATGGCAATATGACAATGTCAAGGTTCAGAAGAAAGCACTAGTAATGTCCATTGATACAACAGACATTCTGTAAGATTAAATTTGTAGACATCACTATGAGGTCAGTTTTACCCTTTCTAACATTTCACAAAAAATCTCTGAATCTGACCTCTCCTGACAAATAAAAGAATGCTGTTACTGATAGTGCTGTGTAAAACAGGATTTCATATTAGTCATCTACCTGGAAAAGATGTTGACTCATTCAGTCAGTGGCTATCAAATTAAGCTTAGCACAACAATCTCCACGTCCCTCAAGACTTTCTTCCTTTTTTTTTATTGTTTGCTTTTGCTGTTATTTTTGTTTTTGTGTGTGTTTGACAGCTTGCTCATGGTTTCATTTTTTATTCAAATAATAGTGACATTGTAGAATGTCTTTCTTTCAGGTGACATTAGTAGACTTCTTTCTGCTAGAAATTTTAAACCTACTTTGAGCTCAATTCCTGTTTCCCACAAGTAAATGTGTAAAAGAGCCTTTTATCTGTAGATTGTTTTTTTAAAAATTATAAGAATAATTGTGCAACAGTTTTTTAGAGGCACAGTTTTTATGATAACTCAAACCATCACTGTTTACTTTTTATTTTAAGAAACCTCCTAATGGGATTCATAATGTTGACTTTCAAGACTGAACGTCAAAATCAAAGAGGGTTGTGTAGCCATCACATGCTTGAATACACTGGCACCCAGAAGAGAGAAAACTGTCAGTAAAATAATTAAAATTAATTAAGATGAAACCAGTTCAACAGTCTAAACAAAAACATTATCAACCAAGCTTATCCACAAGAGGTTTTTCTCTGCTGGGAATAAACAGGTTTCAAAATCACAAGACCTCACTGCAACATAAAGTCCAGGAGCCCTTCCTGCATATAAAAACTAGTAAAAGAATAAACAGTCCCTGTACTATGCATTCTGTGTCAGTGTTGAGTACAATTGTTGGTCACAGCTTGTTTCTTTACATCAGAAGGCCTCAAAGTTCAGACAGCTTTAAGGAAAGATGAAACATACCTAATTACTCAGTACTATTCATCAATATCTTAGTAGAGAAAAGGAATAAAGCGTGTGTTAAACAAGCATGAACTTTCATGGTAATAGAGAACTGACAGAGAAGTACTGTATTCAGGATCGAAAAGAAATGTTAGGTAGCCTTCATCAACACAAGCTATGCACTCGGAAATCTTTCTCAGCCTTTCAGCCTAATTGTTTAGAGGTAGTGGGTCCTTAGTGCAGAATTACAGTTCTGCACTAATGAAAAAGAAATTCTCTAGGCAAAAGAAAAGCATACTTTTGCTTTACTCCAGCAAGGAGATGGAGTATTTCATCAGTTATTCAGCAGAGTAATATTGATATAGGAAAAGCATGAGACATTACCATTTCAAATTATCATCACTAATTATTGCCACAAACAACAGCTTGCCACAGAGAGAATGGCTTATTATAGTGGAACTATGTAATTTGTGCATTAATTTGTACACTTTATTGGCCAATTTTTTTTTCTCCTTACTATCCAACTAAGAATTTGTTCCTTCTTAAGGTTAAAATCAACCCTAGTCCTAAATCTTCAACAGGTAGGGCAAAAGAAAGAGTTCATTTTCAACTTTTTAAAAGCAAGGGCAGGTTGATTTGAGAGTTTATGAAACTCCTAGATTGTTCCATTCCATTATGATGATTAAAATAATCCAAGCAACAGACCCAGTAAACAAGAACATTATGCTCAAACTAGAAATACATTGGATATCTCACTCTGATTTTGAAACTCCTTTGATCTCCTATTTTGCTCAGTCAGCATGTGAATTAGAACACCATAATCACAGGACAACTATAGCACCAGGCAGATGGCGTGTGATAAGTCCAGAAATGAGTAACACAGAAATACATTGGTGAAAAAAACCCTACCTTGGACTAATGTATAAGCGAACTACTTTTCGTGACGCAGATTGATTTCATTTTAGTTGTGAGCACAATTAAGGGTTCTTCAGCACCTATTTTTATACATGACAGTGTATAGTTCCCTGTACACAGGGAACTCAACTAAGTGTAGTGTAAGTGTAGCAGGTTTGGCGGAGCTACTACATGCATGGCAGTGCCATGCCAAGCATGTTCCAGAAAGGGTCATTTGTACGTAGTGTAAGAGGCTTCCTTTCCACCAAAGGATGGATTTGGAAGGAAAAGGCATTTCATGATCACCACAGGTTTTCACATTCCTTCATTTTATGCTGGAAATATCTTACAATTTTCTGTTCAAACTGAAAATTTAATGGCATGTTCCAAATCCTTCTTCCAGGTTCAACATTTCCAAACCTCACATCAGTTCCAAGCACCATAACACAAGGAACATCTGCAGACCTATGGAAATATGCCACAGGATAAATAACAGACTCAGCAATGTGTAAGCAAGCATCTTCACAGAAACTATTATACAGGATAAGATAATGCCATCAAGCTCAGCTTGGCTTACTGCCATACGTTTCAACATAGTGTGTTATTTCAGAACATTAAAATCAAACATGCAAATTCCAGGAGATGGAAAGGAAAGACAAAAAATCCCCAGAAATAAAAACCCAAAGACAAAGCACTCATTCTAAAAACTTTAAAAAAAAAACGCAACCAAACAAAACCAAAAAACCCCCCACAAATCCAGATACAATTAAGCTGTAATTACCTAATGTGTCTGCATTATTTCTTTCCCCTCCTAAATCTCACTAAATTTAATGGTAATTTGCTTTGGCTTAGAGGACTGTCCATACCAAACTGTTTTGGAGCATATTCTGGGTAATTCATTTAATAGGGGTTCAAATGCCACAGTCACAAAGGTCCTTAAGTAACTAATACTGTAGCAGAAATATTGGTACCCAAATAAGCAACTGTAATTAGTATTTCAATTACATTCTGTTCCCTGATTAATTCCACATTTTACAAAAAATACCACCTGTCCTGAAAATGAAAGATCAAGCTCTCCTGGGAGGAAGAAGGAGAAAATAGCCTACAGAGAATTCGGCATTAAGTTTTCAGATGAGTGTTCACATCCTACCATGCTAAATTTCTCACAAAGCCATGACCATAATTTCAATAGCTTGGCTAATGCTTTCCTGTAACACATCCCCAAACCAACAAGTTCAGAGAAGACAATTTGTGCCAGGAACTTGATGGATATTATTTTAAAAGGTTCATGTTATCTCCATGTGCACTCAAATTTATTAAGTTGCAGTCTATAACCATGCGACAGCTTCATGGAGCATTCGCTTTATGGTAAGAAAAAAAAAAGACATTAGTGCTCTTCCACAAGATGTAAGAGAGATGAAGTCATTAGTATTTGTACAGCAACCTAGTCAATCCAGTGATTTAGTAACAAGTTTGCATACTCTTTAATTATAAAGTTCATGGAAATATCACATTACCTGAAAACCAAACGACAAATTCCCTCCTAATGTAGGTCTACTGAGAGCTATTTCCATGGATAATTTGACCCTAAATTGTCAGCTCCACTGGCTATGACAAGCTGCCTAATTCACATAATTATTTTAAATTAATAGCTATGTGTTTCCAAAAGAAGAAGAAAGCGCTGCAAGAATTTTTATGAGGACAATTGCCATCCCAGAAAGCCAGAATAAGCATGTAATCCCACCTCAACCATTTAGATCTTCATGCAATTCCAGAAAGCATGAAGGAGCTGAAAGAATGCTAAAAGATACACAATGCACATCTTTGCTCCAGGAGGGAAAAGGGGAGAGACCAGTTGTGTGAGAGGGCTGAAAGAGGAGCTTGGGTAACATCTTCTTACAGCTCAAAGGAGACAGAGGGAAACAAAGGGAAAATGGGAAGAACTGAAATTCTTCCTAGGCTCAGGGATCAGACTCTAAAACTAACTTATGAATAGGAGACATCTCTTTCTTTGATTATCATTTGAGAAAAGTTTTTGCTCTTTTAAATGTATTTATATTAACTTTTTATAGCCTATTCTGATCACAAGACCAGCAGATAGATATCAGTTTATCTTTGGCCTGATAGATGAGGAAATCTTAGTTGAGAACACTTCAAACAAGTGTAGAACAGTGTACCAACTGCAAGTTCTGGAGAATTACTGAATAATGGGGAGATATCATTGGATTTTACAGTTCTGATTGGCAAAAAATCAGCTTTTTAATTAGATGGGAGTTATTGAACACAGGTGCATCATTGTATAATTGCCATTATATTATTGCCATAATAAGAAATGAGAAAATGGAAGTTGAGTAGTGTTACTTTCTTTTTCCAAACATGCAAAGTATTATTTCTTTTTCATTAAAAAAATAAAACATCCTAGCTACTCTGGACACTTAAGTGGCAAGTAGATATTGGATCAAACAAATATATATTTAACTATTAATATCCCCATAAAACTGGAAGAAATGCCTAAAATTCTTGCTTCTTGAGGAAGCTGAAGCTCATTCCTCCTTCTTTGCTTGCTTTTTATTCAGAACACCTGTCTGGGACCCCAGCAAGAATCAGTTATAGAAACTCTGACAACTCTACATTTCTTCATGCTAAGGACTGCAAATTTGTATATATTCTAAATTAGAAAAGGAATGAATGCAGAATAATATTGTGTAATAATTGAAAAATTATAAATACTGAGCTTGAAGAGGTGCTCAGTGTACTTCATGTGTTGCCTTGCATTTGAAATAAAATTCTCTTTGGTTTAAAACATACCTACTATGCCTTTCTATTTCTGTAATAATTTATATATTCAATTGGTTTTGGGTTTTGGTTTTTTTAATGCACCACAGCTAGCAAAGTCTAGTTTAAGAATCAAGAGTTGGGAGTTAAAATCTGAGTATGTCATATTGCCCTTAATTCATGCTGGATGCAAAATTAAGGTAAATATTTGAACTGCCATATTCTATTGTTATTTGTAGAGTTCTGCAAATCCACATGCAACTACAGAAAGCTGAGATATATGAAAGTCAGCGCTTGCAAAGGCTTTAGTGTAAAGAATTAAATTCTCCAACCTCATTGTATCTATACCTAGGAGACAGAGTATCTCCTTGTCTGTGTGACCCTGATGAGACTCCTGTCAAGGCTTTTGAAGCATATGCTTGTATGCAAGAAGGCATGCCATGCTGCAGTACTCCTCTACAGCACAAGAAATAAAAGCAGTAGAAGGCCTGGAGGGTCCTTGCACTTCTGTACTGATGGCCAGGGCTATCTTTGGACACAAGCAAAGTAGGCATTATCAAGTGAGCAGGCTCTGCTGTCATATTGACACTTCAATTTTCTTTCAGACTAAACCTTGGAAAGTCAGGTTAGAGCCTGATACTGGGAGTGGGCTTGTATAACTACTGCTAAATGAGGAGGTCCCGTTTATCTTCAGTGGTGAACAACTCTCACTGTTCCTCTGACAGTGCTGAGAAAAAGGAACCAAAGTTTCCTGTACTCATCTCAGATGCTCCTCTACTCTCTCTTATTAGAACTAGCTTCACCATGACTGCCCATCCTTTGCTGGTAACACGCAACTCTGTGTGTCTATTAAGATTCTGAGTGGGTTTTGCCTGTAACACTCAAAATGTGGTTGTGCAGGTTGAAGTCAATTTATTCCTGGAAATGAAGTCAATCAAGTGCTATGACTGGGGAGCAGCAGGCACTAGGGCTTTCTTCAGGGCAAAGCCAGCATAAGCAGGCTGCTATGACAGACCAGTTTTTTATGCAGTATTTTAAGGTAGACAAAAGGGTATTTAGCTCACTATTCCTACCAAAAGCTTGATTCTAGTGCAGTGCTATTAAGTTTCACCACTTAGTCAGAGTTTTAAGATGTGGCATCAAGAATTGACTATATTTAAACAAGACAATCTACACACTGTGCAGAAGTGTTGGCAAATTTTCACAAAATCGCAGAATATGCTGAGTTGGAAGGAACCCACAAGGATCAATGAGTCCAAATCTAGACCTTACAGGATCAGGACGACAGTCACACCATGTGCTTCAGAGTATCATCCAAATGTCCCTTGACTTCTGTCAGGCTTGGTTCTGTGACCACTTCCACAGGGAGCCTCTTCCAGTGCCCATCCACCCTCCAGGAGAAAAACCTTTTTCTAATATAAAACCTAAACCTGCCCTGACACAATTTAGGACTGGTTCGATAAAGCTGTCATCCAGGATTTTTAGAAATCTTCTGATCTGGGTTGTACCAGCTGTGTTATGGTCTCAGTTATTTTCTGACAAGCTCAATTTCCACATGAGGACCAGGGCAGTTGTCTCAGCAGTGTCCCATAGTTTCTCAAAGATTAACTTGTTGGCATCATTGCCCTGCCCTGAGCAGACTCTCAGTATGACATCGGCGTTCTTTCTTTGCCCCTTGATTCCTGCCCAAAGGCTCTCATCTGTGGCATTGCCAGCTGTGAGCTCCTTACATTCTAGCCCTTCTATTACATACAATGCCACCCCTTCGCCTCTCCTGCCCTTCCTATCTGTTCTGAAGAACCTGTAACCATCCAACTGGGCATTCCAGTCACAGGTCTCTTCCCACCAGGCTTCACTTATGCCAATGATGTCAAATCTCTGGGACAGGGCCAAAGTTTCAAGCCCCTCTTGTTTGTCCCTCATGCTGTGTGCAATGGTGTAGAAACACTTCAGGTGTGGGACATAGTAACCAACACCACCTGAGGCAGACTGAGGGATCTCGTTAGTGCTCATTTCTTCCAATTTTAGCACAGCATCCCATCGTTCATCACTGGCAAGCTGGGTTTTGAATTTTTTATGCTGCACCTTCATCATGGAAAGTCTTCTAGCACTGATAACTATATGATTGCTGAATTTTCTCTACAGTGTATAGATTTGTGTACTTAGGGTGTAACAAAAAATTAGGAAATGAGTACTGCCATAACACTATCAATGCAGCAAAATTTTAATTTCTTATACTTCTTTTCAAATGAAAGCATGCAGTCAGATATACACCACATTGAATCCACCTAGCATGAGGGATTTTCAAATACTTTCTGACCACCATATAATCCCTTTACCTGACAATTTCTCTTTATACCTAAACTTTCTTGAAAAAAAATCTGTTCTTACTTCTTGTCAACTTCATTCCAAGCACTTTGCTAGGATCTGAAAAAGAAAGCATTGGAAGTTCTAAGTTAAACTTGCTGCATAAATATCTAAAAAATGCTTGTATGCATGTTTAATGGTGTCACATGTCTTCCAAGTCACTACGTCATACTTACATCTCTCAGTGGTATGAACATTTTCTAGTCTAGTAACGTAAACAAGCCTTAAATTATTTACAGATGAGCAGACTCTGAGATGATTCCAGGGTAGGCCCCATGTCTATGAGATTTCTGAAGTAGTCTCTTTTAACCTTTGGTGTTGGAGTCATGTTACAGAACAGAATTATTTGGTAAAGTGTTTCTGCTATGTCAGTTGAACTATACTGAACACATCATGACACTTATAATACCTGAAAATTATAGATACACTGTTTCACTGATTATATGTTTGTTCCGCAGTATCTGCAGTATATAAATAAAGGCTGTTCAAAATCCCTGTCTGAATTATTGGATGTAAAATTGATTTCAGCTAAAGAACTCTTTTCCTTTTGTTCTGTCAAGGTTGCTATTTTCTTTTTGTGAGAATTTTTCCCTTTGAAGTTGAAGTGTCAGCACAAAGACCAAGTATTTCTACTATGTTTGACTTCTGTAGTGCTTTATCATAATTACTGTTTTCTTTCTGCCATCATTTACACCCCTTGCTATGAATGACCTTCCCCACTGGTTTGCTTCTCCTGAGAGTGTTGTACGATTGCTATGATTCAGCTGCTCTCTTCTGCTCCCACTGGAATGGTTATGATAGACAGAAATGTTATTAATGTCTTAAATGTTGTCAAAATCATGGAAAGATTTTTGCCAAACTGCAAAGAAACAACTGCCTGTCTGGGACCACCAAAGTACCTCTCCTCTGGAATATGCTTCCTGATTGAAATTTGGATTGTGACGGGAACTTGAGATAAGACTATTGTCCAATTATCTCGGGTCTGAGAAGAAGTAGACAAGACTCAGGGAAGAATGTATCTATCTATGATTCAGAAAGAATCAGCCCTAGCTGGGCTCAGTGGGTGGCAGAGGAGAATGGTTTTGTGTGTGTGATGGCAAAATCTCTCCACACTAAACAGGAAGAGTAGACCCCACCTCCCTCCGGGGAGACCACAGACACAGGATATTCACGTGAAAGGCAGCTGAGAAGGGCTCATAAACCATCAAAGAATCACAAAATGTCCCCCAGAACTCATTCCTGAGGCCTTCCACCGCCAAAGGACTGCATGTGATCCAAGTGATGCAACAAATCCAGTGATGCAACAAATCCAGAGTCTGTCCCAGGATACTGCAAAGCTTCCCAGGGGAGCTGCCCGAGCATCTCCAGAATGTATATTAATCCATTGGACTCTACGTTTTGTGGGACCCTCACCACTGAGAAGACCAGAAGAGGACCCACAGGATGCTGTGAGGTTCCATGGAGCGGTGATATATTTTCTACTTAATCTCTCTGTCATTCTCTTTCTTCCCTCCTCCCTACCTCCTTTTTCCTATCTCTTTCTCTCTCTCTCTGCCTCGAATTTACTGTTAAATAAAACTGATGTTATTGACTTTGGCATATGGGCTCATTTGCACCTTAATTTGGGTAGAGGTATTGCTAATAATTTTAATAACTGGTTCATAACACTGGTGACCACAGCACACCAGCTGAACTACTTTTGGAACCTATCACAAGCAAGAAGAGGGAGCAGGCAGTCATCCCAAATCTCATGTTTCATGTGTTTACCTGTGTATTTTTTTTCTTTCAAACTTTTGCTCAAAGAGAAAAGTTTTCTTGTGGACAACACTTGTATTTTAAACCAGCCCCCCAACCCAGGTTATTAGAACAATACAAATTTCAAGCCTCCATACTGAATGCTGCCCGTGTACTCCTGCATTCGTCATATATGGGTATCGCTTGCTGAGTTGGCTGTTTTCCTTCTTAGCGGAAAAACTAGGTTAAGGAGTATGAACCCTTTTATTTCTTTAAAAAAACAAATGGTATGCAACAACACAGCAAAATTATACAAATTACCTTGTCACACATATCAGACTGACGGTTCTAACAGGACTTGAAATTGCCAAAAGATTTCTACCTCAAGACAGACAAAGCCATTACAATATGGCTTAGAGCCATAAGACCCTGCTAAAAATGCACTTTCCTTAGACCACCACTTGCACAGACTTATTTCAAATAGATGTGCTCAGATTTGAGGGTTTCTTTGAGTTTGTTTTTTTAAAAAATTTTTGTCTACATATGGTATGCAGTGTTTAGAATTGTAGGCAATGGCATGAAAAACAGTCTAAATTAACTAGAAGCGATGTACCATTAAAATTGTCAGGCTGGGCTGCAGGTCATGGCACAGGTGGGCTGCCAAATATTTGTAACAACATGAGGCCAAACATGACAGAGCATTTCAGGCAGAATCAGTGAATTAAAATAACCAGACAAGCTATGTCAGAAAGCTGAAGTGAATAATATCAATTCCTTGAAAGTAGAGGATATAAGCTCAGACTAACCTCATTCTTGTCCTGTCTACAAAAACCATCCCCAGTTATTCAACTTAAGCTTGATCCCTTCTGTTTCAAAATCTCTTCATTTTAAGTGTGTTCTCCAAAGAGCTGTGGTACGTGTATTTCAGAGCTCCAAGGAAAATGAGACATATTGAAATATCAGATAATATAATCAATCACATCATGGTTACAATTCTACACAGACTTTTGATTATTGACAATTTTAATTTGACTTCTCCTTTGCTGTGGAGAGAAGACAGGACTGTAAGTGAAGAGAAGAACATACCAGCAGGTCTCATCATGTGTTGGGCAGAGGTAGAAATGAGCAAAGTCTTCTTAAATGAAAAAAAGTTTTCTGTGGAATGTGCTCTGGTGGTATTTCACGGCAGCACAGTACATGGGAAAAAATGCTCACATTATATTTATTGAAGACATGAATATTTGATAAGTTTAGAAGTTTGTGTGAACTAAATACATCTATATATATATCTGTGATCTAGAACAGATAGATGTGATCTATATCTATATCATCTGTATCTATCTATATCTGTATAAAAGCAAACTAATAACTGATATACCAACGTAAGCTTTAGCATCTTAGGTAAGATTTAGCATTCAGGCTTGATAGATGGGCAGATGTCAATCGTATGAGGTTCAATAAGACCAAGTGCCAGGTCCTGCACTTGGGTCACAACAACCCTCTGCAACACTACAGGCTAGGGTAAAAATGGCTGGACAGCTGTCCAGTAGAAAAGGGAAGGGGGTGCTGGTCATGAGATGGCTAAACATGATCCAGCAGTGTGCCCGGGTCGCCAAGAAGGCCCATGGCATTCTAGACTGCATCAAAAACAGTGGCCAGCAGGATCAGGAAAGTCATCATGCCTCTCTACTCAGCACTGGTGAGGCTACCCCTCGAATACTGTGTCAAGTTCTGGGCCACTCACTTCAAGGAAGATACTGAAGTGCTGGAGAGAGTCCAGAGAAGGGCAACGGAGCTGTGAAGAGTCTTACAAGGAGTAGTTGAAAGAGCTGAGTTGCTTAGTCTGAAGAAGAGACTAATGGTAGACCTTACCATTCTCTACAACTGCCTGAAAAGAGGTTGTTAATAAGGTGGGGGTCACCCAGGCAACTGGTGGCACGATGAGAGGACATAGCCTCAAGATGCACCAGGGGACGTTTGGGTTGAACATCAAGAATTTCTTAATGGAAATGGTTGGTAAGCATTGGAACAGTATGTCCAGTGAGGTGGTGGAGTCACCATTCCTGGAGGAGCGCTTAGAGGCCTTTTCCAACCTAAAAGATTCTGTGATGCTGTAAATCAGACTTCTGCTCAATACGACAAAATGAAGCAAAATAAAACAAACCAAAACTGATGATTTCATTAAGGCCTGCAACAGGATAGTTAACTTACTGTATGAAAGAATGCAGAAAACCCATTTGTCAATTTGAAAGCAGCAGTATTACACTGCACACACAAAATGCCTGAGTGAAAATCTAAGCTGTAAGCTATAGGTAGAAGTAATGAAAAGAAAGCAAAATAATAAAGCAATTGAACCTGAAAATCTGATTCACATTTTCATCATGCTGAAATGTTACTTTCTTCACCGAAACATTTATGTCTGTATTGATGATTGAGACAGAGTTTTGCAGAAGCTATATTTTTAGACTATTTTCCGCTGATAGTGTTCTATTACTGCTATCATCTTTGTTTAATCATTAGGTAGAGCAAAAAAAATGTTAGTTTCAATAAGAGATAATGCATGGGTTCTTCTGCTGACAAAGCTGAAATGTTTCTGATTTTCAGCTGTATCTTGCTGTGACAGGCAGTTTTAAGGCAAGGTGACTTGCTTTTCTGTCTCTGTCTTTTATATCTTATTTCTTTTACAACAAAAAAAGAAACTCACCTGGGTAGCCTGATTTAAGTATTCCCTAGAGTATCCTCAGCCAGAGAACTGATAAACAGTTGGGAAACTAAATTTAAGTAATTTAAGTTTTCATTTTAAAGAGCAAAATCTAACTGAACTTGTGTTCACTTGTACAAAACTTTTGTAAGGTGAAAGTCTTTTCAATTTCTCTACAATAACAATTTTTACAGCAGCTGCTGGGACAGTACCTGTGATCAGCAAAAGGCTGTGGGCGCATTCTGTGAGAAGGGCTAAGCTGCAGCACCTGCTGACAGTCCCTCTCTGATCCCACAAGGGAGTGACCCTTGGCAGCTGCACCAGGCTGAAGAAGACTTCAATTACCTATTAAAACCAAGCATTGCTTCACAGGCTTCTCATTTTCACTTCTCATTTATCTTATTGCTGTCTTTTTTGTTTTGCCTTTTCTTGTCCACACTACTGCCTGTGTCTCTTCCACACTTTGGCATGGAATAGAACCACCGAGTGCTAATGCAACAGTTTTAAAATGGTGCCATCTCACAGCTCTGAAGAGCAAATCTGTCTGCAGAGGAGAGGAGGTGTCCTTGCAGGGACTCAGGGATGCACCACACTGACAGCTAAGACAGGGCTAAGAGGGCTGCTTTCACAGCTGGCAGCACAGGGAGCAGCTGTCAGAAGTGTGTGCATGGGACTCCTCACCCACACTTTGCTTCATTTGCCACGCTGTTATTTAGCTCGGTTTCGTTCCTCTCTGTCTCCTGCTCTTGTCCTCACTGCTTTCCCCAAAATTGGCCCCAAATGCTACTGTGATAACAGCTAGAGTGTGGATTTCAGACTGCCAACAGCTTAGGACACTAGATCATTTTCCTCACTCTTTGCTAATGTAAGAGCACAAACTAGGAACCAGATAGTAACTCGTAATAGCTAAGATTCAGATTCACCTTATGACTTGGACATGGCTGAAGCCATTCAAACTAAAGCATCAGATAAAAATAAGCAAAATCTTCTTGCAAAATGATGCTGCACTGCAATTGAGATTTTCTAGTTAAGAGGTTAAAAAAAAAAAGAGACAAAGAACCCATAAATCTCAGGGGCCTCACACTTGCCTAGAACTGTTGTAGTACATTTAACATTGTTACACAACACTAAAAGGATTTGTTGGCTGTTTTCACCGGCACAAACATTTAAAATGAAAATTAGCACATGCATATGTAGATCAGTCCACTGCATGTAGTTACCTGGTGGGATTTCTTTCTTTTCTGCATTGGTTTATTTCTTTTCTTATTTTTCTTTTTTTTTTAATAGCTCAAAAATAGCATGTGGATTATATAACTAATAAATGAAACTAGAGACAAATCCTAGCCTTAGGCACCACATGGAAGAGATGGTAACTGTCAGCCTTGACTCCCCACTTGTCAAAGGCTGAATAGGATGTTAACTCCTGAACAATACACAAGCTTGAAAATGTCACAGATATGGGTGAGTCAGGGCTATTATCCTGATCCACAGTAAAAACATCTCTGTGGTGGCTAAGTATTTAATGTGTACAAATTAATGCATGCATTTAAATATGCCACTGTAAATCACTGCTAAGGTGCTCTGTAGCAAGTAGCCAAGTGGACAGGCTGCTGCTCTGCTGTTTTGCACTAACCATGTAGAAACTTCAAGGTTGCTTGGCCACCAGGAGACCTCCTACTGCCACTTCCAGTTCAGGTTCTGTATTCTCAGGGCCATTTCTCTGCTACAGATCAATTTCTTACCACTGTCCTCATCTGCATTTATTTTGAATACCTAGTTTGCTCAGTTCAGGGTTAAATTTAGAGAAACTGGTCTGTATATCCTAATAGTTATGATACATTCAGGGGTTCATAAGGTAGAAAACATGGCTTTTCTTGGTGGATGAGCTCTGAATACCATGAATACCATCCTTTACCCTTGGGAAATAAGGAGGAATTTAAGAATTTGTTGAAGGATAATATGATTGAGTCAAAAAAACTACTGAGGATATTTTCTAATCTGTCATGGAAGAAAGAAAACACTCTATTTTATCAGCAACTTTTTTCAGCACATCATCTGATTTGCTCTTGGAGGTATCCAATGCAATTTCTGAGTGCTTACAGGCTGTTCTATATTGAAAGATCCAAGAAGAAATCTGTGCGATAACTTGGTTGAAGGCCAATGTATTTATGCCAAAGATAAATTAACACATGAAAGGTGCAAAAGCAGTAAGGAAGATGGAAGACAGAAGACAAAGGTAATGAAGATTGATTAGCTAATTAATCTTGAAGTAATAATTGTCAGCCTCACTGTGTTACAGTGTAAGAAAGTTAATACTTCTAGCTTGGTATAATTGGAAAAAATACATCTGCAATTTTTTTCTTGAAACGCTGAATAAATCTCTGATGCTTTAAACTGAGTAATATCAAACTTAAGATAGTAGATCTAAAAAGAACAGCAAAAGTTTTAAAATGTGTGTGTTGCAGTTAATGCTGGTTTTATTGGCAGAAAACAATTTGTTACTGCTACACTTCTAAGCCTACATTTCACTTCTAAGTTAATTAATGGAGGAGTTGGCTGCAATTGCATGTATTTGTCCACTATCAAATAAAATTTCATTGCAAAACTTAGAAATTGGTATTTGTCAATATTTTCTTTCCCATATTATTGTTGTTTATGATGACAGAAATTTGACCCAATTCTCAGATGCAATGGAATCTTCAAATCTGGGATATACGTTTTCAATATATATTCAGAGAAAACCGGACAGGAAAATGACAAAACAAGCATGACACTCCTCACAGTATCGTTCCTTAAGTCCCAACACTGATTGTAAACACCTGTGGACTTCACCTTACCCAGAGACACAAATTCAGTGTTCTCAGTAAACTTGTGTCTCAACAAAAAATGTCTGGATAGCAGTTCAGAAGTGTTTGCTGCATTCTTCTGGGTCATTGTTGTATGGTGGCTTTTCTTTTATGTTCTAGGAATTGAACACTGACTTCTTTTGCAATCAGCAGACAAATATTTTGAGCTCACAGTCATTTAAATTTCAAAGTTGCTTAACTGTTTTCCAGACATCACCCACTCATTCCTAAGTCATCAATTTAAGATTTCAAAGGCAACAAAGTGACATTAAGGAGTCACAAGAGAAGGCAATATATTTTAATCAATATAGAAGTCTTCTTCCTATGATCTCTTTCAAACATGGACACTCAGAAGCAGTTATAAAATTACTTTGTTCATTTTTGAAGCAAAGCATGGTGATAGGTTTCAGTATGCTGAAATTTGCAGAATTAAATTAATTTGAGGAGGATATTTGGCTGCTTTTGGAATAAACATATGAAAACTTTTTAGTAACGAATGTACTTCTCAAAGCATGATTTATAAAGGTAGCACAAAGGGGATATTTGTAGCCCCCTGAGCAGGTTGGCTTGTCTTGTGTTTGAGCTCTCCACACAGAGCAACCTACATTCTTGCTGGATTACCAAGTGGTATCTATAGAAACTGTTCACTTGCATTTTCAGATCCAAAAATAAACAAGTAGGGCTACCGTTTTTTACCTGTCCCTTTAAAGAACAGGCAAGAAATAGCTCTCTCTTTTCCCTAAAAATAAAACCCCAAGCATTCCTGAACATTCCCAAATGTTCAGTAAAAGAGGACAGCTCCAGTTCATCATAGAGCACTTATGAAAGTGTCCCTCATGATTTATATGACAGAACTAGCTAGTTTAATTTTTCAGAATTCAAAATCTTTATCAACATTATATTTACTATAATTTCACACTGAATTAAAAAAGTGTTTCTTAATTCAACAGTAGTTTAGTCAGAAATTTTTTAATTTTAAAAATGAGCAAATATGATTCTTTTTTAATTCTCTTGCATTCACGTCATCATTGAGTCATTAGAATACTAAAACACTTAAGGAACAGTAAAACTCCTGTAGACACTGAAATGAGACTCAAGTTCTTAAAAGATTTTAGGCAGATCAAAATAAGAATCATATATTTATCTAGTCATAATCAGTTGAAAACACTGGGGTAAGTAAAAACGAGAAACAGAACTTGTGTCTGAACTTCATCACTTCCTTAATAGTTTGGAGTTTTGCTTGATGCCACAGCAAGAACTCCTATATGTACTATGACAGAAAACAGTACGTCTCCATACTTTTGCAATCAAATCATTCTCTCAGAAAATGTTTTCTGCTGTCTGCAGGGATCAAGATTTCAATAGCTACTATGACCCTAATCCAATAGACTGCCTTATTTTACTACAGCACAATAAAAAAATCCCAGAATCAAGATTTTCATTCCTATTTGCTCTACATCCCCCACATACAATTCTGTGTCCTTATTTTAATCTTCTCACCCCCATCTTTTCACAGAGTAAGCCTTGCTATAATGCAGTGAGAACTGTGGTGTTCAGATACTTAAAAGATTTGATGCTATGTTATGAAAGAATGGGAGATAAAACAGGGGGAAATGTATGTAATCCTGGGAGAAGATGTTTGATGCATGATAGCTAGCAGCTATTTCACCTACAATATAAAAACAAGATTTATGCAGATGTCATAGTTACTGAAAGCTGGGCTTTGGCAAGAATGACAGCACAAGCTGCTCAGTCTTATGAAGCTTAGGTACTTTTGCATCTGCAGAAACAAATCTTCAGGTGCATGAGAAACTTTAAATGTACATGTAGTATCACTTTTGGCTCTTATGAGACCCCAGTATTAGACAACCACAGCCTAGACCATTGGTCTGCACCACCAGGCTTAGATGTTTTATTCTATCTAAAGTCTTTGCCTTTTCCATGGAAGAACAGTAGTCCTTAGCACCTTCAGTCCTGCTCTCAGTTAACACCCACAAGGAACCTATTTGAGCCCTCTGTGACTCCTTTCTTGACCAAGCCCCTGAGTTCCCTTCCCATGGAAACCAGGTTGATGAGGCTGGAGGAGAGCATAAGTTTAGATCTCATACTGATACTGCATTAGGATGCAGCCTAATCAGGTCAACATTCAGATTCAGGAGATGAGAAATGCTACCAGCTCTCACTAAGCAGACACCTTTAGTTCCTTAAGTTATCTGAACATGGCCCGTATATTTTCTAAAAATGTTACTTGGTGCCTCTCTAAATAAGTATTCTCTAATTAGTATCATGAAAGTCAGTGTTAAGATTAACTGACTCACTTATTGAAATGATAAATGAGTCAGCTTTTACCTTGTATTGAGAGGGCAGACACTTGGGAAAAAAATGAACAGAGAGATTAGGCCATGATGCAGGAGGACAGAGAATGGCTGTGAACTGAAACAACATGGGACCACAATAAAATAGAGGATTTTCTTTTCCAGGAATAGAAATTTGTGGGATTAAGGTTTTCATGTAGAAATGTGACCATGACAGGGAAGGGGAGATATTTTTGTTTGGTTTGTTTTGGTGGGGTTTTGTATTGTTTTGTTTTGTTTGTTTTTGTGGCTTGGGTTTTTGTTTGTTTCCTTGTGTTTGTGTTTTGGTTTCGTTTTGGGCTTTTTTGGGCTTTTTTTTTTTTGCAAAAGAAATTCACAGCCCTTGAATTTTAACAACATTTTCACTTCTTTTCCTGTTTGTTTCTGGAAATCTAGCATATATATTTACTCATGTGGCTCCTCAGGCAGGGATGGATGCTCTTTCAGGATCACCTAAAGGGCAAAGACTGAATAAAAGTGCCAGTTTCTTACAGAGGAGGATCTGCCCTGTAAGCTATAAGCTTTTGGGGACAAGAGTTATATTCAAATGATGACGCCTCAAACTCTGTCATTTGAAACAATGTGCCATTTTTAAGCTTTCAAAATAGATACATAAACCAGTATGAAAGAATAATTAATCTTAGAAGTCAGTAATGTATTATGTGGTTGTAAAAGAAAAAGTTACTTGCGTTTAAACACTGGATTAATAAAGATTTCAGCATTGAAATACTCTGGATTACAAGTTTTCTTTGCTCTCAACATGCAGCATATGTCTGTGAAACAGCACTAAGAATATTGTCTGTATCAAAAAATTAAAAAGCTATACCTTATCACAAGTGTCAGAATTTCTAAAATTAATTTCTAGAGAAAACATTAATATTTCATACTTTATGAATGTACAGAAATATCCCCCAGTCATATGTTGTCCTCTGACACTAATTTTGAGTTATGTGCATATCTGTTTAATATAAGATTTTATATGGTATTAATTTTCATGTCATCGTACAACTTCATAGATATTACTGAATATTCTCTCACACACACACACACACACACACACACACACACACACACACACTCAAAATTAGTTAAAACCAAAGAAATTTAGAATATTTTATCAAAGATGGTGGTCATATAGGCATGTCAGGTTTAAAGGAGAAAGCACCAAGCTGCTGAGAAGAGGGGAGGAAGTCCAAGGGATGTGGAGGTAAGGCTGCCACCAAAGGTCACTACCCTCTGTTCAGGGAAAGGACCAACATTTAAACCTGTACTTCTTCCTAACCTTCACTGGCAATCAGAAGAGTAAGGGAGTCCTCCCCTCTCCACAGGACCTGCTTTCTTCTATGTCCCACTTCAATCTCACCTTGATCTAATTTCGAATCTAACAATGGAGTACTGAGATTGGGGAAGATTTTAAAATACAGTTTTCAAAGTGTCTGAAACTATATCTGTATTAAAGTTTTCATTTTTTTTACCAATACTTGTTACTATGACTCATCAGTACTTTGGCAAGTAAAGCACCAAAATATTTTTCTATTTTTTTCATGCTTTTAAAGTATGTACATAAATAAGAAGGATGTCAAGAAACATATCAGAATCATTTCAGATAGAAATTAGATACTTTGAGACATATTGATGCTGACATTTTTTGCTGTTGATTCACCGACCTTTTGGATTCTATCTAAGTGGAAGGAGAGAATAACTTTTCCAAAGTAAACACCTAAGTTCCTTTCAAGGACTACGGAAAGAGGTGAGGACACCCCAAGGAAGATTCAGACAAGCTATGGGACTCCTCTCACTTGTGGCTGGATTGGGACTGATAGGGAATTTCAAACACCTATATCCATAGGAAATAGAAATCCAAAGCTCCAAACCACCCTGTGAGGACCAGTATCTCAGAAAACAACAAACAAACAAAACAACCCCAAAACAAAATAAAACCAAACAAAAACACAAATAACCCCCCCCAACTTAAAAAAAAAACCAGAGAGACTGAAGTCCTTTCCTGAAAACATGTTCTCAAGTATAAATAATGGGAAATATCAAGTGCAAAATATTACATGTGGAGAAAGGTGGAGCAACTGTAAGAATAATTCACACAGTGAAGTGAAAGGTCTGAATCACCCTAGGATTTAGAAGAATGACCAGGCATCCTAACTGCAATATAGCTGGACAGGTATGTTTCCTCAAGCATTACTGAGCACTTGAAGCACTCATTTATGAACTAAATTTCAAACGGGTATTCAGAGTACTACGTTGCATTTTACACAGTGTGTTGTTTCTTGTGTCTCCGAGATATTACATTTGTTTTCCTATCCCATACAACTGTGGAAGAGATGTTAATAGAATATTTATGTTTGGAATTTGATTTACTTGGATAATTCCATAACTTTACACTTATAAAAACATTTGAATACAAAGAAATTTTACTTTTATAATACTGTCTGGTATGGCTTACCTCTGCACCTTTTGCACAGGAGATAAAAAAGAAGATGGAAGAAAGAAACTGCCCACACTGCCTTATTAAGACTTCTCTGAAACCAAGAAAGTCAGAAAACTTTGAAAGAGGTTTTTTTTGTGAGAATATCTGTAATAGAAATGTTGGACACATAAGCAACAAATGGCATATTGAATTCTAACACGGTTATGAATGTTAAATGTTCATATTTGCCTAAACTGTGCCACAACAGGAATTCAAAAGCTTCAGAGTGTTTTGATTTGATGCCTTTGAAGAAGTTTGATTCCCTGCCAGAAGAAATAGCCATGCTGTTGGTGTTTGAAAGCATCTTACTCAAAAGATAAAAGTATTTCTAAACTGTTACTTGTATATATAGGTGAACAGAGGTCCAACAATTAGTTTGGGCCTTGATAAACTTAATTTCTGTTGTGAAGCAACCTGACAACACTGAGTAGAAAGAAGAAATTGACAAAAATTATATCTTTATAAAATCTTAATAGGTTTGGATGGCTGGATATGGTTTGGATAGTTTATTTAACATATAAATGACATTTTAAACATCCCTAAAGAAGGATAAGCAAATTGTAACGTAACGTAGTGACAATCTAAATGTAAAGCAACAAACAAAAGAATTGGATGCTGGTCTGATACGTAACAAAACAAGACTGAAAATATCACCTTTTTGGAGTATAAAAAACCAATAGTTTGAACAGAAATATTCACAAAAGTAAATTCCTCTTAGCTCATGGATGAATCTGTTAATTAATGAGATATGCTTTCTATTGAATGATGTTCCTTGATTATGTCTCATACTATTTCTTCTGCTCAAATTAGCAGAGAGAGAAGCAGAATTCAGCAGGGAATCTGACCAGAGAATGCAAAAAGGCATGAGAAAGAATTTTGCGCATTCCATTATCTTTCTTTTGCTCTAAGGAGAAATGGGTTTTGCAATGAAATTCTTAAGAATTTTATTTTTCATCTGAGAGTCCTACTGTGAGCAGGAGGGATACAGTCAGAAAAGACAGGGAATAAGGAATTTTGTGTCTCCGTCCAGGCAGAAAATTGTCTGCATAGCTCCTGAAAGATCGCTATTTAACAACACAAAAATATGATAATGAAAGACCTAAGGTCACCATGTATTCATTGTAGATGCCATAGCACAAACCTCTTTAGCATAATTAATTAAATCAATTCTCTATTTGCCATTCCTACCTCAGTGGCAAATTCTCTCTCTGGTACATGTCACTGAAAGAATCATGCTCCATTGATATCCCAAGACAGACAATACATTACATGCTCTTTTGTGCATCAGGACCCCTTCCTAGTGCAGAATGCAGGAATGGTTGATATACCAATGTAACCAGTTGCTCATCGTAGAAAATTCCTCTTTCCACAGTAGGTTACATTGACAACAGCTGGCCTTTCTAACAAAGCTGGCAACTCCTTGATAACTAATTGAGTCTAGTGGGGTTAGACAGCATAGTCATCAAGGAACAACACAGGTCTGATGACTACAAGCAGTTACAGTTTCTGATTAATAAAATAAGCAGTCAGGCAAAAATTATCATTCCCTCCCACTTCAGGGAATGCTTTATTATTTTGAAAGCTATCTTGAATATAGACTGTGCTTTGGTTGTACTTTCATACTGAGTATAATCCTTTTTTATCAATTTCAAAAGTGCACCAATTGCTTTGCACATACCCATGCATACTCACACATACACATTCCTATTAATAATAGCAACATTCTTTAGAGCTAGCCAGATATTATGCACACAAAATTTTTTGTTCATCAGAAATAGCCAATTGTCAAATTCACTGTTTTAGGGAAATACTTTTCCATACAATGGCTTGTAAAAGTAAATTTTACAACTTTTTGGTTTGAATTTAGCAAATAAAAAAACACACCCCCTCTGTGTTTCTAAAACAGATTACTGCATAGTAAGCTAATAGAGGAATGAAAAGAATTTCACTGAATTTTGCATATCAATCTAAATACAGTTATTTGTAAGGGTTGAATTCATAGATATTTGTCCTGGGCTCTGATTTTCAGGTTCAAGCATGACTAACCAAGCAGAGAATTTGTAAGTACAGCCAAGCATTTCTGCTAGCTATGTCAGCAAGAGTGACATGGAATGAATTTTGGCATAACACTGTCTAATTGCTTCTTAATGTGCATTTTTCAACCATGTTGGTTATATGATTTTACAAAATAAATTAAAAATAAAACCTTCCCATTGTTTTGCTTAGGCTTTTGCAAAGACTTTTCGGTCTTTTCTACATGAAGAAATTTTTTTTAAGAAAAAAATGGGTAAGATAATAAAATATTGATAAAATCAAGGTATTGCCAGTTCTACAGAGAACATATTTACTGTTGACAATTCATTTTGATAGAAAATTTATGATCAAATTCTGGTATTTTTCATGAGACAGAAACTCATGTAATTTTTAGGTGTTTCCACACTTTATATAGATCTGAAGATGTCAAATCTGTTTTCCAGCAAAGTTAGCCATGGTTATAATCTTGAGTGTACTGAGAAGTATTTCTCATTGACTTGTCTCTTCTTAAACTTTCATTTTAAGGAATTACAGTGACTATTAACCTAGAGTTTTTGACTTCATCCTTAGTATAGAAGACTTTCATGAGTTAAAACGAAACACAGAATACCAATACTTATTTTTTTTTGTGAACTCATACCAGCGACAGAAGTGAAAGACTTTACAAGACTTTTCTCCATGTCATCTCTATTGAGTTTTTGCCCCCGACCCCACACACTATTCCTTTCAACTAGGTGCTCTGTGATCTAGGGCAGACCCAGCAGAGTAACAAGAATGGTGGTATGGGTCAGGATTCAGCAGCTAAGTGGAAATAACCTAGAGGAAACTCACCATATCTGTCTGAATTAGTCTTGCCAACAACGAGGAACACATTTGAGTTGTGTAAAATGATCATTAATATGTATCTTTATAAAATGTAGGTTAAAAAAACCCAACCCAACCCAAAATTCTTTCTATTTCCCTGATTTATCCCTCCTACACTACTTCCAGGTCAACAAAACTCTAATTTAGGTTTTGATTTTTTGTTGCAAAATTAAGTAAGGGCTTTGAGGTACTTATTTACTAGCTGTCAGAATATTGAAATTTGCTGGAAAAAAATATTAAAAAGTTGTATTCATGCCTTTTTTTCACCTCCTTGGTCCTAATGTCTGACAAGCTACAAAGGGAATCTGAGCACAGATAATAAATCTGAAGAACTTAGTTTAGGGAATTTCTTTCCTGGAAGACAGTACCAAGACAAGGTGGTAGTGGGAGCATGGTGGATGTTTACCTAGTACTGCAGGCTGCTGCTCAAGTCCAGATAAAGGAACAGACTCTACAGGGTCTACAAGGTCAACCCTCTTTAGCAAATGAGGACCAAAAGAGAAAAGGCCAGAGCCCGCATGACTGGGTCACATTCTACTTCACTTTCATCATGAGCTCCTTGGAGACAATTACAAAAACAAGGGCTATTGTAGGAAGTTTAAGATGTTACTTCCCTCCAACTGCTCAAAAACCTTCTTCTGTAGGCTTCCTCAGCAAAAGGCAACTGTAAAACCACCCCAACTGTTTCCCTGTTGTCTGTCCTAAGAGAGAGCCTTCCTCTTCTCTTCTTGATAAAGCATACTGGCTTTTAAGCCAGACATTTAACCTGAGCAGTATCTTTTTCCCTGAGGTAACACAATCATTATTTCCATGTTCTGAGAGCAAGAGCATTGGTGGCCAATCTGGTGGCATGGGGTGAGATTCCCATTTTGGACCAGTTATGGCCTTAATGAATTGCTTTTACTTCTCTGTGAATGGAAAAGGCATCAAGGCAAACATAAGGAACTGTACAATACCTGCAAAAAAAAAATCAGATAAAATTTTCATCTAGATCATCTTATAATTCCTAAAGAGCCTATAAAAATAAACCCTAAAACTTCTCCAAAAACATTCAAGCATCTCATTCAACCTTTCATTGAGCTTACCATTAGTGTTACAATCAATAATGCTAAACCCACCAAGAGGGTCAAAGAATCACAGAATGATTTGGGTTGGAAGGGACCTTAAAGATCATCTAGGGACACCTTCTACTAGACCAGGTTGCTCAAAGTCCCCTACAGACTGGCCTTGAGTGTCCCCAGTTCTTATAGGAAAACTCTCTAGCTCAGAGCAGAAAGCTGGCAAGTAGGATAACCAGAAATGAGAGCTAATTTTATCAGCCAGATTCCCTGGCAGAGTGTCATTGCCCACAATAGGTACTTTGCTTTCTACATACACCAAAGATCTGGTTTTCTCTCTTTCTGAGCTGCATTTTGAAGGGACTTTTCTACAAACTCTTTTCTCCTGATTAGTCCATAAAGGTAAATTGGGCTTCAGTACAAGTGTTTTGAAAACCAGCGTGAGGTATGCATGAGTGATCTATTTTTCATCCGATTAGGAAAAACAAGATGTGTCTCAGACTTCCTGCTGTGCCTAGAAACTACCTCCCACTTGTACTTGCATTCTTTATTAATTCAGCTGTGCTCCCTTCATTAACTCCATCCTCTTTGCAGTTCTGTGTAATTTGGTGCCATTCACAGCCCACTGACTAAATGACAAGTATGGAAAAACCTGTTTTCTGTTCAAAAACTTAATATTATAAAGAATTGTGAAATCTACATGGAGTTCTGCAATAGCTCGTTGGCAGGCAAGCCAGGGTGCCCTAGTATTCTACCTTATCTTAAAGTTTCTCTTAGAGTTTTGAGACTTCACTTTTCTCCTTGAGCTTATATTTGAAGGGTAACGAAAGAAATGTGTTACAGTATTAGTATGATGTTCTCATTCTTTCAAGATCTTCTCCTGAAATGCATATGATGAGGGGGAAGTTTACATGGGGTAAAATTTATAGACCTGTTTTCCCCATCAGACACATTTCTGTAATTCTGGACTGTCCCATAAGACTAAAAGAAACTTTGCTGATATGTCTCTGGTAAAACCCTTTGAGTGGGCTGCAGAAGAGGAGAACTTCACAGTGTTTCTTTTCATTTGCTGTAGTAAGTGCATTGGAAAACTGAAACTGACGTCAGCAATGGGACTTTTTCTATATTACCTTCCCTCTCCTGTAACACCAAACCTCACTAACTCCTTCTGTTTGGTTTGTATTGTTTTCAGCTTGTACTTCAATCTTTTGATATGTGGTCCTGAAAAAAAACATGAATGTGCAGCTTGCTATCAGAGATCGTTCTTGAGTCTTTCCCTAACATGTGTATTTCCAGCATGTGTATTTCCAACAGATTTTACATCACACCTTTTACCTGTAGGTAATAAAACCTACACAGTGTAATCTACAAAGACAAATGCCAAAGGTAAATGGACATGATTTCAAAATTAATGTGAGATCTATAGCTAGGAAAAAGCAAAATTTTTTTAGTGACTATTCTTCCCCTCAATTTCACTTTAGATAATGTATTTTTTAATAAACTAAATAAACCAATCTTTGGTACTTTTGGTACTTTTATTTGGAAAAAAAAAAAATATCATCATGTTTACTATTGCTTTTCTACTGTTTGGACAAAGCTAGCAAAGAAAATTGCATGATGTTCTGTTGTATTTGCTTTGTTCAAAAAAGTTTTCCTAGCTTTACCTAAACTGCTCATGATACTTTGGGAAATTAAAAATTATATATATCAAAAATTATGGCTCTATTTTCTCCAGTTTCATACAGTTTTTCATATCTATTATAATAGAAAAACTGATTTGCATTAACTTCATCTGGTTTGATTCCATAAAATACTATAAACACAGCGGGAAACAAACAGAAAGCAAGAAGAAAGTCAGCAGAGAAAAAATGACAATATATCAATTACCAGATTAGTTCTGAGGCATTTTCTCTCATCTCTCTGATAATCCTGGGGTGATGATAATATTTTACAATAAAGAAACTAGTAAAAACCAAATTCAATCATCTTCAGGTGTTATTGATGTTTACAGAAAGAAAATTGCTTCCAAAAGAAAAATAGACATTCCAGAATTGTACAGTATGTTTGGAGAAATTTGTCCAATTTCTTAGGCTGCATGTAACAAAACTCACACTACTTTCATTTTGCACACACACACACAAATTCTTTGGAGATTAATGGAATTTCAGATAATAGAATCTGAATATGTTTTGAGAGGATTGAAGAAACCCTTTCAGGTCTAGTCATTGGCTGAAAGACTCTTAGAACTGCATTTCACAGCCTTATTTCAATAGCAGGGGCTAATATAATTAGTCTAGCCTGGAATTAAGATTTTATCAAAAGACTTAAACCAACAGTTTGGTATAAGTACAAAGAGTATAAGTGAAAAAACCTGCAGAATTGTTTCCATAATTGTATGTCTTACAAGAAAAGGACCACAAAACAGTTTTCTGAGCATAAGGTAAAAGATGGGGGAAGCTTAGGTCTTAGTTAAAATCCATCAAAGTTTACCAGAGTCAATTAAGTTACTGTTTCCTCATTTGTACCTGGGTCCGTATTGCAGACATCCCACATTCCACTTCTTTTTTTTCTGTGACTATGGATATTCCAAGTTTCCTTGTTTTAAGCAATGTGATGCTATTTTTCAGGATCTGGTCTGCAGGCATCCTGATCCTCTCTGTGTCATGGAAGCAACACAGATAGGAGTTGACTACAGAGGGACTGGATGCCAAGTGCAGTTGGATTTGGAGACAAAAGAGAAATGATGATGTGGTTTAAGCTCAGACAGCAACTAAGCACAACGCAGACTCTGACTCATTCTCCTCTGGTGGGGAGGAGAATCAGAAAGGAAAGGTAAACCTCATGGGTTGAGATAAGGACAATTTAACGACTGAAACAAAATATAATAATTTTAATAAGAAGAACCCAAGAAAAACAAGTGACGCACAATACAGTTGGTCACCACCCACTGACCAATACCAAGCCTCTCTCAGATCTATGATAGGTTCCTCTCCCAGGTAACTCCTCCAGTTTATATATTTGGCATGGTGTACTGTAGTATGGAATAGTCTTTTAACCATTCCAGGTCACCTGTCCTGGCTATACTCCCTCCCAGCCTTTTGTGCAGCTTCTCAGTGGCAGAGCATAAGACACTGAAAAGTCCTTAGTGTAAGCACTACTCAGCAAGATCCAAAACATTAGTGTGCTATCAATATTATTTTCATACTAAATCCCAAATACAGCCTTGCACCAGCTACTAAGAAGAACTTTGTCCCAGCCAGAGACAAAGAATAGTAGAAATATCTTGGTCTCTTATCTGGAAGCAAAGGTTTCACAAACAGGCTGAGTTGGAAGTCAACCTGGTATTTTTCAGGTATAAGACAGTAAGATTTAAGGATCATCTGAAATTAGCCCAATCTCTCTACATAGACATAACTTTGAGTCACTGGTATCTGAATGCATGAGGAGAGTGCTAACTCACTCCAAGAAATCCTATGTTGTGAGTTATTTAAACATTTTAAATCATTAAAGTTCAAGGCTAAATTAGATTGAATTCTTAAGCACCATGAATTTCAAATGCTGTATAGTCCAATCACGAGGAAAGTCAAGACAAGTTTGCCACAAGAACTTCTCTGGCAATTCTGCCAAATTTTAATGGGTCTGATATAGTGGAAAGGGTTGCCAAACAGACTTCACATTTGTTTTGATGTACAGAAACCTCAGAAGTGAAGAAACTCAAAAGAGGATTTGGGGTTAACATAGAGATTCAGTTTTCCAAGCTTTGCTGAGCTGAGCAAAGTCCAGTTAAATACATCTTGTCTATTCTTTGAGACACTAATTTAGTCATTGCAATTGTATTTCAGTGCTCTTGCTCATGAGTTACACAGCATGAATGAAGAGTCACCCTTCCTTTTTGGTCAGTAAGGAGAAAGGCAAATGCCACAGTGTAACCATTAATGCAGAATGACAGCGGCAGCACTTGGAACTGTACAACAAATGCCAGACTTTTTGCCTCTTTCAAGAGAATTGTTTGTCAAAACTCAGGCAGTTTTTTGACTTTTCATAAATATCAGTCGTTGCATTTCTCCTCACCATGAAATTGTCATTTTGTGTTCTCTGATTCAAATCATTTATGACTCATTCCCTTGTTGTATGTTATACTATAATTGTAATTGTTATTTCCATTATCTGGTACATGAGTCATTTTTTTTGCAGCTATTTGCTACAAAGTATGGTTCTCACTTCTCTTAATATCTGTTTGGATCCTTGCATGTTGATGATGATCATATTTTATATTCATAGAATACAACTTATTTCCATCTTAAGCATTTAACTGAACTTTTTTTTACTATATACTAAGCAGTACAAGCATCAGTACAAGCAGTACAAGCCTACCCTGAAATTTTGTTCTGTACAGTCCTTATCCATCCACTTTCTAGGGCCATTTTGTCTGATTTGTAGCTTTGGAATTGTCTGATTTCCTGGCATCATGTCTAATGGCCACAGTTTTCTTGAAGTTACCCATCTTCCTTTTACATACAACAAACTATATAGCAGGGAGGGAAATTCTTGCCTATATTGAGTCCAGAAGGATTTTAACATTGTGGAAAATCACTTTAAGTCCAAATATCCTCATTTAATTGCCAACTGCACCTAGCTGTAAACTGTAGTTAGGAGCAGGATAATGGTATTTCCTGAATGTATCCATTCCTCATGAATCTACGCTACACCAGTCTATCATGCCGTGCTAAATTTCATATCAAAGTTGACAGATATGCTGGATGAAATCCAAGCTGAGCCAGAAGAGCAAGAAAAGATCCATGTTCAATTACAGTCCCTTTTAACTATTCAAAATAGTAAGATAGATGTATTGAGGAAGTTCTATCAAGGTTCTGTTCACATCGAAAAAGATTACCTTCACTGATGAGTGTCTCAGAGTACTCATAAGAAATCATTATGCATGCCATCACCACAACCAAGCTCAGCAAAATAAGTAAACTTGGTGTTTATTTGACCTTTTGTCTTTTGTTTGTAGACTTGTCTTTCATACAGACTCCTCTGTGCCCTCCTCATTTTCAGGTATTTATATGTTGATTTCCATCTGAACAGTATACTTCTTGTCCCTTTTTTCAAAATTGATAGTTGATTCAGGCTCTCTCCTTTCAAAATAAGGGAGCCTGAACCTAAATTTGCTCCTTTTCATGTTCTAAAGGCAGTGCCTTCTTACCCTGCACTGGTGCTTTTACTGAACACCTACTGAGGAGAGGGAAAAGGAACGCACTCAAAGTGTTCACAAGTGAAGATAAGGAAAATCATTTTCTATCCCCCAAAAGGCAAAATTGCTTAGTGCAAAAGTGCACTAAATGTCACAAGTCATGTTTTATATTTCTAGAAGAGAGGAAAGAGAAAAATAGACATGGACTGGAAGCAGTTGTCTATAGATTTTACTCCTGTATGGCATGCAGTGGGAACTAAAATTCTATCCCTTGAATTCCCTAATGAAGAAGACAGATATAATAGTGAAGGGCATACAATTACATCTAAAGAACGGATTTAATTTTTACATTTAAGAGAACACAGAATGTCAGAAGTTTCTTTATATTCTTCAGGTAGAAAATAATTTTATAATGGTAAGTACATCGTCTATATTCCTCTTAACATGTGTTTTTGAAGTATAAAAGCCATAATTACCAAGTTGGAATATAGGCATATTACTTCTATGCTGCAATTTCAGAAATATAATACATTCATATCATAAGGATAGTCAGTATATATTTTCCAGCTTTAGATTTATAAGGTTGAGTTAAGTTTTGCAGAAAGCAGCAGTACGCAGTGATTCTTTATTATTATTTTCACATGCTAGAAAGATGATATCTAGAAATTTATGTCCAATGGAACTGAAATTATATTTGGCCCACTGATTCCTCCTTTTTCTCCAATTCTTTCCACTTTTTCTTGTGTCTCTTTCCCTGCTTGAATAAAAATGGATAACATATCTGAATTCAGCTGGGTTTTGAGCTGTATTAGTCCAGTCAAATGTAAATGAAAATGGTTTTCATACCTAGACAAAAGGGCTACAAACTGAATTAAAGATCATGCTTCCTCAGTGAAAGTGAATCTACAAACATTTGCCAAACTGTATGCTATAAAACATGAACAAAGTAGTTAATAATAAAAATTAAAAAATCTTTTGGTATCTGAAAGAAAGTACTCATGTCCTGAGGGAGTACCGTATTATAGATATCTGAGAATAGCACTGTCTTGTATTTTTCCAACTTCTTTCTGGATTTGTATTTAAAACCAAAATGATCCCAAAAGACATTTGTATCTGCTAGCTAGTTAGTTCTTATTACTACAGCTTTTACAGAAGTACTATATCCTGTGATTACAGACAAAAAGCAACACGTTCAGTCCAAATGAATTTTAAAGGCTCTTTTACAGAACATCTCTCAGTAACAGAAGTACCTGGTATGTGTTGCTTGTAGTACTCCATAGTTCCCATATTTTTTTACCATGCTATGGATTGCACATATATTTTCTACTTTGCCCCACACTGAAAAAGTTGGACACTTTGAAGGAAAGAGAATTAATTGCACTTCACAATCAGAAGGTCATTTAAACACACCAAGATATTTTTAATTTTGCAAAACATTTATATTATGGACTTTTTTTTATTTCCCTGATTTTTGATTCTACTAATAATTTATTTATAGCTACTTGCCTATTTATGTTATCTAATGATTTATTAGGCATTCACACAATGAGAAACTTTGTATGTTTTAAGATGTTGACAGATATACAAACTTTTCTAAGAAAGAACTGAAAAGGATGGACAGAGACTGGAAGCCTGATATGGACTAAGAGTTTGCTACTGAACCTTACTAAATAAACAACAAGGTTGCAGACCTTGCTTGCTCAAGACCTTGTAAAGCAGGAGACAACAGAAGAACCACTCTGTTTTACATGGAGTAAGAAACTTGTCAAAGCAGCAAGGGACATTTTTCAGAGACATTACAGAATACATTACTACCCAGATGTAAGGAAATGTTCATTTTAAGCCTTCTCCATGCCTTTTTATTATTATTTTTCCATATAAACTTGTGGTTTTGTAGAGAAGAAAAACAGTGTACCAGATTGCAGCACTAGTCCAAAAGAACTTTTTCACCTACAAGTTGAAGACATTTGACTTGCAAAGAGCAACACGTCATGTAACCAATGCGTTCAAAATAAACACTCAAAAAGAAAAAGAAAACCATACAAGTTCAAACTAAATTAAACATATCCCTGAAGAGTATCATGAGATCTGATCTAGTTTACCTAAACATGCTAAGCCATCTTAAAAGGGAGAGATGGCAAATTCCAGTCATTTTTCAGTCAAATTTCTCCATTTCCCCTTGCTCAGCCCCCTTCAAAATATTTGTTTTAATCAAAATTAAGTATTTTCACTTTCACACTTTTTTAAATGCTGTTGTGGTTCAAGCTGAACCAGATCCATTCTCCATGTAAACTAATACACAGATGATGAAAGGTTGCAATATGACTGATATGAGAGGAAAAGAAATAGGGGAACATCGTCAGGAATTATTTGGATGAAAGAAGAAGGAGCAGGGACAGAAGCAATTTGAGAGGAAGATCAAAGTTGATTCTGGGTCATTAACTTCCATTAGTAACATGTATTGCTTAAAACCTTTTTCTGCTTTGTTTGCAAACATATAGTTTTATTGCTGCATATTTCTTTCTTTTTGCTTCACCTTCTCTTCCTGAAGGTTTTATAGCTTTCTGGAACTTAGAATCAATTTTTGCTATAATGAAACTTCTTTTAAATTTATTAAAACACTCAGAACTCTAATATAAGGAGAGTGAGTGAAAGCTCAAAAGTGGAGAAATGGAATTAGTCTACAGGGGCAAACCTAACACAGGTACTACTATAATTTTGTAAAATCCAAGTGGGAGGTTTTCCACTTCCAGGTAGTCTTTATTGTCATATTTCACAGCTTAAAGGATATTTGGAAGTGCTTTGGAGAGACCAAACTGCCATGAAGAAGGAATAATTGAATTACAAAAGGAAGAAAGAGCAAAAAGAAAAAGCTGGGTGAGGATATAACACTAAGAAACCAAGTACCGTCTTCTTGTTTTACACCAGTAGTTTACTTGGGCTGCTTATTTCATAAAAGTTAATGAAATTGTATTTCTCCCTTATTCCCCCTTTCCCTGCTACCAATAAATAAATAAACAAAGACACACACCTGTATATGTAATTATATATAACAACCTCTCTCTCTCTCTCTCTCTCTCTATATATATATATATATATATATAAAACTATATAACTCATCCATCAGAGAGGCAAAAAAACCCCAGCCAAAATACTTTATTTCCCTTTGAAAAACCTTGAGAAGTGAGGAAGTTGTAGGACCATTAAGATCACATTCTTTCTTTTCCAATGGGCAGCAATATAGAACAGACTTAGTAGAGAGCCTTTCACTGCAGCTATGCCTTTGATCTTAGAGTCATATTTTGTTTATTTTTGTTTGCTTTACTTATGTTTGAGGCAGGTTTGGAGCATTTCTGCCTGAAGTAAAAAAAAGTAGGCCTGCTTGTGTCACTGTTCATGCTGAGCACTGGTAAGTCTGACTTGGAAGAATGTACATAAGTCCTTTTGGAGATGAAATATTTGTCTAGTGCTCAGTATCCAGGGATATCAAATTCATTCTTTTGAGGCTCTTACTTTGCTTTTAAAACAGGAACTGGTAATAACTGAAGGCCCAATAAAATTCTGGGCAACATAGGGCTGCTTGGGAGATGCCTACTTCATGCAGACTTTTGGGAAGACTCCTCAGGAAGAGTGCACATGTGTGTTTAATCTCTTGATTGCTTTTTCATACGCATATGACCAGTCATGAGTATGCAACTAAGTCTTCACCTCTTTACCTTTTGCATTGTGTAACCGGTTGAAATTGGCCAAATGCTAATTTCCCAAAGGGCCCAGAACAGAAGCCCCCAGACCCCTCCCGACCACGGGGTGGGGGGGGAAGTGAGGGAAGAAAACCACGGACCCAAACTTCAGTAGGACTAAAGCAGTTTTATATATATAGAGAGAGAGAGATAGAGAGAGAGAGAGAGAAAGAGGGAAGAAAAGGAAAACAACAAGTTTTCACTTCCCTCTTATCCAAAAAATTGTTTCCTGAAATCTCAGGACCCCTTCCTCCCGACTGGGTAATCAGCAGGTCGGTGCCTCGGCCCACTCCCACCGAAGAGCGACCGCAGGGAGTTTCTCTGCCCTCCAGCCCTCTCGGAAGAAGAAGTGTCCCACTGACTTCCGACTCTGCCCTTTATATCTTTGCTTACGTAAAGAAATGAGATGGAATACTTCCTTAGTTATGACCTTAGTTACCAGGAAGGTAAACTAAAACCACTAGACATTGCCCTGTTTTTCTATTATTATTTTTAATTGAAAAACTAAATGCAAGGATCCTGTGTAAGGATATGTGGGGAGCAAAATCTTCTTGTATGGGAAGGATGAAGACAGACTGTAAGTATTTATGAGATCCAAATTAAGGAAGGCACTCCAACAGGAAAGAAAGGTGCTCTCTACAATTAGCTTCTATGTCATATTTTCTCTTTGAAAAAGCCTTGGTGGTTACTGGCAATTTCTTTCTTTGTACCAATTCTTGTTTAGTGTGAAAATTAGTTTAGACCATTCTTAAAAATAGACACTACTCTGTAATTTCAAATTCTCAAAAGGTTACCCAAGTTGTAATCAAACTTGCAAATAAATTCATACCAAGAATGGAAAATTTCGGGTCCCAAGTATTTGTGTTTCAGGAAGTTAGGAGTAACCCAAACCAGAATTCTATTATAAGTAAAAGACAGTGTTCTGAAATGTAAATCACATAAAAATGTCTTCATTATAATTTAACTATTTTATTTATTTCAAAGAGCAAGAATCTATTTAACTCTGACCCTTTAAGGGATAGTGATGCTCTTCAGAAGAGTACACAGGGGCAAACAAGAGTATTCACATTGACCAAATTCTACAGTCGAGGCAGGTTCTTATTCAGGTATGTATTCAACAACAGCCTTATTAAACAACAACCACTAAAAAGAAAATTTCAACCACTCCTTGTGAAAATCCAAGCTGCTGTTACAGAAAATACTAAATAATTTAGGAGTCTGAGCGAATATAACTGACTCCTTTTTAAGTCTGGAAAGCAATTGGTTTTTTTCCTGTAGTAGTGTATCTGGGATATCTCAGAAGACTACAGCATTCTCAATCACATCAAGCAGTATTCTCCACACCTAACTGGAGATTTTCTCCCAGCCATCCTCAAAAGTCTGTGTTGCTGCTACGGCCTTCTGTTAGCACAAATCCCATAGACCTCATTTTTCAGGACAGTTACCACAGTCATCTTGACTGTAACATGAACATCATGCATATGTGTAACTTAGTTCTCCAGAATGTTCATGAAGGGAATAAATGCACTCACAAATACCACTAAGAGCCTGAAATATTCACAGGTTGATCCAGAATTCATCTAGAATTCTATGCTGTAGCCTCTTCCTCTGGACAATCACAAATTGTCCCTTACACAATTGTTCCTTCCAGAAACACATGCTTAGTCACTAAAGACTGATATCCTATTCTGAAATCACACCCAAGAAATTTAATTTGTGTACCTTGATGAGCTCACTGTCTGCCTTTATGACTATAGTTATTCAAGTGTATGTGTTCCGAAATCTGTCTATAAGGCAGCAGATATTTATGTCTAAACAGAAAAAAATTTGTGGACTTTTTCAAGGGTTTGGGGCTGAAGAGGTTTTAGGGCAACCATGAATGTTTCTCAGACTTTTTCAAAAAGTTTTGAAATAATCATATCAGAGAACAGGTCATGCACAACTACTGCATACAAAAGTGAATTCACTGTCATTGTTTATACTCAAATTCTTGAGAAAGTCAAGCCAGCTGCAGCTGCTGATAACTCCTGAATATTCATGTTGTTCAATGGGTGATTTGGAGCCTGGCAAAACCAAACAATGAATCTGTCACAAACAAAATGAAATAAATAAAAGCTAATTCTTGCACACAGTTGTCTGCTATGCATCTTTGAATTCAGATAGAGGAGAATAGTACAGTCCTTTAAATACGGTGGGGTTTCTTTAAATCAAAATCTTAAAGCATAGTGAAATACTGAGTGTGCTTTGAAATTTATATAAGTGACTAAGTAATATATGAATTATCTACATGTTTTGTTTTTCCTAGATAGCAATGAAATATGTTCTGCACAGAGTGCTGGTAGTATATAAGAACAGTAATAACCGCAGTGAGATTTTTGGTTCTATAGAAAGCACTATCTGGACAGACTGGTAAGTTTAGGAAGCCTTTTGGAGCTGAAGGCAATTGTCCTGTGTTTGTACAGCACAGCAAAATCCCAATTCATGAGCACTGTGAGGCACTTCCATACATGCTCACAAATCATAGCAGCGGTTAAATGAAAGACTACAGAGTATCCATATTTCTGCTTTAGAAGCATCTATATGATGTGACAACAAGGTATAAACCATTTTCCTTTCAGTACTCTGGAATATTTTACAGGGGAAACAGAAACACAAAAAAACCCCAAAAACCAACACAATAAACCCCACAAGAAATAAGCTATATCTTTAACAAAAAAAAAAAAACACATGAAAAACAAAAAAAACATAAAAACCCAACAAACAACAACAAAAAATCCCCCAAAAAACCCAAAAAACCCCAAACCCCAACAAAGAAACCAAAAAACCCTGTCCAATCAACCAGAAAAAAAGCCCCACATAATGTTTTGACTTGCACAGTCTGAAGTGATTGGTGTGATTGGCACTGTACCACGTTGTCCTGGATACTTTATTATGAAGGACCCTTTTATTCATAACTGGTGTTGTTACTCTGGCAGTTTTCTCAGTTCATCTAATTAAAAATAACTCGTTTTTTTCATGAGCTACTGTTTTTCATTAATTCTTGCTAAGCTGACTGAATTGACTCTCTCAAGACTTGAAAAATGGATAATATAACACAGACTTACATGAAAACTAGTGGGTCCCTTCCAGGGAATCAAACGTAAACATCCATGGAAAGATGCCTTCTTTTTCTCCATATATAAACCTCTATTAACATCTGAATCCCCTCAGTAAAGTTGTCTACCCTGACTATTTACTCTGGGGACACAGAAGCAGGCTTTGAATCTAAAGTCCAGCTGTGACAGGGAATGTTTGCAGACCCTGGGGAGCTGTGACAGCCACTATGTGTGTGTATCTAACCACAACATAGCTGTATGAGAGCATCTGTGGACATGAAAAGTTGTCAGCTGTAGACACCTCTTGGGGGATGTGTGATATTCCCACAACTCTTGACTGGATAGGCAGCAGGTATGGCAAGGGGAACACAGAGTCCAGAGCTTCATTTATTGGTGCCCTTTGCACACGTGAAACACACACTTGTGACTTAGAGACCACCTGGTGCTCAGGTAGTATTTGGGGAGTAGCTGTACTAAATCACCATTAGGTCACCTAAAACAGCACTGGACACCTATATGTGCAAAAGAGAACAGAAATCCAAGTAACAATGAGATGATGCAGGAATTTCCCTTCTCTCATTTGTATTTTCTTAGGGTGCAATTAAGTAATAAAATAACTGAAGTTAAAAGCAGTCATCACATAGAGGCCTCCTTTAGCAACTTGGATCACCTATTAAATGACCATATAGACATCAGGAATATGAAATAAATCTTCAGAAAAATTCCTGCATTAACAGCTACAGTAGATCTACCAGTGTAGCAAACACAAGGAAGAATATTTACTTTATCTGCCTTTTTTTTTGTATAAAATTACATCTTCCCTTTTCACTTAGTCCCCACAGTTAAATTTACCAACAAATATTTGCACTGTTTTTCATTAATTCTTTATGCAGTCTAGTTCATTGTGTTAGCTTGTTCTCAAACTCTTCATATTTTTTTTTATTTGAATAATTTTGTACAAAACTGGCACTGTACAAGTCAAGCATTCATTATAATAATTGCTTGAATAGTTTGGATTTCTTATTAATCAGACAGTAAATGAAAGAAATGAAAGGAGCTGCTTGAAAGATATGGAACCCTTGAAAAAAGAAGAAAAGGGGGAAAAAAAGGGTTGACCTTCTAAGATCCAGTTCTTAAATTTTCTGCATACAAAACATTAAGTGGATTCCAGAGGTGAAACTGGATCTTGCTATAATGAAATGTAAAACTTCTCTTGATACCAGTACAGAGAAAATCTTATAAGACAGGAAATGTAATATCAGGCTCTGTGAACACTGACTGCTTTGATTATAATAAGAAAAGGAATTTCAGCTTCCAGTCTATATAGATATCTGTTACAACCTCAAAGGTGGCATTGAGCTTGAACTGAATGGTCAGCCAGGACTAAAATCTCTCATTTGTTACATATCAGTGATTTAAGTTTATAATTCATAATGTTACAGTAAAAATCCATAGAATGAACAAATGATTTTTCTAACTATCCAGCTGCTTTTTTTTTTTTTTAGGTTTACTAACTCTTACAAATTATCCTTTTACTTGGTCCCAGGCATCTTCTTTGCCACTTCCCAATAACAAGTGCTTATGCGTTCACCCAAATGTAAAGACAGCAACAGATGCTTACAGGAGATGTTAATGTTTATTTGTTCTGTGCTGTGACTGTGTGATTCTGTATTTTGAAACTTATCAGTCTTCTTTGGAGCTCACTCTATCTTTTATGTTATGATGCATTCATAGCCCCTGTTTGTAAGAGAAATAATCAGAAGACTGAAAATGTGTTTCCAATAACCCTGATCTACCTTAAAAATTGCCTTAGTCACTGCCTCTGCTAGTACAGCTGTCTCCCTGACTTCACTGGCCACACATAGCAGAATGCTCTGCCTAAGTGGTAAGATACCTTGAACTTTAACTTCTTTGCAAAAGTTCTCAGAGGTGAATGGAGAAGGAAGGTCACTCTACTTAAGGTGTTGAAGAATGCCAAGACCAGCCTGACTCATCTATCCCAAAGTTAAACATTCTGAGGACGTGAAGAACAATTCCTGACAGAATCTGGAACTAGTGAGCATGTTGCAGGCAAGATTCCTGATAAAAAAACCTAACAAGTGATAGTACGGATAACTTATCTACAGATGCTGAGCTAAAGGCTGCACAGCTAACCCAGAAACATGACTGACAACCACTTTATACTGTAAAAGATGAGCCTCATTTTCTAACACCCTGCTTCTTGGAGTGTGTGTGAAGCTTTCTCCCTCTAGCTGGGACACTCCTTTAAGGCTTGCATGGAAGAGATTTGCCCAGACATTGGTATGGGTGCATAACATTAATCTCTGCAATGATATTTTGCTAGATTTAATATCATTGCTTCCATATTGCTTCAATAAATAGTGCACTTTATTAGTAGTTTTAATAATCTATGTTGTGCAGTAAATCTGATTAAAGTCTTCTAGTCTAATTATTATCATTATCACCATCATTATAAATTTAAATTATTTTATTACTATAAAAAAATTTAGTTGGCCATCCTGAACCCTGAAGGACAAAGTTGTATAAAGGCTCAATTACACCTATATAACCCTTTAGACACAAATTGTTGACCAAATCTGGGACTAGAATTGGATGCAGCCACGCCTAGACTCCTTTCTGAGGAGTTTAGAAAGCAAGGCGGCCCTTTTTGAACCGCTTGACTCAATGGGAAGGTCTCCCTGAAAAACTTTGTTTTAAAAGTTTCCATTCTGCCTGGGGCATNTTACCTCTAAACCAGTACATCTGTGTACCATCCAAAGGCAGGCAACCAGGGCAGTAACTTAAATGTCTATCAGGATCACATCCAGAATGGTCTTCCTGGCTCCCCAGATGCCTTCCCACCAGTCACAAAGAGTCATGGTGGGAAGACTTCACAGTGAAATGGCTATTCTCTATGCTGTGAATTCCCAGAAAGTGCTAGACTGAATGCAAGACCAATGTATCCTCTTAGGGGTTTGATTTTGCTGGGGGAAAAAAAAAAACCATTTGACCAACTGCCTATAGTAAGCCAAAACCAAGATTTCTGTGAAAACTTACATAGACTCTGCAACAACAGAACATGGGTGAAAGAAGGGCTGCATGCAAGGAAGATGTTATATGATTTTTTATGTGTGGGTTAATGTACTCTGCAGGGCTAGATATTCAGCATGCTGCATGTGCTAGTGGCACAACCAGAAAAGAACCATTCTAGAGTTCCTCAAAACTGTTGGAAAGGGAGGAAAAAAACCCCAAACCCTAGGGGATGTTTTGTTTATCTACACAGGATTTTTTTTTTGTCATGCCTCTCTTGCATTATATATGCATCAGTTTCTAATAAATGAAATAGACTGGTTATAACAGGAATCCCAGATTCCTATAAATGCCAAGCTGACACTGTGGTCAAAGAATCAACTGATGAGGTTCTAGTTGTAAAGGATGGAAAGAAAGCTCCCACCACTCTGTAACATCAAAGGAAAACACCTGAAACCTTAGTGAACCAGAATCTGCATTACACAGGAATTTTATGAAGGTAGGGGCATTTCAAAGGTTTAACAAAACAAGACAATGATATGGTAAAGCATAGAATTAAACTCTGGTGAAAGTTCATGTCTATNTGGTCTTCCTGGCTCCCCAGATGCCTTCCCACCAGTCACAAAGAGTCATGGTGGGAAGACTTCACAGTGAAATGGCTATTCTCTATGCTGTGAATTCCCAGAAAGTGCTAGACTGAATGCAAGACCAATGTATCCTCTTAGGGGTTTGATTTTGCTGGGGGAAAAAAAAAAACCATTTGACCAACTGCCTATAGTAAGCCAAAACCAAGATTTCTGTGAAAACTTACATAGACTCTGCAACAACAGAACATGGGTGAAAGAAGGGCTGCATGCAAGGAAGATGTTATATGATTTTTTATGTGTGGGTTAATGTACTCTGCAGGGCTAGATATTCAGCATGCTGCATGTGCTAGTGGCACAACCAGAAAAGAACCATTCTAGAGTTCCTCAAAACTGTTGGAAAGGGAGGAAAAAAACCCCAAACCCTAGGGGATGTTTTGTTTATCTACACAGGATTTTTTTTTTGTCATGCCTCTCTTGCATTATATATGCATCAGTTTCTAATAAATGAAATAGACTGGTTATAACAGGAATCCCAGATTCCTATAAATGCCAAGCTGACACTGTGGTCAAAGAATCAACTGATGAGGTTCTAGTTGTAAAGGATGGAAAGAAAGCTCCCACCACTCTGTAACATCAAAGGAAAACACCTGAAACCTTAGTGAACCAGAATCTGCATTACACAGGAATTTTATGAAGGTAGGGGCATTTCAAAGGTTTAACAAAACAAGACAATGATATGGTAAAGCATAGAATTAAACTCTGGTGAAAGTTCATGTCTATTTTTACATTCAGTTTGAAATAAGAATATTAAAAATCATGCACTACATAATACTCTATACAGAATAATTTGGAAAAAATTAACTTAGATAAATTGAGAAGCAAATCAATATCTCTTCTAGGGTCAATTCTTTCTGTTCCTAGTAACTTCCTGCAACTCTTAGTTCATGTTCAGAATACCTATTTCTTTGTTTTCAGCTCTAAATTACATTTTAATGTGCATACACATGCTCCTTAATGTCAGGTATCAATACAAGCCCAGACCTTGGGCTACTGTATCAAGCTCCAAATGAAAGCTACATGCAGAAAAGAAATAGGGAAATAAAAAGGAAATTTAAGGTGGGGTTTATGTAAAGTGTCCCATACAAACAGACACACACCCCAGTTCTAAAGCTGGAAATGAACACCAGATCTTTGTACTAGTTTATTATCTGCTGTGTAAATTCTATTACATCAAGAAAACAATACCCTGAATTTAATTTCACAATGGTCATACTTCCTCTTCACCGTTTGGCCAAAGCTATACCAAGAGTGATTTCCACAGAGGCTCCATGCCTCTTTATGATTTTAACTTGTAAAAAAATGTCAAGCCTGGCAGCACAAAGTAACTATATTACAGCAAGAATCAACCCAAAAGCTCTTCAATTTTTAGTGCACCAGGATTCTTAAAAAATATGCACATGTGCAAAACTGATTAAGTACAGTCCTTTGTATTGGAATTTTGGCTATAGTGAATATAGCTTCTCAGTGTAGAGGGGTGCTCAGTGTTTCAATCAGTCTTTGCTTTCAATTTATTTATTTTTTTTAAACCATATTCTATCAGTGAATATTCATCACAATTTCCACTTGGATTTACCTTTGACATTTCACAGGATTCCCTTTCCCTTCTGGGTAGTGATAAGATGACTGTAAGGCTACAATAGACTGCATAAAATTTTTATGTAGGTTTCCAATTAGAATGGAAAAAAATCCCCTTCATTTGAAAAATTAATTCTTCTCATACATATGCTTATAAATCAGAGTAATGCAACTTCTTCTTAAGCAAAGAAAGAAACAAACAAACCAATCAATCAATAAAACTACAAAAATATTATTTAAGATGGAAGAAACCTGGAGCTCACACTGTATGGTCTAATCTGTGTCTGACATGTTCTGATTTTGAAAATGAAACATAAAAATCCTGAACTTATTTACAGGCGGTGACTCTGAGACACGTTGAAAAATGCTTAGGTTTAAGACGTGTGTTTTTTGGGCATCTGTCATAGCTATCACCACCTGTCGATACCTTCACTTGGTTGCTTTGAGAGTGAGTACAAAGACACACTAGCTGAACATTGCAAGGTCAGCAGCCTGGGGAGTGATGAACTAATGTTGCTTAACAGGATTTTGAATTCTTAAGTTATTCTATTATTATTGGTAAGATTCCCAGGATGTTTCTCTAGTGAATATGTCAGAAATTCTTCTGATAAGCATCACCATACCAGAGGGTTTTAGTCTGTGAGTTTGGCACCAGGTGGGCTTTTGTAGCTGAGTAAAAAGTCTTATGCTTATTTAAAACATTTTTTTTCTCTAATCTCCTGAAGCTTACAAAACAGACATTCAGTACGAAATTCACCCTATATTTACCCTGAGGCATACTTTCTTCTTAATATTTTGATTAATTTAGGTTTTGCATATCACTGCAATTTCAGAAAAAAATGTTTAGGTCATATAGAGTGGAGGAAGGAAACAACTCTGGCTTGGATACACCATGAAGAAAATCCAAATTTTAAAAATTAATAGAAGTATTTATTTCTTCTCAGTCCCTTGATTTGTATCTCTTGTTCCCTTAAGAACCAGAGGAAAGAGATGAAAAATCTAAGCATCACCTCTGACTTCTTTTGCATATCTACTACTCTTAGACAACAGTGACATTTTCCGAGTCTCTGCCTATTTATATCTTTTATAGCATTCAACTATGGATGCCAACAAATTCTGCAGTTATCATGTAGATATACAACAGATATAGAAAAAATGTGAACAAGAGAATGAGGTACTTGTAGAGAGGGACTTAGAGATATGAAAAGGATTGAAAAATGAGAAAAAATTTTATTCAAGTAAGGTTTTTGAAAGAAATGTGGTCTTGTTTACAAAAAAAAAAGGTTATTTTTCACCAGCTCTGAAAAAACAGCATGACCAAAAGGTGTACTTGTTTCTATTTTGCCTTATAGCCTTTGTAGATTTACATTGGTCAAGGGCAGCAGAGATAAAATAACACAAGTACTTTTATGACTAGAATGAGTCTCACAAGAGAGACCAAACAACTCACTTTCCCTCTTATTCACTGCTAATTCCTTGCTCCAGCCTTAAACTGTACTTCAGTAGCATTTATCAAATAACCTAGAAACCGAATATTGCCTGATTTACCATGCTTAGTTGTTTTATTTCTTATTTTACAAGAACCAATATTCTAAAGCATGGTGCCATAGAATTGTAACAAGAGAGTGACTTTTGAATGTCAATTTTTCTTGACTGATGTTGGAGGACAACTGTGTATTATACTGTCTTTGATACAGTTCATACTAGAGTGAAATAGCCATTGATTTTCAAGGACAGTTGAATACTTCCTTTTTGCAGCAAGGTGGGCAGTGCTTCAACTACCAAACCTCTACACGTGGTGTTTCTCTATATGCAATAAATACAGTATCTTCCTGTCATTGTTCCTCTTAAATAAGAATAAATCCTCTTGTAATCAGTTCATTTAAATTTGAAGTGGGGCAATACAGAGATTTATAGCTAAAGAAAATCCATTCATACTGAAAATGTTAAGAGTGAGCTAAAGTAGCTGGAATCTCTCACAATGCATCTTGAGACCAAATGGCTTCCCTGCAAATCCCAGAGAAATGTTTGAATTCTTTAACAGATATTTGCAATAAATTTGTTTCAATACAGATGGGTGTTTCTATGCCTTGTAAGGTCTCTGATGAAAGGACATCTAATATGATAGGGCTCTGAAACAGAATATCACCTAGGTTGTGTAAGAACAGATTCTTTAACTTACTACAGAGAGAACCTCATTTCCAAAAAGTTAAAAGGGGAAACATTGACAATACATAGAGAAACTGTGCTTGGGAAGTTCATGGAATGAGATGATGAGTTCTGTCAAGTTTCTAAGGTCCCATAACTTCATAATGCTATATTAGATGTTATATCTGTCATTAATGAAGCTTTTGGTTTGGGGGTATTTTATAATTTCATCAAAAAAATAAAATCTTTGCTGTTTTCCCTTACAAAATGAATGCTTCTTATTTAAAGTGGTATGTGATGGAGCTGGGATGGAGTTATGTTGGTATTAACATTCTAATAGAAAAAACAATGTTCTTATTAGAACAGGATGTGCTACATAACTCATGTCAAAATAACTACCACTGAAACAGTTGTAGGAGCATATGAGAATTTAAATCCAACTATTAAAGCAAGATGTAATTCAGTCATTAAATTGAAGCCTGAATGCTATTACTGCCCTCTCAAGAGTCAAATGCCAACTGTGGAAGGTCCTCATCTTTCAGCAGCATCTGGCTGCTTGGCAAGGTTTGTAGGCAGCCATGAGAGTGGATCTTGGGACCGTCATGTAGTTAAAATGCTGAAGGCTGTGCTGCCTTGTTGACCTGGATGGCATTTTCATTTGATTCATTTCTATTCGTGTAATTGTCTTTGTCTATGAAAAGGTTTCCAGATAAGATTAGAGTGATAATGTCAAATTTTCTCATCTCAAATCATGGCTATACTTATCTTTTGTTCATTCTGCAAAAAAAAAAATTATTTTCTTCATAATTTTTTCCCTTTTTTTCACTACCAATGAACTCCGAATGTCAGTGTTTCTCACACTACAACTTTTATTCATGCATGACAATTCCTCTTTCATCTTCTTTTAGACTTTCTCAGTGCGTCTCTTTCCAGCCTCTTTCCTGTGGTTCAGCTTTAGTAAATAAATATGAAGAGTTTGTCAGAAAAAAAATCAAAAGATGGGGTGAGTTTTTGTTGTGTTTTTTTTGTTTCTTTGTTTGGGGTGTTTTTGTTTTTGTTGTTTTGGTTTTGGTTTTTGTTTGGTTTCTTTTTTTTTTAATCTACATCCTAAACAGATACTCTTGTGATCTCCAGTAAATCTGGGACCCAAAGAATTCAAACATGTCTATCTCAATATATTTAAATATTTCTTTTTAAATATTTCCATTAAATTAAGTATGAATTTTCCACCGAAGAAATTTCTATATATGTCATACTTTTAAATATGCTGAGATGAAAGCATCTATTGTCCGTACCTACTCAGATATTCTCTTTCTGGAACATGTTAATAAAGATTTGTTGTACCCATTTACTACATGGATTCCAGGAGAGCCCTAAGGTATCTTCAAAGGCCATGGCCCTTACGTGATAGGGCTTTTTACAAAACTCAGACACAAAACCTCAGAGACAGTAACACAACATTCAGTTAGTTCATCACTACCACAGTTTGAAGTTTAGATCATGCTTGTTTTCCTGAGGACACAGTTACCTAGGTGCCTACATTTTTTATTTGACCCTAAGATAAATATCTCTGACTCTAAGGTACAGAAGAAAGAATTCTTGGGACCAAGTTTAACAGCATAAACTTAATTTACTCCTAACTGTCAGGACCCTTACCCTTACCTCTTCGTATCTAAATTGCAAAGACACATTAGCTCTGTGACCCTCTTGAAGAGAGGCATGCAGCAGCAGCCAGAAAATGCAGAGGGCTCTGCTCCCCCGTTTCCAGGACAGTGGGACAACTCAGGGTAGTGTCAGCTACCTAGTGTCTCTACCACTGGGAGAGCAAAGGAAGGAGGATGCCCTTCTCTCTCTGATGCTGTCTGCCATGATGTGAAAAAATCAAACCTTAAGAAAAAGAATGACGTAAAAGGAGAGAAACAAGGAAATAAAATCACCAATTATCACAGTATATTTTTTATGTAGAAGTACCCAGTTTTGCCCCTCCTTTTCATTATCCTTCCTCTTCACCTCAGAATTCATTATGTTAACAAGCTGATCCTCAGTGGCATTTGTTAAGTAAGGCTGAGATTTTCAATACTACCTACAGGATTAGTTAACAGAAATTGAGTGTGTAATTCCCCTTTGAAAATTCTATCCTTACACTTTTCCCTCTAAGAGTTTACAAATCCCATGAAGTTAATGAGTCAGAATCACTTCATTATGAAAAACATGCTATTTCATTACAAAACTGCTGATTTGTGAGCAAACTTTAAAATTCTCTTACCTGATTTAAAGACATTGCTTCCACAAATTCATCCCTTCTATGTAATCTTTACTTCTGCAGAGGGATGTGACTTTTTTTCATACTTGATGAAAACACAGCTTTCACCAGTTTAGAAGACAAATCAGCATATTAATGTGTTAGGGGGGCACTCAGCACGTCACTCACTCAGCAAAGTTCAGAAGTACTGGAACTGAAATAATATCACTTCATCAGAGTAGTCCATCGCTGACAATATTTACCCTTCCAATATTTTGACTTTCTTTAGAGTAACCTGAAAATGTTTTAATATAAGCAGCTTACCTAAGAGTCTTTATAAGCAGGAAGCAATATACAGGTATTATAAACTTAGTAGCAAACAAATTCATAGCACATGCATTTCAGAACACACATTTTGCTGAAGTATTAAAAAAAATATTGCCTTTAATCTTAAAATTAGATTGAGGTTTAAATTCTAGACCCTGTTCACAGCTGTCATTCTCAATAGACTTGTTCACATAAAAATATATTTGTTAATGAAAGTGAAACTAAGAATCTCCAAGAAATTATGATATTTGACTTCATGGTATCACAGAACATTTTAAATTTAGTATCATGGAAGCAAGGGAATGTAGAGTTCTGTAGTTCCCTGGGTCCTCCTTCTTGCCCTTTTGAAGACTGGGTGACATATGCTTTCTTCCAGTCCTCAGCTACCTCTCCTGACTGTTATGAACTTTAAAGACGATTCAGAATGGGCTAGCAATGATGTTCATCAGTTCCCTCAACACTTGTGTTTGCATCCTGTCAGGTCCCACGGACCTGCGGATGTCAGGTTGGACTAAATGGTCTCTAATGAAATCCTTTCCAGCCAAGAGAACAGGATCAAATTAGGTTTGTGGACAGCATTAATTTAGGTATTTTCTTACTGCTGATTGATCATTTAACATCCTCTATATTCATATAGATATTCCATATGACTCTGAGATTAGCTCAGTTGGTTAGAGCAGGGTGCTAATAATGCTAAGGTTTGATCCTCATATTGGCCACTCACTCAAGAGTTGGACTTCATGAGGTGGGTTCCTTCTGTTGCCTTAAGGAAGGGGGAAAAAACCTTTCCAAGACAACTTTATATGGGTAAAGCAGAGAAGAGTTCTTTACTTATAGGGTTTTGGGGTACAGAATATAAAGGAGTATAAAAGAGTATATAAAGTATAAAACAGTACAACACGTGTTGATAAGTAACAGATAGAAAAGACCGGTGCTAGGATGAACTCATGGCCTCAGGAATACCATAGCTCTTCTCTAAGCACCACCGCTTCAAAACATGCAGAGTAAATTAATCCGAAAGACGTCTCTTTCATTTAATACCCGGCTGTTTCCAGCCACCCTGAGCCACTCTGCTATGCCTTACCGAAGCAAACAAGGGACAACCCGTCCCTCCCAGGTGAAAAACCCCTTTCACCTAANTGTCCATGCCCAGAACTTCCCTTGGTTCCGCCTCATGGCATGCCTCTCCTAGAATTGAGTTGGAGGTCTTAAGACCCCTTTCCCTTATTGGAGCTTCTCCAAGGTTGCTGGGCTTTGCTTTCTTGTTTTGACTAACATGGTATCTAGTTGCCTTAGCTCTGGTATATGTTTTCCTTTTGCAGTGTTCCAGCTATTATCTGACCCTGAAGACAGCTAACACAGGGTTAGAGGTTGCACGCTATGCTGTATGTGAGAAGTATACCTAGAAGTATAACAATCTACAAATTCATGAAAGGCCTATGGCAACATTTCCAACTCAGAATAGTCTGTTATTCTGTAATATGATAGTGTATTTAATTTAATTTAAATATTTACCTTTTCCCCTGAAAATATGATAAAGAAAGAAACTGTTTTTAAAAAGCCTGAGGTATGAGCAGATTATGGATAATTTCCAAGACCTGTATTTCCTCTTATGGAATGTTCCATACCTTTGTAATTTGAAATGACCTGACATCCTCCAAAGATGTAAAAGCAGCCTTCCCAGCCAGAGCCAGGATACCAACCCACATCACTGAAGTCTTTTTTTTCACTCTGAGCTTATTTTAAAGGTTAGCCCTAAAGCTTCGAACTTTAATTGCAAGATTATGTGAGTTTTCTGGTTTTAGTATAGATTTCTTAAAGGAATATTAGGAATATTATTCTTAAAGGAATATTATTCTTAAAGGTTAATAAATAATTTTCAACTGTAATACTTAAGACAAAAGAAAACCATATTTTGGCTTTGGTGTCATACTGAACTAATGTGATAATACAACAAACTCCATATTGTGGGTAAAAAAAGCCAGAAAGCATGGCTTAAAAACTAATGCAAGATCATTAAAATGTTTTAGAAACTTTTTCATTCAGGGCCTTGTTATTTTCATAAAAAGACCTAGGCCAACATATCACAAATATCAAGTTTATTTTGTCAGCTGATTAACAAATTCTGCTTCTAAATTAATGAGAGAATCAGTCAGCTAGCCTATTTTTCTGCTTCTGAGCATTGATAACATGCAGTGAGACAGTTCAGAGAGTTAATCCTTCTTGCCTATTTTTATGACCATCAATGCTATCAGGAGCAAATAACTGATCATATCCTCTTTGAGAGCTTCTCCAGCACACATATACACACACTTTGTATGATGTTTAATAAAGGAACCACACAAATATCGAAAGGTTTTAAACATTTTTTCTAGAAAGTCTCAATCCAACTCCATGAAACAATATATCAGGGAGAAGCCTATGATTTGGCTGGTAAATTCTCATTTGTTATTCACTCCTTAGGAAACAACTATCCTCTTCATCACATCGTTCATCCTGATCCAACTCAAAACACTGTGAGCACATTTCTCTTTCACTATTGAACATGGTCTTTATAATGCACAATAAAAAAAAGTAATTTCAATCTTACAGAAGTCAAATTAATCATTCTCTAAGTTTTAAAAACAATGTAGCAAACATGATCTCTGACATCAGAGGAGGTACAGATGTTCTATAGTCCTACAGATACTGAAAGAGTACTAAGAAGCCCTAAGGGCAATGAGAAGAATTTGTTAATGATCTGTTCTGGTTTATCCTGATCTAAACCTCCTCTTAACCATCATATGAAAGAACTAAGGTGATCCTCATTTATTACTTGTCACATATATTTATAGTAAAACTCATCATAATGCCATAATTGCATGTTAATTAAACAAGAGGGAAAAAGAAACTAATCAAAAAGTATTCACTTGCAATAACCCTCAAATATTCGTAAGTGCCAAACATTAGTCAGTTTCTTTCCAGATGACATTTTAAACTAATGAATATCAAAATGTCATGCTCAGAAATGTAAGGTATCCTCAGTTAGCCAGACAGAAAATTACTGTCAGTTTGGATGACCAGTTTCTGTGGAGAATGAAAGAATTGTCCACCAAGCAGAAACAGCAGATCTTCAACGAGTGGATTTCACACCTTCTTGGTTTAACACTGTACTCATGGCTGAGTGGGAATGCTCTCCCCTTCCCCATCCCTCTGCACGTGGCCAGGTGGCTGGGCCACACGGGGTCCTCCCAAGGTCTCAGTAAGGAGGACACATACACTCCAGGGACAGGAAGCAGAAAGAGAGATTTATTCACCTGGCTAGGTCATTTATAGACCTCATGGCCAGGGTCAAAGGGGAGGGATACAAGGGAACCAATCAGAACACAACTTGATGGGGGCTAGCATACTAATTAGGAAGGTGAGAGGTGGCTTTTCCAGGGGCCTGGGGAAAAGGGGAGATGACTTTCTAGGGACCTGGGAGAAGGGGAAGGTGGCTTTTCAAGGGCCTGGGAAAAAGGGTAACACAGCATGTTATAATACAGTAAAAAACTCAGGTTTAGTCTACTGCCACACTGTACATCTCATATTCTTATGACTGGAATATCTGTCTTCCTAGGAAGTAAAGATTTTATGTGAATGCTTCAATAAACCAAAGTTTTAAATAAATAAAATATTAAGAGAATAAAGTCGGTACTGTCTTAATTAACTTTATATTTATATGGGTAAAATCTGATATAAAGTAATATTAATGTTATTCCATACTTGGAAATATAAAAGGAGAACTTTTCTGTTAAGCTCTGTCTTAGCATTAATTTACAAATTGCTGATAACTTACATTCTGTTTCCTTTCCTTTTTTTTGGTCTCTGCTTTTTAGAAAACTTTGGAAATCATATAAAACTTGGATTGTATATCTTACCCTATTGAAATAAAATGTGAAAACTAGCCATTACTGTATAGAATTATCTTCACAAAACACTTCTCAGACTCTACAGCACCAGTTCTAGAAAGAACTTATTTCCCATAAGGAGAGAACTCGACTATTGTTAAGTAGAGTTTAGTATTGGTGTTCTCTACATTTAGATAATTAATGACAGCTTCAGGACACAAAAGGGCAGATACAGTGAAAAGGTGAATATTATGGCCCTTGAAAACTGCCATTGCTAGAGGCTACAATTTCTTTCATAAAGACTTCTGCAAATGTAAAACAGTGTTTCCAATGGCTGTGTTCTTTTCCATCTCTAAATATAAAGTCATTAAGATAGCATCCTAGACAAGCAAGATTACAAACATCTTCTTCAATGCTTGAATAAATAATTCAACTGAAACTCCTTCTTCTATGAACTTTAACAAAATCTTTGCAAAACCACTTGAATAGTACAGTGCCTAGTATTAGCTTATTCAATTCTTGCCAGTGCTTCTTATCACTAAGATACTATATTAGCATTTAACATTTGTGGGTATAAATGTGTAAATTCAACTCTCAATGACTCCACCACATTCTTAGGAAATTCATTTTTTGCATTGTGCTCAATCTGCTGCATTGAAATTTTTGAAGAGAGTAACTGGGTTAGACAAATTAAGAGAATAAATCCTTAATTTTCAACACCAGTGAATTCCACCAAAAGAGCAGCTTTGCTTAATGATTCACTGACTCACTAAATATGCAATAAAACACTTCATAGTAATGGTAAGACCCAAGGAAAAGGACAGTTTTGAGGATTATGCTAAAGTAGAACTTGGACAGAGAAGTAACTGTATCATGGAGGAAGGTGTATTATTTACTCACACCCATTGAATAATTAACTTGTGTGCCAATAAATTACAAAAAGAGTGATTTGGTTTGGTTTGGTTTGGTTTGGTTTGGTTTGGTTTGGTTTGGTTTGGTTTGGTTTGGTTGGGGGAAGTCGGGAAGTGTCTTGCTTTAAAGACAAGTACTGGGGGGTTGGAATTCCAATAAGTTGAATTACCTCCTCTAATACAGAGAGGCAAAAGAACAAGAAGGCTGTAAGTGATAAAATAACAGTTTACAAAAAGTAAATAGCAATAACTACAAAGATACAGGGAAAATGGTTTATGCACAAAAAGACCCCCATGTGGTCTTCTGGGAACAAAGGGGAAAGGAAGACGATGGTAGAGGGTTTTCCACAACAACCACCTCCCTTGGCACCAGTGTTTCCCACTTGACTTGGTCAGGCTTGGGTTCCACATGGCTCATCTGCAGCTTGTTCCCATGTGGCTGCCTCTGACACCAGTTCTGCTCCACTTGGCTTTGCTGGGATTTCAGGCTCCAAGTGGCTCAGCTGGGGCTTGCTCCTGTGTGGCTGCCTTTCACAGCGGTGCCACTCCGCTTGGCTCTCCTGGCATTTTGGGGTCTGCACCGCTCACCTCTGGGTATGGTGGCTCTGGAAGTGGAGGCAGGCAGCAAGTGCAGCAGCAGCAGCAGTCCAGCACTGAGACAGAGGCAAACCCCGAGGTGCTTTGATTCCTGCACGATGCAACAAATTGGTGAATTCCAACTTGGTTTCTGTTCCAGCAAAGCAGGAACTGTTTCCAGCCATGGCTAACACCCACCAGAACAACTTTTACTTGCAGTAACCTTCCCTGCTTCAGATATTGTAGTGCTATGAACGTTCATCACTATAGCTCCCTCCCTTGCCTTGTAACCATAGCAAAAGGCAATCTCTATTCCTTATAGTTTTTTTGTTATGAGAGATGCCTGACTTGAGGTGAGACAAATTTCAGGCATTTCTGTACATCGTAAGTCACAGCTCAAAGGCAATTATGCTTGCAGATCTTATATTTACTAATTATACCTTATTTCTGCGGTCATAGATTTATGATTCTATGTTGCATAATCAGACTGAAAAGGGTCTCAGGGGATCACTGAGATTCTCAATCTGCCCCAGTATAAAGTGGGTTCCTCCATTCCTAACAGATGATTCTCTCTTTCAAGTGATGGCAAATTTATAGCTTTCACAGGCAGTAACTTTTTTCCCTGACTGAAACACTTTTACTACGTAATCTGAATCCTTCTTATTGGAATGTAAGCCTAATGCTTCTTGCCATATCCATCAGGAGTTGAGAAACAGATGCTCCTTTCTTTCTTCTTTCTATCAGCTTTCCTTATATTTAAAAATTAATGTCTTTTTCTGTTCTATAGGTTAAAAATCACAAATTTGCTCAACCTGTCCTCCCACAGTAAGGGGATTTTTTGTTTAAAGTTTTTGTTTGGGTTTTTGGTGGTTTGGTTTGTTTGTTTGGTTTTGTGTAAAAAATTAAAAACCCAAACCCAAACAAACAAGCAACCAAAAGAAACTCAAATTTGGGTCTTTCTTGATTCTCTCCTCTAGACTATTTTCAACTGATTTAACCCTTTGTTGAAGTGGCATGATCAAATGCTTTTGAGTAGTTCTTTATAATGCTATCTGTTGTGTAGCACCTGTTTGTAATACAACTGTAAAACACAATTCAGGGTTTATACATATAGAATAATATATCTATCCAATTAAAATATGTTGGGATCAGCGGAAAAACCTACCGATCGTGGAAAAAGAAGAAGTCATCGAAGAGGAAAGATTCTGCTAACACATCAACGGTCTGGATGGAAGAAAGACCTCCCATTCTTGAATAAAAAGGAGTTCCAAGTTTCTAAAGTTGATGGTTAGGTAGTTATTCAATTGTATTAGATTAGTAATAATTCCGTTTGTTCTGATTGGACCATTGTACCCCAGTTCTCCCCAGTTACTTTCCCTGATTGGCCAGTTTATTTGTGGGCTTGAGGATCCTTTCCATTGGTCAGCCGGTGGTCATAGCAACCGCACGTACCTCGATGCCGTGTATGGCTGGGCACTCCCTTGCTCCTCCCCAATCTGTCCTTATTTGGAGAAGCCCTTCCCCTTTTTTCCTTTCTTGATGTAGACCTGCCCTGACTCCTCCCTCGACTCTGCCCCTATTCTAGTCCCTTCCCTGCCATCCCTATATAAGCCGGGACTTCCCCTCAATAAATGGCCATTTCGCTTCACAACCCCATGCGTTGTGACTCGTCCTTCGTTCCCGCAGGTCTGCGTCAAAGATAGTTATTCACAAAAGGGACATTAAAAAAATGCATCACAACTAACTGTCCTACTCAATAATAAAAAGAATAATTAAGAGAAATATTACTTAATGAATCCTCAGAGAATACACAGTTTAGTTTCCAAATTTCACAGAAACAGAAAAGTGTGCTGCAGACTGCCAAATGGCTTCTTCAGTACAGCTCCTAGTATATACAACTACTGCTTCTGCAGGTTGTGTTTGCTCCTTGACTTGAGGATGTAGTTCATCAAAGGTAGATGTTACGCATCTCTTTTGTTCATACCAGGAAAATTAGAAGAATACTATTTGAAATGTTCCTCTGCTTAGGAATTTTCAACATTTAATGCAGTCAGAATACATGCTCAAAAAGCCTTGGCTGTCCAAGGCCCTTTGCATGTGAATAAGACTGTATATCATGCCATGCAATAAAGGCAGCCTCTACTTCTTCACATCAGGTACACACATGAGTGAATTTCCTTCACTTTGCTAGTGGTGAAAGACTGAGAAACAGTCCTACCATTACACCAGATTGTCTTGCTGCCTACATTAGTTACAGATTTTACAATCTTATGATGAACCTTCCATATGGATCATGAGCTGGAAACATCCCTAAAATAAGAGTTTTAAAGTTAACTTTTTAAAGTTTCTTCATGGCAACCACCCCCACTTTGTGCCAAGTGCATCTCTTCATCTACACAAAAAGAACTCACAAAGAGAACATTCTGAGTTGGAAGGGACCCACAAGGATCATCGAGTCCAGCTAATGACATGGATGGGGATTGAACCCATGAGAACATCAAACACAACAAACTATAAGAATGCACTCTGCTTGTTTATACTGTTACCATATTTTTGCTCAAACACAGAAAGTTTGCCTGTAAAGCTCAAGACTTTGTCTCATTAGAGACAGGAAACAAAGAACTGCCTATACATACCCTTCATAGGAGGTTTTCTACAGAATGAAACCAAGGTTTATGAAACATAAATATCATATTTGCTTAAAAGTTGCATGAAACCTCATTGTCACAGTATTTCACAAGCAGAGCCACATCCTGGTGATAAGTGTCACCAGAGATCAAAGTGAAAAAATTTAGTTCATGATTCAAGGTCAACTTCATGCCCCTGCTGAACCCTCCAGTCAGTTTCAGAAAAGGTCATCCCAGACTCACAGCTGTAAAGATCTCTCAAAGCAGTGAGTTGTTGATAGTTCAGTCCCCAGAGGACAAAAGGAAATAGCATAATTCCATCACTAATTCAGTCCTATCCTCCAGGGTAAGCAGAGGATAAGTATGAAGGAGGAAAACTTGGTTTGGGTACTCAGGCATTGAAACTGCTCTGAGTTGGGGAATGAAAACTGACTCAAAATATTTTGCTGTATAGCATACACTCATGTATATCAGAATGCTCTTTCAATAGGTAATATTCTTATGCTTTTTGGGAAGAATTCAAGATTAAACACTGGTTGTTTGTAAGGAGCATACATTGCTAATTATTCTAAGAGATGATATTTACTTTTTCTTTGTCTACTTCAATCTGCTATGGTCTTGATTAAGAAAGATAAGACTGTAATATCATGGTTAGATCATTCTGAACTAGAAACAATTTAGCAACTGACTCTTTAAACTTATTGGTATGTTTACTGCAACCATGAAAATTAAGCCGCTTAGGCAAATACGGAATTCCCACTTGTCTAAATTAAAAGTGCTTTCCTCTCTCTGTATCTAAGTAAGTCTCTCCATCTGTGAAATTAGGAAGCAGGTCTGTATCTGCCTCATATAGACTGTGTGGAGTTAGAAGGAGTGAAAATTGCGATAGCAGGAGTTCCAGTTACACTACTACTTTTCACTAACAGCATTACTTGCACAATATTTAAGTTCAAATAAATTAAGTTCAAATAAATTAAGTTCAAATATTTTTCATATTTTACTTATGTATAATATACATAAGTAACTTGTAACTACGCAACCCAGTCTCTCAGCTCAGGTTTACCCTTAGAAACACCTAGATAGATACAGTCTAAGACAATTCAGAAGAAGAACACAGGCAAAAAATATATCATGTACGGCTATACGAAGAACTCTCCCAGCTTTTCCTCAATCAGTCTTTTGGAGGGAAGACGTGACAACTTTATCACTCAGGGAATAACTCCTTTGGAAGGACTCATCCAGCACTATATTAGTGCATACTACTTTCTCAGTTACCTATTCTTGTTCTTAGTCTCAAAATCTCTTAATACTGAGAATTCCTTTTAAAGCCACACTCCAAACAATACACCAGACTTTAACCTCAGCACCTCTACAGATTTGTACAAATCAGTTGTTAATCATTATGTATGCTACAGCTTCACTTCCACCAAGTGGATGCCTCCACGGCTCTTTCAAATCAGAGTCTAAAACCAGGTGGTGGTATTCCCAATTCTGTAGTGAAAAAATCTCCAAGCACACCTTGTAAGCCATGGGTGAACCCACAGCTGTTCCTCTTAAAGATCCCAGGTCTTGCAGGGCAGTAGGGCAGCTTGCCAGGCAGTTCTGATGCTGCATTGTGTACCTAGAACATGCTTAGTTCCAGATTAAAAGAAATCTGTAAAATATAGATATATACACACCCTATTACTGTTCTAGTGTAGGTAGTCCTGTCTCAAGGAAATCAAGAAAAGTAAATGTGCTTTAAGAAGATTTTGATCATAGAACCCTTTCTTTTGTTTAAATATTTGCACAAACAAAAAGATGAAGCTGTAAGCATCCTGCAGCTAGCTGAAATTACACAATGTTATAAAAAGGGAAGGAAGCAGGATGAGAAATGCAGGGAGGCCTCAAGACAAGCATTTTTTTAAGCGCTGCAATATACCATGTGTTAGACAAAGCCGAGATAAAGTTGCTACAAAAAGTAAGCTGTTACTTAAAATGTATTCCTGTGGCATGGTAGCAGAGTGTCATTACATTTGGTACAGTACTGAAGGCCTGGTTTTGATTGCCTCATAGTGAGTGCCCCCACCAGTGGCTGCACACCAGTAAAACCCCCTTCAATCTGCCCCTCCAAAGAAGAGAAAGTGACCAATCCAAGGGCAACCATGTGTACTTCTTTGGTGAAATCAACAGTGAGCTCTCTGTCAACCATCCCCATTTCCTACCTTGCTTAGGAAAGCCTTTGGCCCATATATTTTTCTCACAGAGAATTTAGTCATTATTTAGCACTCAGGACATTGGGAAGAGCATGAATTTTCCTGCAGTCATTGGTAGTAATGGTGAACACCAACAGCCCAGTGTATACACTCAGGTGATCCACAGCTCCTAAGATTTATCTGCCTCATCTGCACCTTTTTTCTTTCTGCTCCCTACAGTTTTCATAGTTGATCTGTGTCTTGGGTTGAAACTGCAATCTCATTTTCTTAAAGGGATGGAAAAAAATGTTGAGGGTATCTGTTCTCTGTACAGCAATGGAAAGGCCCTGAACTGAAGCTGAGCAAGCTGCATGGCATGTTTCATCTCAGACATGGGCAAGGTGTCCCAGGGAAACACACCACTACACTAAGAAATAATAAAAAAGAAATAAAAAGTAAAGAATCTTTGAGCAAATTTGCTGGCAACCCTTGTGAAACTGTCATTTCTGTTTCTTGTATTTACCTTTCTGTGCCACACTGTGCAGTCCTGACTAATCTGAAATTGCAAATACCCAGACTTTGGGATCCCCAGACTCCTCATTCAGTTTAATACTCAATAAAAATGGTCACCAGCACAGCTATTAGTAAGAGTAAGTAACATGCTGCCTGTGGATTTTTTCCAATTCCTCTCTGGTAACTGTCAGAGCTCTTAATGTGTTCAGTGCAAAGGATACTGCCCCTGAAGAATTTCTTTCAAGGAACAAGTTTTTTGTACTGTCAGAATAACTTGTCTTATTTTACACTTATAGTCTGAACTAGAGTTTAGCCAAAAATGTCTGGTGCACAAAAAAACCCCAAACAAAAACTAAAAGCCAACTAAACAAAAAAAAATAGATTCCAACATTCAGGGGAGGTCAGACACAACCTTCTTTCTATACAAGTATTTTTAACTTAGATTAAGGAGTATGTGTTTTAAGTCTTCTTATAAACACTGTTAATATCCCCAGCAAAAATTATATCAGTTATAAATTCATTATAGCTGGTTTCTTCCATTTCCCACTTAGTCATTTTTAAGAGTTTTTCAGAACTTTTCCCCAGGTTTCTACAGCAGTTTCATAATAAACCAGCAGGTTACTGATGCTGAATCTCCAGAACACTAGTCTCACTGTTCTTTAATTGAGACATAAGAACATGTGCAATGATGCACAGGATCATCAGCTTCTGTCTCCAATTTTTCATCTTTGAGGAGAGCGGCAAGAAGTGGGATAGAATTCACTATCAAAGTTATACAAACTTCAGGTTTGTAAATATTTCAAAGTTTTGAAAATCTTTTTAAGGTGCAACTGAGATAACTCACAGCCATTTGGAGGAAGGGAATGAAGTTAACTGAAAATCCTTAATATACATTAGTCCTAAGGTTAAATGCTTCACATTTAAAAATTCATGCTGAAATTTCAACAGTATATCTTATGTGTATTTTTAAGCTCCAAAATAACCGTATAGAAAACTCAAAAGACTTTAAAAATAGAAGTTATTAAAAAAATTTCAAAAACTATTTATTCATATGAAAACATTCCATTAAAAAAAACAGAATTTTTGCATGAAAATTAGGTCAGTTGAAAAATGCCTATTCCAACTAAGAATTAGAACTCACCATAAAAAAATTCAAGCTAAGGAAGGTTATGCCTTATCACTCACCATTCTATATTAGAGAAGAGGAAATCAGTGCAAGGCTTGTTGGAGGAAATTTTCTGAAAGTATTATGCCTGAAACTTGACTCTGCTCTACTGCTGTTGCTACACCAAAGCCTCAATGTCATTGATGGGCTAAGGGTTGGACTCAATGATCCTTATGGGTTCCTCTCAACTCAACATATTCTGTGATTTTGTGAAATAACATGTGTTTTCTTTCCATGTGACTAATGTAGGACCCAGATGGATGATGAGCTTTCCCACTTTATGATGCCTATCTTGGTGGCAATATACCTCATGTTGCAAGGGGCTGTCCACTACCTAAAAGTGTCCTTCCCTATTTTGACACTACAATTACTGTGCTTTCTCAACCAATTACCAACACAAACATGAGTATCCATGTTAAAAATATTTATTCAGCCGAAGATAACTTCTTCATCAGCCCTTATCTACTTGGTTTTGGGGTAAGGAATGGATAAGTGGCTACAAACAGGGACTCTTTCACCTTTTTCCTCAGCTTTTTCAGTGTCGTGGACACTGAGCTAGATGCACATATAGCTCCAGGTTTCAGGGATCTACTATAGAAACCAGAACCCAGATTGCTGTGTTTGGCAGCGGATTAATCTGCTCCACAGCCTGCCTCCCTCCCTCCCAAAACTTCTGATGTTTCTTAGACCATCAGGTAATTTGCCAGTAAGTGCCAAATTCTGCCTCTAATCTAAGGGTACAGTTCCTGATATATGTAGGCTATAAAGATACATAGACATAAATAGTGCCTGAGATCAAACATTCTACCAGGAAGAGCAGTGCTCCAAAATGGAGCTTAGGTGTAAACCAAGGGGCTGTGTGGTGGAGAAGTGGAGGATCCCAGAAAACCACCTCTAATATGTCAACACAAACGTTCAGAAAAGAAAAAAATGTTGTTTGAACTTCAGCTTGTGAATCTGGGAAATAATACGGTTCCAAATATGTTCATTTGTAAAAGAATAGAGAGAAATACAGTTTCCACTCAGAAAAGTGGTAGTACCTCAGGTAGTTAATGAAATCTTAATCATCATTATATGGCTTGGAAAAATGGAATTGCTCTGACAACACATTCTTTAAAAAGTATGAATTCTTGTTAAGCATGTGAAGGCAATATCAGAGCTAGGGATTTTTTGTTTCCAGTAAATTAAGGTAATATTTAAATCAGCATTTTAATACATTTTCTGAGACACCACACCAAATGTTGGTGGAGGTTGTTATTAAAAAGGTATAGAAATAGGTAAGTGCCCACAATAAATAGCTCATGTGCTAATAAATATAACTTTTCAATATAAATTAAACAGCATGTTTTTATGTTATGATAATAAAATCATATAACCACAAAATCATTTAGACTGGAAAAGACCTCTAAGGTTATTGAGTCCAACTACTAACTGTCAAGTCTACCACTAAATCATGTCCCTCAACCCCCCACATCTACATGACTTCTTAATACCTCCATGGAAGATGACTCCATCAGTTCCCTGGGCAGCCTGTTTCAATGCCTGACCACTCTTTCAGTGAAGAAAATTTTCCTAATATCCATTTTAAAACTCCCCTGGTGCAATTTGACACCATATCCCCTTGTCCCATCTTGCACATACTCATACACACATAGCATGGTCCCTATCTTTTAGAGTTAAGCATCAAACTGTCACAGAAAAAAGCAGCTGTTCTGTGTCTGTTCTAGAATGAAAAACCAAAGAGCTGAGCTAAAGCACCCTTTGTTTCTATTATGTGATGTTCCTGAAAGAAGTCCTCAATGGCAAGGCTGAAGAGGGAAAGATCTAGTTCTAAAACATGCAGAGTATGTGAAATAGATATAAAACCTTGCTTAGGAAGAGCACAGAAGTTCTGACTCTGCACTGTTCTACCTGTGGTGTATGCATTTGCATCCACAGAGTAAAAGTGTGAACAATGTTATTTAGAACAAAAGTGTGAGCAATGCTATTTTACTTTTCTGCTGGTCACTCAACTTTGTAGTCAGTCTGCACACATTCAAGCTAGTAAAGAATTGCTTCCGTAAAGAATGTGGCAATGTGCTAAACGAAAGACAAAGGAATGCCATCTTGGCAGAGTACATAGATTGACAGGCTGAAACCCTTGCTTGCCTCAATGACAGCACTTTCACCACTTTGATTCGAGTCAAGGTTTCTTTCACAGATGTCAGGACCAGAATCCTTATTATCTCTGATGTAAAGCAAAAGAAGTCATAGACTGTCATTCTGCAACTCGGGCTGTAATTCAACTGGAGTAGAACATTTAAAAGAAATCTTATTTTAAATTATTCAAATGACTGATATATTACACTTCTAAATAAATGGCACAAGAAAAAAAATCTCATTTAAAAAAAATATGCTGGTGTTTGAAGACAATGGATAAATTTTCAGGAGCATTTAAGAATTGAGTGATCTAAATTTTTATTAATTTAGGCACAGAAGTCACACAAATATTTTGAATTATAATTTAATATATAGAATCCAAGTAAGATGAATAGGTGCAATCATCAGAGTTTTCAATTTGTTTATGTGCCCTTTGATACTTAAAAAATCCCTATATGCACATAAAATACATAGTTACAATCTTTGGGAACTATGCAAGTATTTCCTAATTACTTATGTGACTCATTAGAGAGTAATGGCAGTGTCAAGTTCTATCAAAGAATGTTAAATTGCTTGAATCATGCCTGATTCATGCAGTCTTAAGCAGCCTGAGAGAGATAATAAAACATGACATGAAACCTGATGCAATATCGGAAAAGTCATTATTTTTATCTACACATTACTTGATGAATTCAAGCAACATTTCTTTTTTTGAGTGATGGTATGTTGAAGTTCTCACTGGTGAAAACTTCATTGTTGTTTATTGTGAATTCAATATAAACCAATGAAAGACTTAAGGTGTCTGTACTTGCACTAACACAAGTGAGGTAACTGATCCTTGACAGAAAAATCCTACTATTATTTGCACACTGTTAAAAAATTTTAAATTCATATAAGTGAAGAAACCAGCATGTAATCCTCCACTAGAGTTGGGCAATACTTTTAACAGCTTAAATTACAACAACAAAAGCTAAAGTTAAAATTTTAAAGTAGTTTTTACTTGGTTTCAAAACCCTAGACTTTATAAAAATAAAATCATCAAAATGTAGTTATTCACATTAATGGCTTGATCAAAGAAACTAAAAGATAGCTTTATTAGCTACATGAAAATTTTTTTACAAAACTTTTCTGAAACCACTTGTCAGATCAGCACTGTGTTCTAATTAAACCATACAAATTAGAAAATTCTGGGTCATGGTTTGCAACTTGTAGAAATAAACCTTCCCAAATTTTATTTCTTACAGCACACTGTGCATCTCTTTTCTTTTAAAATAGTAACACTGACAATGTTCAGCATAGTACTGGAAAGCAAAACAGAGCTTTATATCTTTTCCTAATTTCTGCAAAACCACATGTCTGTTACACATCCCACCCTTATAATTTTTATCTTCATTAGCAATTCCCCTGTCAGTATTCTATAAAAAAAAGTACAAAATGAGTACTTTTTAAGAAACATAAACTCAACTGTCTCAGCTGTGTCTATCAAACTGATATGCGCCATCTTTATTTCGAAAACCAAGTCATGTTGTTCCATCAGTGAATATAAATATTGATATTTTATGTAAATAAGTACATAATACATTACATTGGAAAAATCCTTGTAATTTGTACTCCTAGGCTGTATAGTTGAATTATAGTTTAAAGATGTTTCTATTCTAATGGCCAATATTCTAATGGCCATATATGTGATACCACTAAAATAACTTAGACCTCAGTCTAATCTTTGCTTTAGAAAAACTTTTTCCTTCCTAGTATCAAGGGATAGAGATATCTCATTCTTCATTATAACCTGTTCTATTACAGGTGTGGATTCTTCATATTTTCTGTAAAAAACAAGTGCCAAGATTATACTTGTTCAATCTCCTTTGGTTGCTTCATGGAGATTAAAACAGTGAATCACCTAGAGAAGGATCTAAAAAGTGGGCAGCCTCCAGATTGCTGAGATGTCACTTTAGAAAGTTCATGATCTTAGATAAAATTTTTCAAGCTAATGTTAATATAGTCTTCAAAGGAAGCTAATCAAGGAAACTACTAGAGCAATATAGGAATTTAGTAAATATATATCAATATGTGACAAATATATAAGATTAACTATATCTTCAAAAGGGCACTCAGTTTGAACTCAGGAGAGAAATTAGCAGTGTGCAACAGGTTTTCTTGAGGAACAATACTTTGTAGATTCCTTTGAAGTAGTTTGAAATACAGAAATTTTACACAGTTCATTAATAGCAAACATTTAAGTTTCTGACTCATGTAGACCGGATTCTGTTATCGTTCCCCATCTGCAAAGCAACTTATTCTCCACAACAGTTGCTTTGGGGATTTTGTATCTTAAATAAGTAGGTAAGCCTATGTTAGGTTAGAAAAGATTAGTGTTATTGAAGAGTGAGGTGTCTCATATTCCACAAAATAAATCTGATTCTGTTCCCCTATTTCACAAAATCAAATACCTGGAAAGTATTTTGCAAAATGAGAATATTCCTTTCCAATTAGTCATTGTTTCTGTTATTTTAATTATGCTTTGAAGAGGATGTTGACTGCTAACTTCTTGTTTATTTTTAATCTATGCTTTAGCTGAGAAGAGATGGGAAATATGATGTTTTCACCTCCTTACTGAAAAATTAATTATCTATTTCCTGGTTTGTAATGTCTCATAAGTGTCTCATATGACGATGTAAGAACCATCCTAGTGCATTTTATATCCATTAATGTTCATATGTTCTCTGTCAGACAAGGTCTTCTCTCTGTAACTTTCTACTTGTAATTCTGAATATCTTACAGACATTTATTTTCAACTAAATCTATCTTAGCATTGCTTATAATGTAGTAGAATATCTAAAAAAAATGGTNCTACTACTCCGCCGAGTGCTGAGCTCTCTGACCTGTTGGTGCAGATGATGGCTGTGGTCTGGTCAGGAGTAATAGTCATAGTCTGGTTGAGAGTAGTGGTTTCCTCCTGTTGAGGTCCTGCTGCTCCTCTGGATCTGACCAGTTGTCCTTGAGGTCTTCTGAGCATCGTTTATGTACCCTCAGGGAGCACCCAGTCCCTCCCCTAGGGTGGGGACTCACACAATGGGTGATTAACTCTGTGAGTCATGGGGTATTGTTGAACCGTTGATGGCCCATTAGCAGCCACACCCCCTCAGGCTGGGTGTGAAGGTGCTAACGACTTCCTGGGCAGCTGATGCAAATGGTCCATTGTTCTTGGGGAATGAATAGAGGGGGTAGAATACATAGCTTTGATCACCCCCACACAGTGATAACTGGTTCCTCCTGCTGAACTAGGACAGTGCTCTAAAACAGAGCTGATAGGTCTCTGACTTAAATCTGAAAAGTAAATCTGAAAGCAATTATGTCTGCCATTTCTCTCAGACATTTTCAAAGGTTACCTTTAGCAAAATTCCATGCCAGTGAAAGTGAACTTGCAGAATATACAGAATAAATGAAGCCTCTTCCCATTACAGTTTCTGATACAGCTCCCAGTGACTTCCGAGGATAGGGATAGATCCTAGACAGGGTTTATAGCACAAAAACTTTTATTAGTACATGTTTAAAAGCAGTTTATTTTTCCTGCCCATGTCTCTGAGGATGACTTTAGCAATGAAAACGAGAAGAAGCACTAAAGATCTTAAACCAAAATAGAGTCATTTTGTGTTTGAAATCCTCACAGTATTATTTCTTCTAAAGTGATGGAAGTGTTAAGGGGCTACTGCTGGAGTGGTTTTGATGCAGCACTCTTTGAAAGCAGTAGATCATTAATAATAATACCAGGTTTAATATTAATGATAACATTTACAATAGGGTATTAAAATTTAAATTAGTGGAGTACTGTGCAATACTGGTTGTCCACATGAATATAAAATGGATTATCTCATATGGGAAACAGTTTATTCTCCAACCTTGTCCAACTTTGGCTGCATTTAACTTGGTTAACAGTCTGCTAAGGAGAGATCTAATCAACAAATTGAGCCGGGTGGCTCAAGCCTTTCCAAAATTCTTAGTTTAAATATCATTTTCAAGACCTGAAACCTTGGAAGTACTTTAGATTTAAGGTTCACGTCTTCAGAGACATAGTATAAAGTCTTCACAAAGGCTTTGAAAATAACCCTTTCATATTAGAAAACATTTTAAAACTAAGACTGCAAATAACACCCATGTGCACTTTTGCAAATGTGGGGGTTTGATGCAGTTCTTCAAAATTAGGTGACATTTTTCCAGGGTATATATTCCCATAGGATACCACATAGACTTCGTGTTAGCAAATACTGCAAAGTGGTTCATGACTACTGCCCATGAATGCACAGTTCCTCCCTGTATATGCACTCAGTAAGGAATAGCTACTCTTCCAGTAGTTACCACTGCAACAACCAACAAGATACCCAGGCTCTGTTGCTTATGATCCCTGCTTAAAAAGCAGTATATGGCCATTGAACAGCTGTGCATATGTCTTCACCACAAGAACAGAGGAACTGTGGAATCAGTTTCCTTCTCCCTACTTTGCTCCCACAATTAAATATTCATTGTGTTATGGAAATATATCCCTGACTGACCTCTCTCTGCTTCTGTGAATCTTCTGGGTCTGTCCAGATGCTATCTGCAGAGATAGAGTGTTGGTTAAGGAAGTCCCAGCACTTTAAACTTCTCTCCTTGCAAATTGTTCTCCAACATCTTCATCTCCCTAAGTCAGGGAGACCAGGCCTGATAGCTTAGGGTTGGCTTCATCTGCTGGAGTATTCCAGGATGCTGGAAATTTTAAAACAGAATTTCCTGAATTACCTCAATTGCAAAGTCAAAAAGTTTTATTTCAGAACTGGAACACTGAACTTGAAACATGGGGGTTTCTTGTTTGTTTTTTTTCCCTGCATCCTCCCCTCCCCCCCCCCCCCCCACAAACTACAGTGCTAATAGTTGTGCAGGTAATTAATATTGAGCTAGACAGCTGAAGTATTGTTAGCAGTTGACACAGTAGTGCTGCAGAATGAACCCTTAATGTGATAAGAAATTGCAGAATCTTCATTTTTAGGGGGTAAATCTACATTTAGAAGCAAGTATCAGTTTTGAGTACCACACTGTTTTCTGCAGGAACAGTTTAGTCTGAAGATTAAACCTTTCTCTATGTATGCCAAATGGGAGCAGTTTCATGCATAGATTCATTAAAATGCCCTTTTCTGCAAAGTATATATAGGATCATAAAAACTGTTTCACATACAGATGAGAACAATTTCTTTTCCAATCTGCACCCTTTTGCCTTGAATACAAACTATCCTTCTCTACTCTCAACATTGAATGCTTACTTCATCTGCAATTTAGAAACAAAAGCTTGCACACATGAATTTGGGAAAGTCATTGAAATATCACACATGAAGTTCCTCTTCCTTTTTTTTCAATCTTTTTCCTAGTTTTTATTTCTTTTCACTTTAGCTCTTAATCCATGGGACTAAATTCAATGTGTCTTTACAGTGTGCAATGTATATATATGTATATATATGTGTGTGTGTGTGTGTGCGTGTGTGTGTGTGTGTGAATATATATTTACGTATATGTATAAAATGAAAATCTACTAACTGGAAGATGAGGGCTGTGAAACCAAAATTGCTTATGCTTTTTCCACATGAGAATTTTTATAATGACAGTGATGCATATACAAAAAAAATATAAGTTACTTGAATAATAAGAATCCTTATTACAGTTTCTTATTCCTCAAAGAATATTTTTCTCATCGATTCTATATTCTTTCTCATAAAAAGGCAAAATATGTAAAATCATGTAATTAAATATAAAGGCTTCATAGATAAGAAGAAGCTGAAAATACCATTTAATATAAAGTGTTGTGTAGTATGATTACATTCATTCAGTATCATGTCCTGAATTGCTGAGGATGGAATAGGTGGTTGCTGTTTTGTGGGTAAGGTGTGTTCTGTCAGGACTTTGCTCTTATTGGAATAGGATAAAGCTTAGGATGTCTTTCTGTAGGAAAGATTTTTCACACCAATGAGTGAGGACAGAGTGGCTTGGAAAGGCAAATGAGAATTCAAGGAGTTCTGATGTCACAAAGTTTTGTACCCTATAGAGTTTTGGTGTAGGATGAAAATAAATAAGATAAATGCATGTTTTTAACTCTCCATTCATCAATACTCAGATAGATCCTGCCTTTCACTTTAATGACATATAGGATCATCACTTGCAACTCTATCTCTACATGTAGCAGTAGTAAAACTGCCTTGGCATCAGGGTCTGAAGGTCAGAGCAGTGTATTTCATACTACAGGAAAGAAGGTTGTAAGCCAGCCCTTTCACTTTGATACTGAAGGCTGCTACAGAGAAATTAACTCCACCTCAGCCTCACCCAATACACAACTGTATTCAGGACTCAATTCCTTTTAGGACTGATGAGTGGATTGTGGAGCAATTAGATAGAAGCTGATTGCTCCTGTATAAACGCCTCCTGAAAAGCCGTTTACTCAGAGGAGAATATTTTCATTAACCTTCTCTCACTTAAGCATGGTCAACCAGTAGCAGTATGTAGTCCAGGTGAGCACCGTACAGCTTTGCCTTAAACAGCAGTTTCTGTCAGTGATCTAATCTTCTTTAATGGATAAAATCATACTTGCACCTGATTTTGGTGAACTTCCTGGGTGACAAATGTTCATGCAGAACAGGTTTCAGTTTCTGACTTTGTCAGATCAGAAGCAAAGACTCTGCAATGGAAGATATAAGATGTGTTGTCAGTTGTGTATAAGCATTTACAAATCCAGAGACAAAGATTTGTCCATCCTTCTCTGAGTGTGAAATTTATGACATTTTACCTCTTTTTGTTTGTTTGTTTGTTTGTTTTTGGTTTCTTTTAAGCAGCAATAGCAAGCAGAAACAGTAGAAGTGTGAAACTGTCAAGATTCTGACTCAGTGGTAACAGAAACTGACATTCTTACACAGCAAGTTGTACTTCAGGATACCAGAGTACTTTAAAAAATAAACACAGAGTCATTCCCTAGGGTAGTGGTCTCTAGCTATCTCTGGGAAAGAACACAGAAGCCCTTTATTACATACTGTATAGCTTCAAAATGCTATTTCAAGAAGAAAATGAAAAATGTCAGTTTTCACAGATAAAGCTTACAGTTTCAACCTCGTGACTAGGTAGTATTGAAAACCCATCAGACTCAGTCCTACTGGAATGAGAGAACAAATGGAAGTACGACTGAGTGGAGTTATAGTCACTGGCCCTGCTTTGTCTGAGCACTAATTAAAATTTCCATCATATTTCATTATTTCTTTTTCCTCCTAGTTAGGTAGTCATTTCTCTGCATAAGAAACTGTAATCTCTTTAGCAAGTTAACACACAGGCAGTTCAGGTTTCAATTTGCAAGTCCTAGCCATCCTTTCCAAAAGAAAAAGGCTCCCCTCCAAAAAGAAGACACTGAAATTGTTTAAGGTCTTAAATAACCCAATATGGACTATTTAATCCTAATTATTCTCTCCAAGTTGGCAATGACAAGTGTGTAATAGTGCCAAGGCATAAACACTAGTTTGATAATATTTTTGTGGCCACAAATGGAAAGAGAATAACCCCATTTTATAATAATACCATCTTTCCCATCTTTCAGCTCAAACACTAACACCTTCTCTGAGTTACAAAGGTTGTTGCTCTGGCACAAGGAAAATGCTCATTCCTCCTTGCTTCTCTCAAGCATATCCCCTTTTTATTAGTTCTTACCTTGGACCAGGTATTTTCACATAGGTTTGGAGAGATGAGAAACATTCCGGGAGGCAGGAGGTCCCCAGCTGAGACCTGTACCAGCCCATGATTATGCCCTGGCTCTTCTCAGCTGTGCTAACACCTTCCAGGCACAGGCTGTAGCTCGGATTGTCTTCTCACCACGATTTCTATATCTTCTACAAACGTCTCTAAACTTCTGTTTTGACATTAGCTACAATCATAATGAGTAATGGGAAACAACTATTACACGTTTTATAGAATTCACAGAGCATGTACTTGCTTTTGGCAAGCAGTCCAGCAGAGAACTGTAAGATTAAGTAGTTACATCTCACAAGCTGAGAGGCAAATTTGCTGTATCGTTAATAAACATCATGGCTTTGAGTGTATTTAAATTAATGCAATTTGTTAAATCTTTCTGTACAGAACATCAATTTTACTAGGATAGAGACAAAAAGTTAATCAAGTTTGGTCAGAAGAAAATTGTCCTTTTCAATTTTGCTTACAGAAAAATAACCCCATAAACTTTTAGTAAAAGAAAAATCAGCAGCTGAGATTGTGAGGTAAAACCTTACTGAATTGAATAAAAGTCAAGAAAGCAACTGGTTGTTTACAGTTCTTACTAAAGTTTCTCAAATTACACAGGGTGGTAAAAGTACAGCTTCTGTTGGCAATAATGGAATGTCAGTGAAAACAGCCCTTCAAGTGCTCTGTGCTGTGAGGAGTTTGTGCTGTGAAAGTATCCCTCCCAAATAATTTTGGATTATGTCACATGTCCAAGGCAAATTGGTTCTTTTCTGTGATCACTACTAAAGTACTGATGTAAAAACATAGATATAAAACTGTCATCTACAGGGCAGAACTCTCCCTGAAAAAGCAACCATTTGTCCTGATCTATCTCTCAGCACTTTTAGCTGAACGGCTGTTGTGGAAGAGAAGTATCAAGATTTTTAAGTACCTTCATTTTGCCTTTTGAAGAATTTATGAACCAGAAATAGGTAGTGGCAGGGACCAAATTGGAAAGAAAGCAGAATCCAGGAATATACTTTTTGACTGTCTGCTGTAGGTGACCATGAAAAATTCACCAGAAGACATTCCCAGCTGGTGGAACACAACTTTATATTTTTTCTTTCACTAGTAAAAATGATTATTTTTATTTGTATGTTTCCACTTTTTGAAGTTTCCCAAGGCACAGCATTAACAGTCCATGTCCACTTCAACTCATCCTTGAGATAAAATAGGGAAGTAACAGAGAAGTGGATGAGCACAACCTCAGAGTGGCTGGGGAGGATATCCATTGCAGAACCGCTTTTTCTCCCTCCAGCAACTGGAGCAGCAGCAGCAGCAGCAGCAAAAATTAGGCCTTTTCTTTCTTTATCTCTCTCTCTCTCTCTCTCTCTCTCTCTCTCCTAGGATGATATCTTCCTGTTCATGAAAGCTATTTTCAGAAGCTGCATTAATATAATCTGAACCTCAATAAACAATAGACTGGTTGTCTAACTCTTCCTCTGAGATGATATCACACTATTTCTTGGTTATTTAAAAGTAACTAAACACATACATACATACATAGAAGCTAATATGCCTAGGGGGAATGAGTATTTCAAAACTCTTTGAATATATATATCTAAACTTGATGATTTCTGGTCTCTAGATTCATACCAGTGATAAGCGAAACTCCTCAGACTATCTGAACTTGCACTTAACACCAGTGCTCTATTTTGTTATCTCACATATTCCAGTTGGCACATCCCAAAAGGGAACAGAGGGGTAAACAGTATACATACGAGGCAGATGGACAGGAAACTAGGAACTGGAAATGAGGCAAAATTGAAGGTATTTCACAGTAGATACATGGGGAAAGTTAACCAAATTGCCTTTTGGAATTTTTTCCTAAACTGAAAACAATCCCTTTTTTTTGGTGAAATCAGTAGATTATAGCTTGTGAACACTTGCATTACAATCTAAAAGAATGCTACGGGAAATAGACTCTCCTCTCACTTTTATAGGAAATATGACTAAGATGATCTGACATGAATGACCTCTCATGAAGTAAATCTCCCTGTGGTGTGGTGCATTCCATGGGACTGGTGGTGAGACAGAACTGACTGCCAAAGTTGGGGAGGTGGATACTGTCAGTGTAGAAAATGTTTAGCAGTGAGACATAAATCCCTAGCTTTACGTACTGTGACATCCCTATCAGAAGTTCCTGTCAAAAAACCTGTGTTATTCTAGCCAATTACATATACATTTATAATGTACATTAAAATGCTATTTGCTTTATGATCATATTCCAAGACGGTTCTTGTCTGCTTTTAAATTGCATGACCAATGCCCTCATAGTACTGACTTTACTAGCACTAGTTTCCAACAGAACAAATCCTACATTATGGACTACCTAGGGGTCTAATCTCCTTTGGTAAGATATCTCCCTATTCTTTCTTTGTTTGATTATGATTTTGATTAGAGGAAAACAAAATCAGCAGGCAGATTTCATTAATGTATTGTGCTTCAAGAATAGTAAATTTTTAAAATAAATTTTGTATTTTATTTATTATTTAAGGACTTGAAAGAAAGAAACAGTTTAAAGTCCTCTCCCTTTCTCAGACTTATGCTCCTATGTGATTGCCAATTTATAACTACATTTTCAAAGCAACACAGGGCTATTCAATCAGCTACTCTTCATTGTTTCAGAATCATTTAGCTCTCCTTAAAATCATTATACTGTAGATTAAATAATAATCTATTTAGATTAAATAATAATCTATTCTCCTTCATTTCATCTACACTCTTTGTAATTTCTTCTAACTTTTTAGAATGTTTGATGTTGGAGGCCACCAAAACCAAAACAATAATGTATGTATTTTTAATCCTTTGTTAGGAAGGCCTGGTTTCAGATTGTTTAAACTGATATTTCTTTCAGATTTTAGAGCTACCTTCTTTTCCAGAATCATTGATATGATTCTATTTTCCCCAGCTCTTAAATTAAATTTATCTTAACATTAACCAGAAACAAATTCCTGTAGAATTATCAGCACACTTTTTCACACATATGGGCAAGTATCTCACAGACAGCTATGGTCTGAGTGTGTCCAAGTAACCCAGCAGAGCAGCACCAAGACATGCCTTCAGATGAAGAGGCCCAGTAAATTGTTAACTCACTGGCACCAGGTTTCTTGCTAAAGTAGTATCAGACTCATCAATATGATAGAAAAGATGGAAAGTGGATGCTCTGTGCCAAAGACCAGTGTCAGGTATGTGCCAGGCTTCTGTAGGAGTGAGAAATCACCTCCCTGAGAGTACAGTGCCATTTTGTTGTCAAATCTTGTGAAGTAAAACCAGCCACCCTATTTTTATAAGTCAGTGTAACACTGACATCCCTAGTGGGCCTACCTGCAACCTGCACAGACTTAGCACATTACATTCCAGTGGAGAGAGCTTCAGCATCTCTGGCTGATTTCCCAACAGGTCTGGAACCTTATAGAAAGAACAAGATGTTCAGACAAGAAGTGAAGAGCATTATGTCCATAATAGCAACTGAATGCATAATGACCAGCAGTAGGGAAGAATATATAAAGTTTTGTGCAAGACATGCAGCAAGTCCTAACTTGGCTTGCAGAGTTTAGAGCTAAATTCAGTGCCCAGTCTGGCAGTAACACTAGTGCTCCCAATGCTGTAGCCACAAATACAGAGTCTGTAGCTATCATCTACACACTGCAATGCCAAGATCATTCACTTCAATGAGAACAGAATCACAATATCTAAGTGGCCTTATTGAGCCCTTCCAGTATACAAGCACATTGCAAAGTAGGCCACTCTCAGCATGACTATGCTATTTTCTCTTATATACACTACCCATATGGTAAAAATGAGACCCAGATATTGCAAAGAGCTCTGTACAGCTAGATTTGCTTTTTTAACTAAACCGGGTCACTGTTTTGTTGATACAGTTTCATAACTTATGAAAAATAAATCCTTGTACTGAATTGAAGGGACTAACTGTAATGTCAGATACCTCATTACATGATTTTCTAGAAGCAGTCATCTGCATATCCTTGTAGCACATCATTATAGATGAAAAATTATGCCTGCAGATACAGAAAAAAGACTAAATTAAGACAGGCACTAAAGGTCCCAGTTGCTGGTATCATTTGTCACTACACGAAAATCAATGATTATACTTAAAAAAGGGATCTTAGACATGTGCAATGCAAAGTAAAAATTCAAAACACAACTCAATAAATATCTATATGAATCTCCTGACATCTTAAAACTTTTTCAGAAGTGAAAAACCCTGTTCATACTATCTTTGAAGCCTACTGCTTCCCAGCTGGGATCATCTGGGAAAGGGAATAAAGGTCACACTCATTGATATTCTGTGTAATAATCTCCTGTTTTCTCAACATCTTTCTTGATATGTGGGCCCAAAAGTGAATCAATTTCATGTGTGACCTCACCAGTGACAAACTAAGGGAAATAACTACAAAAGTTTCCTTTGATCCACTGACTATGCACCTTTTAACCTTCCTCTCCGTTTCATCCAATTTGATTTGTGAGGTTTGTCTTATCTGAAATGAGAGCAAAATTTTGAATGATATTCAAACTGGCATCCACTCTGACTTCTCAGGTTCTTTTCAGCAGGTTGGCTACTCAGCCAGTCAATCCCCAGCCTGCGAAGATTTACATGGTTATTTGTCTCTGGGTTGAGATATTTATACTTTTCGTACTGAACACCGTGAAGCTTTAGCTGCTCTGTTTTTGATTTTTACTCAGGTCCTTCTGTATCAAAATTCTGCCATTTGGCATGTCAGTCAATTTTCTCCTTGATGTAGTATCATCCATAAATTTGCCAAGATTGTATTCTGTCACCTCACCCAGGCTGCTGATGAAGATATTGAATAATATCAGCTCCAGTATTGACCCTAGGGTAGCTCTGTTACCTCTGCCAAATGAACATCAAGCTATTGATTACTGCACAATGAGCTTGGCAGATTGGCAGTACAGCTGGTTTTCAACCAGTGGAACAGTCCATTTGCACAGCCCACAGTTCCTGTTTCCAAGTAAGAATGCCTGGAAGCCAGTGTCAAAAGCATTGCTAGACTCAAGGTGCATTAACCCACTCTTCTCACATATCTGGTCTTTTCTTCAGAGAAATGCAAGCAGCTGGGTCAAGTAAGACTTGCCCTGGTATATCCATGGTGACTAATTTTATTTTTTTCTTGGAAATTAATTCCAAGAGGATGTTTCCTGATCAGGGTTTAAGGTGAAGACTACATTTCCTTGGTTCCTTCTGGCTGTTCCTTAGATAGATACAACATTTGCTTTTTTATCAGTTGTTGGGGATCTTGAGTAACACAACTTTCTGTAAGATTCTAGACAGTTTAAGTTCTATGTGTTAAGTTAACCCTTGCTGGGTGTCAGGTGGCCACCAAGCCACTCTGTCACTCCTCCTCCCAGCTGGACAGTGGAGAGAGACTAAGACTGTGAATAACTCATATGTTGAGATAAGGCAGCTTACTAAAGCAAAAGTGAAAGCTTGCACATGCACTAGCAAAGTGAAAAATAACAAGGTTTATTCTCTACTTCCCATTAGTAAGCGATGTCCAGCCACTTTCCAGGACACAGGACTTCAACACGCATAATGGTTGCTCAGAAGGCAAACAAAGTAAACAATGAATGCTCCCTCATCCCCCCACCTCCATCCCCCGTCCTCTTTCCCTTAGCTTTTATGTCTGAGTTGATGTTGTACAGTATGGAATATCCCTTTGGATCAACTGGTCTGGTTGTGCCCCCTCCGAGGACCTTGCCCTTGACTGGAGGAGGGGGAAGATGCTGTGCTGACACTGCTCGGTAGTAGCCAAAACACCAGTGTGTTATCAACACCAATCTGGCTGCCAATGCAAAGTGCAGCATTGTGAGGGCTGCCCTGGGGAAATGAACTCCATCTTAGCCAGACCCAATACTCTTTGAGCAGCCATGGGTGACCCTCCTTGGTGGAACTGTATTTGCATATCTACAGCATCTGCCTAGTCCCTAACCTGTTGGACCCCTCCCATGAATCCCCTGCCTTTGTCCCTTTGGATCCCTTCTGCTTCCTAAACCATTCCATGACACACTGAAAAAAAACCCAAAAAACAAAAATAAAATAAAAAAATAATCTAAGCATTAGCTGAATACTACTGATGTAACTTCAAAATGTTTTCCTCAGCCAGTTGAAAATATCTTATACAGAGACATTTTATTATTGACCATGAAAACTAATGCAACCATGCTACTTTTTTTACATAGGAAATCTGAACATAAGTTGGTAAAAAAACAGCTAGGCATCACTACTCACAGAAGGCCATGACCTAATCTTAGGCCTAATCTTATCAAATGAGTGTAAGGTCAGACATTGAAACCCTTAGGAGGAAACAGGGTTTCACTCCACTCCTGGCAGACAAGGCTGCTCCCAAAGCACTTTATTCTTGCTTGCTGTTGCCACTGATACGATTGTGGGAGTTTGAATATTGCTCTTGTTTTAATTGCTGGAGTTATGCTTAGTGATCTGTCAGTGCAGCCTCTGTACTCAACCTACCAAAAGCCATAGATTAAATCATTGATTCTGAACTGATGTTATGATAGAAATATGAAAAGCATAGTTTTTGAGGGACTTCAGCTGAAATGTGCAAATTCTTTTAGGCAGTCTTTGTCCAAGACATGCATCCCAGGATAAAAGGATCTAATGAATTGACAGAACAATCTCATAAATATTGTAGGTTGAATGAAATAAGCCTTGACATATGTTGCATAAAGCACTATTATTTTTCATTTGCTCTGCAAATAACCTAAGTTGGACACAATTCCCTAACAATAGTGAAAAAAAACAACCCATCACTTTTTCCACACAGAAATAAATAAGTAAAACATGAATAATTATTAGGAAGGATTCCAACAGGCAGCTACATTCTGATTTTTATTGGTATGCATTTGAAATTACTTGTCATAATCTCAATAGTGTTATGTTTGTCACTAGCTGAGCCATTATCAAAGAGATTATCTTCCATGGAAATTCTAGTCTGTTCTCTGCTTTATATGTAAACCCCAAAACACAATCATCATCTCAAGGGAGAACTGACAGGAGCTACATGCAACCTCATGAAATCCCTACCGCACTTTATGTATACTATGATATGAATGAAACAAAGTGATTTATGAACACACTATCTACTGGACTACTTGGTACCTTTGTAAGTCAGACCCAAGATGTCATCTGTTTAGATCAGGTCAGATATTATCACATGAGAATTACTATCTAAGATATATTTGGACAGTAGACTTTACACTTTGACTCCCAAATCTTCAAGCGCAAGATGCATCCTAATATAAAACTTGAGAAGAATTGGTGATAATTAATGGATAAAATTGTTTATTAGTTGTGCATCAATAGCTTCCAGAACCCCTGCGAAAAAGTTTTTTTGGCTTCACGGAGGTGTTGTAAAAGGAAGCAAATGTGTTTCCTCTGGTCTTCCATCTTTTTCAGGATGAGAAAAACGGACCAGAATTTCTCCTCTTGAAAGGATTTTAGAATTTTGTCTTGTGATGTTTCTTAAATTTCTAGTCACAGAAAAGAAATAAAAATTGATTTTCTTTTACTCCTAACAGCCAGCAATATGTTTTCCTCTAGGAGCTGCAGTTCTTCCAAGAGTCATTTTTTCATATACAACAGCAAAGAGGAAAAGGCACATACAAGTGAGCTTCACAGGTTTGAGACAAATTAATTGTTAAACATGGAAGAGAAAGTGCATGGGAAAATATTTAGGAGCGAATGTATATTAAATATGTGTGTGCATTAACATGTTTTAGTATAAATCTGTGAGGTTGTTTGCAATAAGACCTGCCAATGACAAAATGTACTCTCTCCTAATGTATGATCCAGAACAGCTTCTTTCTGAGACTGCCTCACACTGTAGTACCTGAATTAGATTTCTGTCTGCATCACCTGGAACTTTCCTCATTGTTCATTTGAAATGACTGCAGCCTCAGAAACCTTTGGTTTCAGAGTACATGAATTAATTTTTAAATTTGGAACGTTTAAAGACAAATGCCACAATATTATTAAAAAAAAAGTATATTTATTTTGTTCATTTAGCTGAAGTCCTCGAAAAAGGACAAGATTGAATCCCATGTAAGTTCAGGTACTTCATGTTTATTATGAGAAAATCAGGTCGATATAATCCTACCCACAGTTGTTATGGTTAAATTGGCACCTGCATGTGCGTTCTATGGCTGAGCTTAGAACTGCAGGGGATTAGATGAATTCTGGAACAGCCAAGACTGCAATACCTAACTTATCTTACATTAATATTAATCACCTCATTTCCTAACTAGTACATTGCACTCATGAGTGATCAAAATAAAACTGTATCACTTCGTCTTTAATGTCATTGTATCTAGATAATATCAAAACACCCCATACTGATCTAAGAAATAATCATTTCTGCCACAGCATTTGTAGTCTCTGATTTTTCAGAATCTTTCAGATTTTTTATATATTGAATTTTGGAATTAATTAGAATCTAGATCAAGCTCATCTTTGAAAAGGCACATTTAACCTTATGTTTCTCACTGTAATAAAACGAGAGAGCTCTTTCAAAACATGTCATTTTTAGGTATCGAGGTTCAGCTTCAAAAGATGCTGCTTTATCACAACTCCATAAGGATAACTAATTATAACTAGCACAACATTATTCTAAAAGTGAACCCAGTAATCAGTAGCTGAATTTATTATGCATCAAAATAGTTAAATCTTTTAGCAAGAATTAATTGATATGTATTTTGGTCATAAAGACAGAGTATGAGTCATGAGCAATTAGCAAACAACATAGCAGTTTCACAAAGCTGTCCTAAAATGAATTTTTCCATAGAAAATAGGTTGCACAAAACACATTATTGCAATTTATCCTATGGATTTAAGGAAATAAGATGAGTCATCACTTCTGAAAAAGCCATCAGAAGAATCTACCTGGGATATGAAGATCATTAAAAATTTAATAAAGTAGATTTTAGCATGGACACTTGCTCAGGTGATCACAAGGGGCTTTGTTATTCAATTTCATATAATGAAAACCCAAAAGAGATCTTTGGAACATGCTAGAAAACTGGCAGCAAGCCAGATGGGTTTTTTTATTAAATAATTCTATTATTACTTTGCAACTAGGAAGCGCCATGGGAGTTTTGTGCTGAGAATAAAATAGAAAAAAGGAGGAAGTAACAACGATTAATCAAAATGAAGAATCAACACCTGTAATACTGGTAATATTCTAAGGCAAAATTTTACAGCACCACAGAATTACAGAATATGCTGAGTTGGAAGACACCCACAAGGATCATTGAGACCTGCACAGGACCCTCCCCAAAGGTCACACCATGTGCCTGAGAGTATCATCCAAATGCTTCTTGAACTCTGGCAGGCCTGTGCTGTGACCACTTCCCTGGGAGCTTGTTTCAGTGCCCAACCACCCTCTGAGTGAAGAACATTTTTCTAATATCCAGCCTAAACCTGCCCTGACACAACTTCAGGTTATTCCCTTGGGTCCAGACATTAGTCATCGCAGAGAACAGATCAGTGCTTGCCCCTCTTCTTTCCCTCATGAGGAACTTGTAGACTGTGAAGATTTGCATAAAAAGATAAGGAAATTAGGGAAAAGAAGAGAGAGAATAAGAGAGAAAACTGACATCTGGACCCACACCTACACGGCTAACATGCATGCCCTGCTAGAAAGCCCTTCAGCTCTCAGGCAGGCTGTTACAGGGCAATTATGCGTGCACTGTTGAAGGTTGTGTCTAGAGCTGACCAGTTGCAGACTTACTGTATCACCCGTGCCTTGAGACTGCTCTGGGATTTTTCTGCCTGTGACAGGCACATTAGTTACCTCTTCATTTCAAATGCTTCAGTGTGGTAGCTTGAAACACTGACACTGGTGAGGGTTTTTGAAGTGTTTCATCCTTAGGGTGCAGTAAACATGCAGATGTTAAATCAAACATGCAGATGTACAAAATCAGTGCAAAGGGAGCCAAACCTGGTGCAGGTTTATCTGCACATCTATACCATACACACATACATAAACCCACCCAGTTTTTATTGAAGTTATCAATCTCTACAGTCTCAGCTGAGTGGGTTTGTCTCAAAAGGAAATAGCTGACTCACTGTAACAGAAAACCTCAGCGTCAATTAGCTGTTACACTAACACTGGGGGACTGGGACCCAAAAATACATTGGACAGCTACCTCATCCAGCAGTGTTCAAATATTCCATTGACAGGTCAAAGTTAGGAAAATAAAGAAGTACTGAACTGAAAGAAATATTTAGAAAGCATGTGAATTGCTTCCAAGATGGAAATGTTTGGCTTTAATGCCTCTAATTATGCATTTTGATAAGCTTTTCTTCATCTGTTTATAGCTAGGCACTCACAATTAATTCTTATGTGTCTTAGAGAGTATTTTATTCAAATAAAACTATGATTCCAGGCAATGGCTGCTGACTGATCATCTCAGCAGGCTTAAAGTGTTGTATTTTGTGAAGACTAAGTGAAGTAGATAGGGGTCTGTGATACTCTAGGCCTTGAAAATCAATAAAAAAGAGCTCTGAGACATCTGAACCACTTCTTCAGAAAGAAGGTGGCATTACCCAAATGTTTTTCCTGTGTTGTCTGGGCAAACTGGCCTGGACAAATTGGCAAATTTCAAAATTACCCTTTCTAACCTCAATCTCATTAAAATAGGAGAAAGTGAAAGATGAAAGGATGTAATTATTCATATTTTAAACTATGACATTTTAAACGAGGAAGGAAACATCCTTCTGATATGGAAGGCGAGATAGAAGTTAGAACGTCTAGGGAATAACTCTGGGCCTTGCAGACGCAGAAAGACCTTTTTTTGTGGTTTAACTCCAGATGCCATACAAAGCTGGGGAAAGAAGGAGAAAAGTGGAGCAACATTAGGAGTGATGTTTCTCTGCTCAGGTCACCATTATGTGTACTGGAGCCCTGCTTTCCTGTAGAAGGCTGAACATCTGCATGCCCAGGGGAAGTGGTGAACAAACACTGTGTTATGCTTTGCTTGCATGTGTGGCTTCTGTTGTACCTATTAGACTGTCTTTATCTCAATTCACAAATTTTCTCACTGTTAATCTTTCCAATTCTCTAGCCCCCATCAGGACACAGTGAAAGTGAGTGAGCAGCTGTGTGGAACTTAGTTGCAGATTGGGGTTAAACAACGACAAGGATGAATACAGTCACAAAGAGAAATTTGGGATATTTTACATGCTTATCCATTACACTTTTGGGATATTTGAAAGTTTTATGGGGATTTTTGTTCTTGAAATTGAAGGATTTTTAAACACATTTTTTAAATACTGAATTTTAATCCATAAAATAAGCAGTCTTTACCATATTCAGGTTTTAAGCCACATATGAAGTAATCACACTAAACTCTCTCATTTCTTTTCTTTTGTAAAGCACTAGAAAATGTCTTGTTGAGTTAAATGCGTGAATAAATATTGTTATAGCCCAAAGCACTTATTCAATTCAAGAACTTCAGTATTGCCTTAGGCAGCATCTTTATCAGTTTAAAAAAGCATTAGCTTTTCTTAGTTATATTGTAATGCAATTGTATTTAAAATCTAGAGCTAAAAAAATATAGAAAAGAGATGGAAATAGGAAACTTATTTTAAAGTGTCATACATACAATGTGTCTCAGTTCGTATTTCTTCTCCTCAGGTAAAGCTGATCCTGTGGGCTTATCATCCCAAGGGTCCTACCTAGACCACTGACTTTCTTTCTGATACATAATCATGAGAAGATAGAGACATGGGAAGGCCCTCCTAGCAAAAGGGACTGAAAAGACAGTGTTTAATTCACAAAACAAAGAAAGACAAAATGGGTCATGAGAGAAAAGGCAGCTAAGGAACTTGACTTGATCTTTTTCCATAATAAAGAAATAAAGAAACTTCAGTGAAATAGAAAGGTAGGAAAATTAATACTGAGAAGTGAAAGCATTTCCTACACAATTAGCAGTGAAGTTCTACTACATAGTACTATGGAGACTAAGAGCTTATCAAGGTCAGCAACAAGCAAGAATACACCCAAAGGAATAGAGGTTCTTGAACATGAGCAAAGCTGGTGCCTGGTGAACAGTAAACCTTTCCTGTGGGAGAAGGGAAGGAGACAGTGTCAATCAAGTTCTGCAGGAAGGCTTGCATCCCTTGCTCAGCAAGCTTTGTGTGTTAGAGTCAACTTGCAAGTGAAAAAATATCCAAGATTGGGCTAAATTCACCTCACAGCTTTAAGATTAGTACATTCTATCAAAAAATCAACACAATTGCCTGAAATTTTGTCTTAAATAGTAAGGGCAAAGAACCAATAGTATTTATTTCTGCTTGTAATTCCCTAAATCTATACATACTTCAAAGATGAGGCCACAACTTGTTCTTCAGACTACTGTGCATGTAGCTCTGTAGCTTTAAGCACACACAGAGTCGTTGTGGGATAGCTAACAATGAGATTATTGACATACATGTCAATACATGTCAATTGTTCAACTTGTGTTTATGAGTCAGAGTTCTTTATCCTGAGGAAGGAACTTCTAGCTTTTCTCACAGCGTTGTGCTGTTTTTTCCACTGTTTTGATTAATTCAGTAGAAAGTAGGTGAGTTTAACACAGAGTTAAGTAAGCTAAATCTTGAGGAAAACACTTCAGAATTATATCCAGAATGCTACTGACTGTTCATCTGTAATACAACATTGCTATCACTATATTAACACTAGATTTCCAGAGAGTATGCATAATTTAGAAAATCACAAATCTCTGCATGCAAAGGCCATTGTGTCAAAAATATCTAAACTTTTAAACCCATTATGTTTTCAGCTCCTATTATGAATCTGGGGCTTACATTGGTCTAAACTTAAACACAGTGAGAAATTTTGCTTTCTCTCATTTGGTAGAAAGATAAAACATTTAAGTGATCTAGAAAAACCTCTTTTTCACCCTGTCTTGCTTTCTTGTACACTTACACTGTACTTGTTTAAGTGTACTTTCTTGTGTTTTCTAAGATCAATATAAAAAAATTCTGTGTCTTTTCACTTCTACACAAGGAAAAGATGCCTTTGTTTTTAAAAGGTATGGTAACTCCTGACACTTCATGTTCATGTAACATGACTATACTTTTAGGTATACTTATGATAGGGTAATGTCATTCTATTTAATTCATTTGATGTCTTTGTGTGAATGACAGCAGAATCAAAGGCATTGCAATGCAGTACTATGATAACATTATTGTTCTAATATGAAATATTTGGCTAATTTAGTATGTATACTATCTTTATTAAAATACAAAAAGTAGACACTATGCCTGACTTTAAAAACAAGCAGCAGACATATTTTATGTCATTACTTGATGTCAAGTCACAGGAACTTGTCTAAGGGTAAAAGCACATCAGAAGTTTGTTTTGCCTAATGTGATCAACAGCAACATGATAAGAGAAAAACTGCACAGCTTTTATATCCACTGAGCAGTCCTGCTGACTTCAGTGCAAAGTACTATACTAATGAGCAAAGAGTAAAGCACTGGAAGCTGACTGTAAAGTTAAGGAACAGTTTCCCAGCAATTACAACTGATGAGTAGCTCTGAAATCAATGTGCAACGTCTAATTTAAATCTTGATCTCTGACTTCAGGAAAGCATGACAGCCAATATAATATTAGTTTTCACAGTAGTAATAATACTAGATGTAGTATCTCCTGCTGCTATTGCTATTCCTAGTACTGTTAATCGTATATTTTCTTATTTTAAGATTGTAAATGCTACTAAGGACAGTACTAATTAAGGCACAAAATTAAAGCATATTTCAGTTAATAAAATTTTACACATGCTTCATTGAAGTTAAGGGACAATCATGCAATAAATTTAAATGTATTGGCAATAATCTCACTTTTTATATAAAGTTTATTTGGTCACGACCCCTCAGAGGTCTCTGTCTCACAACCTAAAACCTGCTGGATTGTTTTTAAGTAAACCACTCCAAGGCGGGGGGGTGGGGTGGTGGTGGTGGTGGGAAATAAAAAATAAAAAGTAGCAGTAACAGATAAAGAGTAAATGGATCAATTCAGCTCATACCTAGGTCACAAAGTTTCTTGTGCCACAGAAACACAAAGAAAATAGAAGGGTTATATATTTTAAAATGCATTGCTGCAATCTGATATTTTTATACTATGTCAGAATGCAGTTCCAAACACCACATGCTTACTACATGGAGTTTTGATGATGGGATAATGACATCACTTTCAGAAGTGCATTTCATGTCTTACTGTGTATAACTTCTCACTGTGGGCTGTTGGTGAACACTGACATAACTTCAAAAACCTGAGGTAAAGGCTTTGTGGTTTAATGCAGAAGGAGACCAGTAACAGAAGAGGTATGGGTAGGACCAGATCCTACTTCTCATCACTCAGCTCCATACCTTTGAGCTGTTCATTCATGTAAATGTCAATCCCCTCCCCTCCTTTGTTTCCTTATCAATATTGAGATGGGCGTCTTTTTGAGCCATCTTGCTCATCCCAAGGAATCTTTATCTCCCATTATCCTACCTCATGTCTTTACCACCTCTGACCTCTTGTTCATTCACCTATTTACAAAATGCTGCCACTAAGCCCCAGCATGTCACAGTGAAAGGCCTCCTCACAAGCCTGCTGGCAAACAAGTTGTTACTCTCTTGATTGAGTGGATCCCACTTCTTGCCAGCCCCCATACCTAAATCAAGGCAGACTGTCAAGCTACCTGGCACAGAACATTTAGAGCACCTGACGATTAGGAGTAAAAGATGGTGAAAGCTCAAAGTGGCTTAGGTATAACACAATCACACTCTTCAGTCTCTGCTTTCTGATTGGCTGAAAAACAGGGAAAGACTGAGATTTTTTTTAATTCTAAATATGTAATATAGAAAGATGAGCTGCTTGAAAATGCTGTCCAAGTTATTTAGATGATAAAAGTGCATTCTCTGTTGATTTGAAACAGGTCACTGAAATGAAATGAGTCAGAGTAAGTGCAGCACTCCTCATACCATGGGATGCTGACCTAATTAGGGAAAAACACTACAGTTTTGAGGCACTGTTAGTTTGGAGATTGGTTTGGAGGCACCTTACTTCATTGCCTGATTTTCAATGAGGTTTTGCGTTTTATGCCAAATTAGCTGGGCACCGGGTCATTGGAAAGTAACACATTTTGAAACAATTTCTTGAGGCTCAGAGGTGATCTTATTGCTCCCTGAAACTAAAGAGGAAGTTGCAGATAGGTGTGGGTTGGTCTCTTCTCGCAAGTAACAAGCTATAGGACAAGAGAAAACAGCCTCAAGTTGTGCCAGGGAAGGTTTGATTGGATATTAACAATTTTTTTTTTCAGAGAATGGGTGATAAGACATTGAAATAGGCTTCCCAGGGAATTGGTGGACTCACTATTTAAAACACCCTTAGATGTGGCATTTAGGGACATGGTTTAGTGGTGGACTTGGCAGTGTCAGTAAACAGTTGGACTTGATCTCAAAGTTCTTTCCCAACCTAAATAATTCTATGTTTCTAAAGTACTCTTGTGCCACTATGTGTCTAGTACATACAAACTGGATTGCATGCAGGTCTCAGATAAGGATAATTTTGCACACATCCAAAGTTATATTTTAAAAATAATATTATTAAGAAATAAAAAACTATTCATAGTGTCAATAAACAGAAATTCCATGGGAAAAGACTTTTGATATATATTGAATATATCAAATATAAGAAATATAATAGAAAAAAATCCCAACACTTTGATCCAATCAAGAAATCTGAATAACATAAAAATAAAGCACCAGTTCAGCTTCCAGTCACAGGTACCCTTTATATTTAGATACATAATCTTAATTATCTTTCAATCTGAATTTTAAAATAACTGTATAGAGCAGAAGATTTTACAAGATTTGCTTATGAATTTTCAGTTATTTTGATATTATCAGAATTTCTTTTGATGTGGTCTGCAAATTCCCTCACTATCACATTAAACTCAAGCCTGAACTTCAGCTGACACAGTTCAGTTAATTTATACCATATCAATTTACACTGTGAATAATCTAATATGCTCTTTTATTAGCCACTAATTATATTTTTAGTTCAAAGAAAGCAGCCTTTAATACAAGATAAAAATGTAAACCTAATGATTATCAGGTTTGCTGATAACCTTTCGTAGTGCCTATTATCTTGGCATTTAAATGCTTCCCAGTGAAATCACACCTGCCTCATAATTAGCCAAATAAGTTTCCAAAATACTTTGTTTTTCTGGGCTGCATCAAAAGGGGCATGAGCAGCAGGATGAGAGAGGTGATTCTGCCTCCTTACTGAGCCCTTGTGAGAGCCCACCTGGAGTGCTGCATCCAGCTCTGGAGTTCCCAGCACAGGAAGGACATTGACCTTATGGAACGAGTCCAGAGGAGGGCCATGAAGATGATCAGAGGGATGGAGCACCTCTCTTTTGAGAAGAGGCTGAGATAGTTGGAGTTGGTCAGCCTGGAATTCAGAAGAGGGAGACCTCATTGCAGCCATCCAGTAATGAAAGAGGACTTAGGAGAAATATGAGGACATGCTTTATAACAGAACATGTTGCAGTAAGGCAAAGGATAATGGTTTTAAACTAAAGGAGGATAGATTAAGACTATAGGGAAGACAATTTTTACAATGTGGGTGATGAAACAGTGGAACAGGTTATCTGGAAAGGTAGCAATTGTTCCATCCCTGGAAACATTCAAGGTTAGATTGGATGGGGCTCTGAGCATCCAGATCTATTTGATGTCACTGTTCATTGCAACAGTGGTTGGACTAGATGGCCTTTAAAGGTCCCTTCCAACCCAAAGTATTTTATGATTCTATGATTCTGTGATAAATGTGGCTTTATTTGATGCTACTGACTGACCTGGCTGGTGGCAGAGCTATCAAAAGAGGGAATATGTTCTGAAACAGAGCTACACCCACTTTTTGGTAATTGACAGATTGTTCAACAAAACTCATGCTGGATTTTGTGATGTTTAATTAGGACACAACCTTTTACAACAGAGGAAGCACTGCAGATGGTTTCTGTCAGATTCCAGTGTCTGTATTGGGAGTTAGGTACAAATTTGCCAGCAGAAGCCAGCTCCAGTTTTACTAGTGATGACTGATGCAAACATCTGGAAGGGAATAGTCATGTCTCACTGCCCTGGAAGATGAGTGGTCTCTGTCCCACAACCATTTACTTCTGGGGTTTGACTGGATTTAGTGAGACTTTTGTCATGTGCTAGGGAACAGGTTCAGCCCAGGAATGTTCGTAAAGGGAAAATAAAAAAAAAACCAGAAAGCTGGAGAGTGACTTATTACAAGAGTGTGCTGTGATAGAACAAGGGCCAGTGGCTTTAAACTGAAAGACAGTAGGTTTAGACTGGACATTAGGAAGAAATTTTTTACTTTGAGGGTGGTAAGACACTGGGAACAGGTTGCCCAGAGAAGTTGTGGATGCCCCATCCCTGAAATTGTTCAAGGCCAGGTTGCACGGGGCTCTGAGTAACCTGGTCTAGCAAAAGGTGTCCTTGCCCCATGGCAGGGTGCTTGAAGCTAGATGATCTTTAAGGTTGCTTCCTACCCAAACTTCTCTACGATCCTATGAATCTATGAGTAATATTAAAATGCAGAATACAGCTAAAATGTCTTTAATATTTTTGTGACTGAGATATTAATTGATTTTATATTATAGGAATTAATTTTGAACAATTATCTGATATGTAACAGAAATAAAATCCTGGCCCTATTCAAGTTACTGGGACTGCACAGAGACTGTCATAGAATCATAGAGTGGTTTGGGTTAGAAGGAATACTATAAGTTGTATTTAAATTAAAATGTCATAATTGTGAGGCACAACTGCAACACTTGTAAAGCTAAGCTGCAACACCATCATTTCTGGTGTGGTAACAAAAATATCCCACTCTCCTCTATGCAGATCGGAAAGCAAAGATATTCACTCAGCAGCTGGCTTTCCTGCTACTTGCTGCCAGATTAAGATGGCACAACTAACAGTTTCTGGGTTCTGTTCCAGCTTTTACGAGACACTGTTCTCTAATGTTCTTTAAAATGGGTAAAACAACATACTTTGCCTAATCTCATTCTCTGAAATAGATGAACTATTTTGTCTGAGTGTTTTGAATAAAATTCTTTCTGATGCATAAACCTACTGTGGAAAATTTTGGTCCAAATATTTTGGTTTTGGCCAATTCATAAGCAATTTAAAAGAATGCCAGAAATCCTTAACTTTATAAGGGAAGTTGTCAGCTCAAATGCTACAGTCACACCCATCTCCCACATACACAGACGTGTATATATACCCAGACGTATACCCAGCCATACAGAAAAAAGAACTTGTTTGGATCCTGGGCTGCATTTTCCCCCTCAATCATTTAAAACTGATAATTGTGAAGATTGCAAACTGCAAGCTTCATTGTTTGGCAAAGCCTTGATGGTGGTGGAAGAAGGCATGGAAAATAAAAGAGGCAGATTTTCAGTCAAAAAAGATCTCTCTTGTAATAGAGCATGAAAGAACACTTTATCAAATATTTTCTGTTAATCATGCAAGTTTATAAAATTCCCTGACAACATTTACTTCTTTTTTTTAGATGACGAAAAAAATCCTGTCTTGACTGCATACATATGTACATGGATACTTGGTTGCAAGGGACTTTCTACACTCCTGTGTTCAGATTCTCATTACAACAGACATCATATCACATTATCCCTTTTATTGTTACCCAATATCTATCATAAATGCCAATGTATATTCATTTTTATATTCCAGTCAAGGACAATAACAAGGAGAGCAAATATGGTATGAATTAAAGTTTACCACAAGATGTGTCTCTAAAGACTCTTCAATTCAGTGTTTTCCTTTTGCAAAATATTGTGGAGTCCTAATTATTAGCTCTAGAACTGACACAGGAATCTCAGTCAATGAAAAATAAGCTCTTGGTCTTTTCTCTTTATAGATGGTAGTTCTGGGCATGCTACAGTGCTATTGTGACCTCTGTGGCTTTCCGTTTTATCTGTGATATTTTAGTTAGCACTTCTAGACAGACACCTGTATCATAAAGTCTGCTACTGGCCTAGAACAAGAAGTTCATAATGTGATGCAGATTTTACCATCTGTTGACTCACAGTATAAAAACCGGTCAGGATTTCATTTTGAACTAGTCTACTTTTTCTTTCTTAGGTAGCTTGAAGTTGAGAGCCTGGAAAATTTCATTATTCAGGGGAAAGGAAAAGAATATGCTCAATTTTTTTATATCCTTATGTTAAACCCTATTTTTTAGTTGTAATGTTGAGTATGTAATTGAAATTTTTCTCATCTGCCTTTATAATTTGTGTATTTCTTGGCTTTCAGATGTACCTTCTTTTTTATACAAGACATTAATGTGCTGTCACAACTTCAGTAAATTAATAATTCTCTACAACCAAAAAAAAAATGTCTTGCTGACAGGGATTTTATGAATTTCAGCTTATGAATATCCTTGGATCATATTCATTTTCCAGAAAGTGTTTTTATTTCACCTAATATCTATGTGAACCTTTTACTCCATAATAATAGATATTTGAAGCTCTGACTATAGAGATGGGATTTTAAAGAAGTTTGTCAGATAATGAACATTACAAATTCTTAGAAAAGAAGCAAAATTTAAAAGAAAAAGCGAAACAAAAGAGAACCAAAACAAAACCAAAACAAAAGCAAAAAAAACACACCCACTCCAAACCAGAAATACAGTTAAACATTTGAATTGTGAAGAATTAAGCTTTCCATTTTAGGTTTGCTTCCCTCTCTCCATAACTTTTAGTACTTTTGGAAAGACTTGTTTGTGACCCTGAAAATAGTAAATCTCCTTTAGGGTGGGAAAGAAAACCAAAAAGCTAAAATCAGCTGGAATATCTGTGCTCTCTCTTGTCATCAGAGCTGACAACAACCCATAAGAACATTCAATACAAACAAAAGTATTGCAAAGACAGGAAACGGTTTATTTTTCTGAAGCCAAGTCAGTTGCAGCCTTAGTTCTGGAGAAAAGCAAACCCAACAGCTGTGTGATGCAGTGAAGTATCTTTAGAGTTTCCCGCATTAATTTTACTGCAGCAAGGTTTCCACAGGTGAGGGAGCTGGGGATAAACTTTGTAGTTGCAGTTTCTACCTCCTGTGCTCCATTACGGAGCTCTGCTGTACTGTGTTGTATTGTTCTGCATCTCTATTAGCTTGAAGGCATCATCTTTCTACATAACAGAATTTTTCAGCTGAGACCTGTCCCTGCCATGAACTATTTTAAACTTTATTTTATTTGGTCTTTCTGGTCACTGGTGCAGAGAAGTGTGCAAAAGATAACAACTTGCTTTGATAAACATGACTTTTATTAAATTGAAGGTGAAAGAAGGAAAAAAAAAGAAAGAAAATAAATTCATGGTGAAAGGAAATGAGAGGTAAGGAAGATGTGATTGAAATAACACAAGCCTCATGTTCCAAGTGCTATTTAAGACTATAAGAAAGCAGATATCACTGATTTTTCTGTTGTCTTTCTCATCCAACATTTTTATAAGGCTTTTTACTTTCTCAACACTAGCAGAATCTGAGGACTCCCAGGACAGATCTCATTGATGAAGTGGGTGTATGAAATCTGGGTCTGAAAGCAAGGCATATCCTTCCTGGGGTGCTATCTAAAAGTAACAGTGGACAGAGTGGTCTTTCCTTCCCCAAGATTTATTGCTAGTTAGGCCTAATTTCTAACATAATCATCTACTGTTTACTGATGTCATAACATTTTTTTTTTCATGTCACAGACCCTGGACCACACACAGAAAAAGCATTTTTGTTTGGAATATTTTGGTTTTCCGTCCGTTAGATTTTTCTGATGAATCCATGTTATTGCTATTGTTAGGCTGGATGCACCAGTTTCTGAGGGCAAAACTGGACATACATGTTTCAGTCCAGAAGCCACAGCTGCCAGTTAGGGGAGTGTAGCACCTGCATAATGATTGATGAATCTGATGAATCTCAGGATTTTCAGCAAAGAAAGGGCTATTTGCTGGGCAACCAATAACTACTATTACTCCTAAACTACTCATTGACATCATGGTACAGGCTTCAGAGAAGTCACCTGTGATGATCTCTGTCCTTCAGTCATCCTGGAAAACCTTACATTGGTTCTCAGTAGATGCTACAGGCCTACAAATCACCTACTGGAAATTTCCAGTGTCTTGATTCTGGGCAAAGATCGTTATTATCAGGAGTAACTCCCCTCTTTTAAGTGATGCTGGGGAGCAACACTTAATTACCCACCTATGGGTAATTTTGCACTGGTTGAAAGAAAGGGCAATGATATGAACAAGAGGATCTGCTCATCTTCTCATCTGTATCTTCCGACCATTATGTTTTCTTATAGAGGAATTCTACTTTTCGCACTGAATAAATAGTAGAGCAGAATACAGATAATAATAAAGAGCTGAAGCTTTCAAAGAAAGATTCTAGCTATGCTTTTATGGTTTTTTATTCCTTTCTCTCTCTCTTTTTTTTTTTTTTAAATTGCTGCAGGGCTCTAGGGTATTTACTAAACAACTTCTATCTAACGAGAAGAGTATTGTATTTTGCAATAAATGAACTGGCAAATAGAAAATTATGCCAAGAAATTGAAACACAATAGTCTCTAAGCATAATAAAGATAAACACTGAAATAATGCAAGTCTGTTCTTTCAGTGAAAGAAGCAAACTTTATTCCTTAAAGTTACATGGTTTCTGGGTACCCTTACCCCAGTCTTCTGGGGTTTCACGTGGTTAATTTTAGCCACTCTGGGTTGCATAACTGTTCTTTTTAGCTTGTGACTCTGGAGTCAACCTCAGGTCAAGCTGCATCTTGCTGAAGGCTGACATGTAAATATGAGACAGTGTTTCCTAATCCAGATTCTTCGGAAGATCAGAAGCAATGCCGCACACTTCCTCTTCTATTCTTTGTTTCACAGTACATTATTTAATATGCAATTCATTTTTTGAAAATATGTTTGATGTTCCTTGAATACACAATTATTTCTCACTTTGCTGCCGCAATGAAAGATGTTCCAGTTTAATGAGTCACCAGTGGTGCTGTATACCTTGAATGCACTGCTGACATTTAGCACATTAAGATACCCATTACACACATACATACACAAAAAAATAAATTTATTCATTAAAGCAGAAAACAAAACAAACCAATCCCAAAAATAAACAAAACCAAACAATAAAAAAATACAAAATAAATATTTTTAAGATTATGGTGTATGGCAATGACAATTAAAATCCCAGTGTGTTTATGAGTAACAACAAAATTTAACAATCTAGCAAAGTGCTGGCAAGATATGTTGATTTCTACAATCCTTTATTTAAGTATGTTTTTTTTAAACTGGAAAAAAACAAAAAAAAAGAAATATTTTGCTACAGGCACATCTTCAAATGTATAGGGAAACAAGCAATTCTCTAACAGGGAAATGACATAACAAAACTATAATTGTGAAGATGAGGAACATGACAGAATAAGAAAACATCTTCTGCATATAGTTAAATCATCAAAAAATCACAACCTTCATGTTGTGATTTACAAACTTAGCACACGGAAATTTCACTTTCAGTACTCAAGCAGATATACCTCCTTCAGTTTTCTCTCTGTATGTTACATAAATCATGAAATTATCCACTTTGTAAACAGAGCAGACAGCACTTGCTGTTGGGTATGATGGCAAAATCATATAGGCCTCAGTTTGTTGAGGTTTTTCTGAGAGGAAAAAACATGAGCCTTTCTTCGCACCATTCAGCACTTTTTGCCTCTTTCTGAGCAATGTCAGTACTTCAGGATCTGCAGAAAGCACTGAATGGGAGGACATGAGTTTTTAGAAGGTATGGCCTATAGTTCTATTCAATGCAATAATGCATATAATACCCCATCTCGCTCAGAATCAACCTGCTGTTGCAATTGACAGCATTTTGCAGTTATTGAAGTGTAAAATCCTGAAAATGAATGAATGTACATCAGAAGTGAATGTCAGGCATATTACTGTTCTTTCACACAGTTTATAACAGGTGAGGCTCATTCTGCTCTTACCCCTTATTCAGATAGAACTATACAGGAAGAGTCCCTCTAGCTTTAAAAGGGAATCCTTTGTCATTCAAGGAATTCAGTTGAGACTATTTTGTTTTATTTTGTAGTTTTTCTTCTCTATCTTCTTGACCCACTCTGATTTCCTTAGAGATAACTGTACTTGTGCAAGTATGCCCATTTTTAGACATGTGCAGAATTTGTAGGGTAGTTCCTCGAATACTTAAATAAGTCTGACTTTAAAAATATTTTCGTCTAATAGACTGTGCTGATGTGGTATGTAAGTTAGGAACTGAACTTCTAAATTAAAGGAATACTTTAATTTTTCATCCATTTGTGTTACTTCAAAGTAAATGAGAACTTTTCTTCCATAATCCCATTAGTGAGAGTGAAAGGACAGAGCCTTCAACTTGATTATTTTCAGATTGTCAGATCTATCAAGGAAACTTAACTAACAGTTATTATAGTGCCTGTTTGTTTTGCTGAGATTTAGGGCACATATTTTCTGAAAGCTGGATAGTTAATAATACTGATGTTTTCTCCCAATAATGCAAAATACTTATAATCAAATAAAGATATGCATGATGAGAAGAGGTAACAATTTCAAAATCATGAATGGGTGCAGCATGTCACAAAGCATCTGTGAGAGAGACTTGGGACATGACTGCAAGAAGCATTGCTATCAGTACATAGATCTCAAGACTGATTTTGTTCCTAATGTCTTCTAAGAGCATCTTCTAAGGACACTTGAGTACACCACTGTGCCTTCTCACCCACCTCAGCGCTCACTTTTCCTCTTCCTCCCATGTGTTTGTTCATCACTTCACAACAATACACACTTCTCTGCATTCAGAGTCCTTTCTATGTAGGTGTTAAGAGAATACAGAACTGTAAAAAAGCATTTTCAAATGTTGTGGATGAATAGTGCCAAGGACAAGGGAAGACCTAGTCCATCCTTATTATGTAGCTCAGTGTTCATATTAACATAACAACATAATGAAGTTAACTGTGTTGTTTCCCTGGAAAGATGACTGGATTTAGCTGAGAAGGGATACAGAATATATAAGGAAATCTGTCAGACTTATAGTATCCAATATATACCTATTTAATTTACTAGTGCTTTTCTATATATTTTTATGAAACATTATTTAAATTAACAAATTAGAATAACACTCATTCTAATAAGCATATCAGATACCTTGCATTTATGAATAAAGCATGTACAATTTTTCTAGTTGCAATTACTGTTAAAGCTTAGACTTTTAAAATATTTTAAACTTAATTAGGTTTGAAAAACCTGCAGTTGTTGACTTTAATAATCACATACATTAAATAGCACACCTAAGTCTGAGAAGATGCTATTTGTCTTTATAGCTCAAAAATGCTTGTAGCTAACTAGAGTATGTATTGGGGTCTGATATTTTGTGAGGGTTTGTGATTTTTAATCTTTTCTGCAGGCAGGAAATGAAAGTATATTTTAACAGAAATTTGGGAATATACACACTGTCAAAAAATTATTTTATTTTAGAGATTATGTGTTGCTCGACATTTTGAAGTATTAAACTGCAAAATTACTGCTTGCAGCAACTATAAATATTTCTTGCCCACTATGTTTCCATGGCAACTGTACTAATTTATTCTGAGACCTTTGCATTATTTTAATTTAAGAGACACAATAGTATCTGTACTAAAACTGTTCCTAGATTTGACATTTTGATCCTTTCTGAAAATAAAATGTGACATGAAGTATTTTTAGACATAAGCTACATTATTTTACAAAGGGTGGGGAAGATGTTTAAGATGTCTTCTGGTAGATTTATATTGCATAGGTTTTTTATGTGTAGATATAGATACAAACACAATTAGTCCCAGAATAATGTCTCAGAAGTTGAGAAGGAACATCTATTCTGTCAGTCAAAGCCTTTGAACAGAAATAACTCACACCTAGTGTCATCTCAGAGATAATACTTTTTGAACATTTTCAGTTATCCTATCGTCTTGGTTTACAAGAAAAAACCCACTAAACTTTTAAAAAATTTTCAAAGAAATATAGTCTCTGTATCACTCTTTGTCCTTCTTTCCAAGTTTATACTATGCTCGATATGTGAGATTCTTCAGAGGCTAACACTTATATAACATGTGTTCACAAATTTTAAAAGACTTTTTCAAAACATAGCAGGAAATTGTTTTACATGTGCTTGTCCTTAAGATTTGATCAACACCAAATATAGAGAGAGGGAGTAAAGGTGTAACACAAAGGTGTTTACTTCTCTCCTCTTTCCTTGGAAACATTTGCAGCCTCCAAGGCTGTCAGTAGCAGTGTCTCATGTCCAAAATGGAACATAGATCCAGACTCCCTTTCAGATACCTGTACCTTATAGAAAATGCCTTCTGATCATGGTGTTCATCAAATGCACTTTGAAAAAGGTTTTCCCTTTTGTCAGATGAGTGCCACTTTGAGAAGGTAGTATTGCAAGTTTTATGCAGCTTATTCACATGTACTCTGTGGCTTTGTAAACAAGTTCAGCCTCCAAGGCTGTCATTAAAAGCTTTGTGTGAGCAGGAAATTCCCTTGAAAATTTAGGCATTTTTCCTCTGCACACAAACAAGAGTAAATTGATAGGTGTAAGGAAAATAGCTTCTATTAATACCACCTTTTTATCCTGAGCTCAGAATCAAATTAAAGGATTCAAAATTTCACTGCATTTTTTATAACTATTGGTATAATGCTGTTTATTTCAGCTATACCAAAAGATGAATTTGATATTAAAAATCGCTGACTGTTGAGAAACCCTTGTACTCATAGGTTTTGACTGCAGACAGGGATGTTTTTGAAAGACAGACTAATTTTAATTGAAAATTCAATCTGCATGTCTAATCCCTTGTTGCTGGTGGCAAACAGCTAATAAAAAATGTAGTGGAGTATTCAAAATAATTTCTCCAAGAAACTATAATAAACCAGTTAACAACTTACATATTCCTACTGCAAGAGGATGACATATGTTGAAAGGTTCATCTACTGAGTTTATATGCTCTTCATATGTACATAGGTAACTGAAATTTAAAATCTTCAATTTGCATAGAGCAATTAGGAAATAACCTTATTATTCAAACTCTCCAACAGAAATATCTTTTTTCTCTTTAATTACTGTAACTATGCAAAACTAGTTTCATTCAGCTAGTAAGTGAGAAGATTGCTCAATGTGTAATTTTTCATGATTGCAGCAGTTTTAAAGATTGAACCTCCAAACACACTCCCAATGGACTGCATGTCTATGTGATATTAAACAATTATGAGAAATAAGCCCATCTGCAGAATTAGATGGTAGTGTTCAACACAGATGTTATTTAATTACTTGCATTGATGATCACAGTAGCATCTAGCAATCCAGCAATAGCATTTTGTCACATGTCTTGTACATGTATATGTGTAAGGGGTCTTCATCTTTGTAATTTAGATGATAAACTTGTCAGGCCAAAGACTGAATATACAGGAAAGCAGATATTGCTAAGACACTCAATTTACAGCCAGATAATTGAAACACAAAGAAATTAAACAACAAGTTTGACGCCAGTTCCTCTAAATCTTATTTTCCTCAAACTAATTAATTTCCTTGCTGTCTAACACTTTATCTAGTAATTGTGGATTTTTTTATTCTTTGGGCTGAACTATGAACTGTCTATGGATACAGCATGTGGGAAACAATGACAATTGAAGTCAATTGAATTAACCTAGAAACACATTTTTGGTGATGATTTCTAAATCAAGACTTCAGTAGCTTTATATGAACAGCTATAAAAAAAAATCACTGGAGAGCAAATAACATACAACTTTTCATCTGTGCAAGAAAAAGTTCCAGAGGTATAATGAAGTACAAAATTTGTGGCCTGTAATTTTTTAACTGTTTTCAAAGAGCCATGGTTTAAAGTGTGAATCCATCTTGGGGACTGAAAAAAAAAAAAAAGGTAAAAATTGAAAGTACTTTTCACTTTTTCTCTTAGATATTCAATTCATCTTAGAAGGAGGCAGCTGCTTTCATGCTGTAGGATCAGCTTCATGCTTTCAGATTAAAGAGTTGGGAGATCATTCAGGTAGACTATCTGCCACAAATCATACCCTCCTACAAAATGCTATGAATGCTAAGTGTCCAGTTCAGAGATGCATATATTTGCTTCAAGGTCAGCTTGCAGACCAAAGCATTGTTTTAAATTTCCAGATATGATGTATTTAGTTCCAAGTTACTTTCATATCCCTTTAGGGGTATGAACTATTTTCAGCTTTGTGTCCCTTCTGTCATCAGAGATAGAAAACAACATGTATCTGTCAAGCTGTTAGTAAGTCTTACGCTTTCACTTTACTTGGGGGATCTCAGAGTGCTTCCAGTAAACACAACCACTGAGGAACATGGGAGCTAGTGTGTTTTCAACTTCCAAGATCCAAGAGATGCTTAAATTTCCATTTAAACAGAATCAACAGGTGAGCTGAAAAAACCATCCAGTTCTATGTCTCCAGTAAACAGACGCTGGACCACAGGAGGTGTCTACAACAGCCTCCTGTTCAAGTCAGGGACAGCTTTGATGTCAGGTCAAGTAGCTCAGGGCTTGATCTAATTGGGTCTTGCTGATTCCCAAGCATGGAGATTTCTTAACCTGCTTGGACACCATGCTCCTCTGTTAGACTGTCCTCATGGAGTAAAAGCTTTTCTTACCTTCATCCTGGACCTTTACTCTTTCAGTTTATGACCCTTGTTTCACTCTCTTTCTGTGCACCACTGCAAGAAGTCTGGCTCTGTCATATTGATCACATCACATAGCTATGGGAGGATGCCATTGGGTGTCCTCAAAACCATCCCTCCAGGCTGAACAAGCTTCTGACCCTCGATTTATCCTCACAAGTAACATGTTCCCATGCAACTCTGTTGTGTTTGCTCCAGTCTAGCTACCTCTTTCTCTCATTGTAGAACTCAGCAATGGACACAGGCTTTATCGTGCTGTGTCTAATCATCACTTCCCCAGGCCTATTGCCTCTTAAGCTCAGCCTGTTCAAGAAGTCAAAGAGAGTGTCAAGGCTTTCATTCCTTGTAGAGCACACTGTTCTCATTCAGCATATGGATGGTTAAGTTTTCATAAACTCGTTTCACGAAAACTTTTAAACCTGCAGAAATATTAGCATTGTCTTTGACTGAAATAGTTTACTTAAATATTTTTCATTCAGATTTGCACTGCTGGGATCCTTTAGCTCTGAGCTGTTTCTCAGAAACCAGCTAGTAAGAAGGTGGCTGGCAGGACCTCAGTTCATAGAGGTAGCAAAAGATTTGGTTTCAATTGCTGCAGAATTACAGCCCTTTGTGGATAACAGCAGCACCATCAGAGACTAACATTTTCTGTGTGGATATCTGCCAAAAAGTATTTTAATATCCTATTTCAAATGTCAATCTATGCTTAGCTCTGCAAAAAATAATAATGCCTGTTAAAAGCTGCAGATATATATATTTGCTGTGCATTGTCCCCTCATGATAATTCTCTCATTTTGTATCTGTTTTCTCTTTTCTTCCTGCGTGTTTTTTTTTTTCCCCTTTCCATCCAAACCAGAGATTTTTGTGCCAGGAAATGAACAGAGAGCTGAAATATTACATATAACACCACAATATCCTTCCATAGTGGAGTTTTTTTAACTACTTTGAGTTGTATTAGAGTGAGTGCTGAAAAACTCTAGTCATGGACTATTTGATATTTTGTTTTACCCACTTGTATTTCGTCTGCAAAAATTTAATTACATGGACACATTTTCCAACAATGAATTTTACCTCTGGCCAGCTTATACGTTAACTGAGTTCAACAGCATTGTAGAATTAATTTTAGCTACATTCTGTATTGTGACATAGAAATGTCCTGAAGATATACTTAAATACATCTCAGAGAAATTCCTATTTCTCAGGTCTGTTCTTCCTAGAAGACCCTCAAAACGATGATGTTTTCGCTTGAACCAATTAACATTGGAGACGCAATAATGTTGCCACTGACAATCTTAGTACAAATTGTCCATAAAGCTCTTCAGATAAATATATTCAAGATTTATTAGAAAATAAAAATACCAAAGAGGTGTACTGAGACTCACAGCTATTTTGCAAGTAATTTAATATCAAAAATTGTTAGTCTGCATTGTAATTGATTTTCAGGGGTTCACCAGCATTTACATAAATTATTTTGGAGTGAGTGTTGTGCTTCTTTCCTTTAAAAGACCTTATTTACACCATTATACAGTTACTCATTCATGAAGGTACCATTAAACTAGTGTAATTGTAAATTACTCAGGCTCCATCACCAAACAGAATAAGGCAAAGATCTTAATTCAGGGGTTTTTTAATGTTTCATTGCAGAGCAAAATGGGTAAGAACTCAACTAAAATACCAATCATCATGCATACTGATCAGTTTAAGTCACGAAACATACTAAAAACCACAGAAAGAGCCACAGATGCTGCTCTCAGTCCTGTCACTATTATGATTTCTCCAGCAGTAGAGAAGAGATGCTTCCTTGGGATGATGATGCTATCTGGCATCTGTCTTTCAGATGACCAACAGAGATGTCAGTGAGATGCTGCTGTTAACAGAAGATGGTCTGGTCTGTTTAAGAAGATACCTCATAAATGCAAAGGCCTTAAGTCACTCCTGACATGGTAGGCTACACAAGTCAATAATACAGCTTGCAACAGCTGTGAAAAGGAAACACTGAAGAACTTTTCATGCTTTACCAGCTCACATTTTGAAGATACTTGCAATCACTAACACTTCTTTTTTTCCCCAATATTTGACACAAATTTAATTGCACATTGAGGGGCACAAATATTTCTAATTGTGCACCAGAGGCTCGGGAATAAAAGAACAACAAAATATCAGTCTGTTTTAAGACAAACTTTATAAGTGAGTAAGAGACCACTGCTATAAACAAAGCATACATACCTGCACTGAACCCATCCCATAGTCTGAATTCTATGGTACCTTTACTGATCAGCTTTAGACTTACAGAATCTCACTACAAAGGCTATGAGGGAGGGCGCTTGTTGTTGTGATAGTAGAAAGTCTTGCTTGTATGTTCATTAGCATTTATAGGCTTTTTGCACATATATATATATGTAAACTGTATTAGAGAGTAGAGAACAAATTAAAAATTTTCAAGAATCATTGACTTTGATGGCCAAAAATAATGAAAAAAGGCTTATAAAAAGAGAAATGACAAATTAAAAAAGGTAAATAAAACACGAGTGTGCATTCTTCGGGCTCAGGCCATTCTACCACATGTTGCATATAGTGACCATTCTTCAGTGTTTACAGGTTTCTGGTTCTCTATAAGTATGCTGCTGGGGCCCAGGGAATGTCCAGAGAAGGTCCAGGGAATAAGATCTGCATTCCCCTGCTGTACACCCTCACCTGGTCCTAGAGCACTGCAAGGTGCTGCAGGAGTGCTGAGGAGTGTGTGAAATGCTTCAAGATAGGTAAGTATAAAAATATAGCACTTGTAAATCTGACTGATAGGCAGCTAACTGTGATTAGTTTCATATGATGCAAGTTACAGTTTGAAGCTATTGAATGTGGTGAGCATTTTTCTTTGCTCCTTATACAGAAAGATATTACATATGTGTGCAGTTCATGTATATAAATTTTTTTTGGAAGCAGAAAAGACAACTGAAAACATCAGTGACAAAGACGTGTGGCATGTTTTCTTTTCTCACCAAAAATCTCTCACTAAACTATTTTTCATCCCTCCTACCAAGTCAAACTGTGATGTTTTGTGAAAGAAGTCACAAAAAGAAGTCACAACAAAACTGTGAAGAGGGAGTTTTCACTGTTGCACAGCCAATTTTTACCTATGCTAAAAGGACTAGAGAAAATTCAGATCAGGGTGTTTGGGAGCATCACCTTTCAGCATCTTTTACCTTTATTCTTCCAAAAGATTATAAAATCTCCATCACCCTGTCCAAATATAGTCCAAATAAAACTATTAAATTTCTAACAGTTTTGTATAGCCACAGTTACACTGCAGTACATGACCTACAAAATAATTTTTAAAAGATCTTTCGGCTTGTGTTCTGCTAGACTTACTGTTGCCCCAGATACACGCTGCAGGTCACAAAATTGTTTGTCACAACAGAGAGCAAACAATTTCTTATAAATGCTACTATGAACAGACATTTACCAAACTGTAGGCAACCCTTGCTCTCCAAGCGTCAAACTGCAAGTGAATCTGACTTGAACTCTTGATTAACGCACTCAAAATAAGAGAAAATATAATAGATTTCCTAATGCAAATATTCCAAACTAGGAGGCAATAGAGCTATACAGGCTCTCATGAACAAGTATCTACATTATTTTTTTCTCTCTCTACCTATACACTTGGCTCTGTATGCAAAGAGAGAGAGAAAAGTCACACACTAAGGCAATCAGTTATTTTTGAACACTTGCAAAGCTGGGTGAATAAAGGGAAGGAGCAAAAGCAAAGGAAAAGGAGGGAAGTGTGGAGGGAAGAAGGAAATGATGGAGAGAAAAAGAAAACCGTTTGTATATTGGCCAGTGGAATGCAGAACAGAAAGAAAAATAACAATGCACTCTCTGTAGTGCAGAACTATGACTTTTGTTGGGGGTAGAAAGACGTGAATGAATCAAAGAGAAGAACAGGATGCAAGGAAAGAACACTATTTGCCATGGGCTTGAATAAGCCTAACATAATGGAGATCTCAGTGTACTGACAGATCTTAATGTCAAGGGAAGCATTACAGTGCATAAAGGTAAAACTCTACAAGCAATGTTATAAATCTGAAATTGCGCTGCAAGCCTCACTGCTTACATGAAACCCCAAAATGAGCTCACATGCTTATACCCCACATATATACTGTGTGCAACTGAGAGTCAGTGTACCTTTCTGAGATGTAACAAAAGAAAGGGAAAAAACACAGTGAAATAAGTCATACTACAGTTCTTTGTAGGGAACAAAAGGAGATCCATTTTTAAAGGGCATGAAGGTTAATTCTTCTAAATTCCAGTGTGGGCTGATGAGGAGATTTTGGAAGCAAAAAAATCCCCAAAGGATTTTCAGGGTATACTAATGTGAAAGTGCACTACATTTCTCAGTGTTATTGTCCAAACCCACAGAATGCTGGTCCATGCTAGTTTCTCTAGTGTGCAGACGTGATATATGCCTATAAATACTAAAACAGGGTAAATAATGAATAATCCAAATAGGTAAAGCAATAAAGTACTTCCTCTATAATATCTTGGGCCATCAACCACTGGTACCTAACATTTTCCAGTGGAGTAAGGACATTGAAATCTTGAGGTTTTCCCACATATTTACAAGGTTATTGATAGTGACTCCATTCAATTATTGTGTCAAGTTTTGATTTTACTTCAAGACTTAGTTTGAGTGTTTAGTTCAAGAACATTAGTTAAACTCTAATATGACTACATGTACTGATACTCTCTTTATATTTTTTAATTAAATGCATTCTTCTAAATTGTCCATTTCAATGCATCACTACCTTTGTGACTTGTGTGAGATTAACTCAGGCAGTATTGGTAACATATTTAAAGGGGGTTGAAATCAGTCCTAAGGTACCCAGTTTGTACATGACCAAGATCACATGACCAAGACTGACACTACAGCTGTATTTTAACAAGTTTTTTTTCTAGATTCACAGGGAAATAGAATCATACACTGCAATATATCCCTAAAATCAGGTTAGACCTATTACATTATGGTATATAGATTATTTTCTTTTTCTAATTATAAGGTTAGCTGAATGTCAAACTATAATAACCCTTTTTTTAGTTCTACCCTAGTGTGTGAGATTTTTTTCATTGTCATCAAGTATTTAAGTGGCTGCACCTCAACATTTTTTTCTTTAACATTTGAATCTCTTCCCTTCTCGTCTTTTTTAAATAACCATGAATAAATTATGTCTTTCCCTTATTCAGATATTTTTTAAAATATCCATTAATAAACCATGCTAATCAATACTGTACTTGATTCTATAGCCTGTAAGAAACTCTTGTAAGTATTAAAACCAAGGCTCCTACCAATCAAGCCAAGCAAGAAGGAGGTCTTAAAATCTAGAGAAGGTTTGCTGAAGACCAGGATTAGCATATCCATCAGCCTGAACTGGTCAGTTGCTCTAACTTGAAATAGATAATTGAATGAATTGGATGAAAAAGAAATGACCAGGAAAAGGTGGGTTTTTTTCAGAGCCTGGGAGAAAATAAGGTTCGGTCTTTCTCTATCTTTGGGGTTAGGGTAGAGAAAAGAATATGCATCATTGGATTTAATTTTGTAATTGCTGAATGGGAAGTTAATGTTATGCACTTGCCAGGCTGCTTTTTAGTTATTTTCTTTTTTAACTGCAAAGTAGAATTATAAATTTGATAAATGTTCTATTTGGATGGAGTGCAAAGTTTTCTCGAGTGCACAGAATGTTATCTTACTCATTTTAGCACTAGCATCTTGCTTTATCTGAGAAACAATATCTTGGATCAGAACACATTGTTGTTATTAATAAAAGAAAAAAAATAAAAGGCAATATTATTAATTTACCTAGGAGTAAACTGGTGTATGGTTTCACATATCAGATTCAAACACACAAGCGTGCATTGTTTGTAAATAACAATCTCATGCAAGCAATTTCTGAAAAGCAACTACAAGACAAATTAATTGCAGCAAAATCCCTGTTAGATTTGTTACAGCTTCTCTTTAGTCAATCATCAGTTCATTCCTTTGTGCATCAAAGCTCTGTGTGTCATGTGGCCTTGCCCTAATGCAGGTCTGGGTGAGGCAGAGGTCATTTCCCTTCACATGTCACTCTGCTCCCTGCGGTCCTTGTGGGGCAGAGCTAAGCAGAGCAGAAGAACTCTCCCAGTCTTCTCAGACTTCTAACCAGATCAGCCGTGTCACAATGACCTCACAGCTGCTGCTGAACTCTGGTGTGTAACCACAAAGTCAAACAAATCAGATAAAGTTGGGCAGACTTACAATTCTATAGATGACTCTGTAGATAGTAAAACTCAAAAGTTCTCCAATATGCTTGGGCCAGAATTAATGTGGTACCTAGTACAGCAAGAAAACCCTTTTTTTCCCTTTAGTCCCTCAGCCTGAAATGGAAGAGCAGGGCTGGAAATCTGCCATGACCAGGCTGAGAGACTTCTGGGGCAGACACAGCTCAGGAAGGAGTGATAACCTGTCCCAGACGCTTTAGTCCCTGCTAGTGCCCACAAAAGCTATGGCCAAGTTTAAATATCTCCACTAATTCTTGTCCTCCTTCTGGGGCAAAATAACAATCTCTAGGAAGCAAGACAGAAAAGGAGGCAAAATTAATCTCAGCTTTTAAAAATATTTCAAAATAAATTACTTAAAGATAATTGTGGAAAAGTCATACTCATAACAGGACTGAATAATCAACTATGAACATCCAAAACAAGTTCTCAGTGGTGAATATCAGACTATGTAAAGTAGCGTCAAGTCATAAATAATTCCAAAAATGCAGAAAGCAGAGTCTTCTAGACAAATACAATTACTTTAATTTATCAGACAGAGGATAAGTGAGGGGAAAAAAATTGGTTTGTTGATCCATGAGAGACTAGGGAAAGCTTATACAGTGTGAAACTTTCTTAATTTTAAAAATAAATTCTCCTTTCCGGATCAGTGACAGCAGTACGGAGCTTTTGGAGAGCGGTTTTCCTGTTTTTTTGTTTCTTGGATTCTATATACAAATAAAAGAGGAATGTGGACTTCAGGAGTTTTGTGAGATGTTTTCAGGGTTTTGGCAATAATAGCCAGCCCCCCTCCAGTATTATTTCAGTGACTGGTATCTGTATATGTCATGCTAATACAAGAACCCATGGCTCTTCTGCTTGACTTTTAAGATACCTTTGAAGGACTGGTACTAGGAAAGGGCCATGACTGACAGGAAACATAAAAAGATCAATACCTAGTTCAAAATTAATGAAGTACATGAGACTACAAGGAAACAAAATCAAAATTAGAAAAAGGGGGAATCATAGCTAAAATAAATTTCTATTGTGGAGTTCCTAACAAACATTATGTTTAAGAAATTAATCTATTTGCACCAAGACAAAAATAACCAGAAATCTTCAGTGAAGATCTAGAAAGGAACAGTTTTCAAGAAGTCTGTAGAATAATATGGGTGCAATTAAGCCATTAAAACAATTCCACAGCATAAATGTCAGAATTATCAACAGCAGAGTCACAGTGGACATAACAGGTGAGCAGACACTCAGAAACTATGGAAATACAGGACTTTTCTGGGCTTAAGTACACTAAATTACCTTCCTGAAAATAATTAAGAGCTGTTTCTCTCAGCCTCTGCAAATCTGCACTCTGCAAGGATACCCACACTCCAGACAACTGATCCTACTTTTCAGCTCCATCAGCTCTTTATGAGTCCACTTATCTGCAGAGTTTTTGAAATGCATAGATAAAGGTATTAAATTATATTTGGAAAAAAAATATATATATTTCCTGTCCCATGTAGCTCTAAAGTGCTGAAGATATAGAGCTCTCAGTGAAAGTTTCACTTGAAATATGTACACATTTGTCTTGGAAAGAACTTTTCCTCTGTTTCAATCTCTCTAAAATGGTGGATGTACTAGAGAAACATAAGAATTGTTCACTGACCTGCAGAGGTTTATCCTATTTGTTTAGTTCTTCTCCTATAAATGGTGCTGTCAAAAGCTGTATTGTGAAAATATAAGTAGAACATAAGCAAAAAATAATGTCTTGGGCATTGTATGACAAACTCTAAACTGAAAAGAGAACTCTAAAGCAAAATGCAACATCTTATTCTTTCTAATAACACACTATTTATTTACTCAGGACAGATTTTTCAAGGGAATAAAAGACAATTCCATTTGGAAAAAATGTATTTTGAAAAATTATACATTACATAGCTGTACTGCTATCATACTGGTATGTGTGTCAAAACGGTATCTAAAGGCCCATGTGACTGAATGCAGCAACAAAAAAACAGAGAATAAAATCCTAGGCAAACATTGCAAATACACAACAAATTTAGGAATACTTTAGAAACTATCAAATGCCCATTACTTAACATTGTTTTTGTTTCAGACCTCTGTGACCTGCATGCATTTAAAAATCAAGATAAATATGTTAATCAATTCTTGATTATAAAGCAGAAGGACTCTTCTTTATAAGTCCCCAGATGGGAAAACATGCAATGTAATATGTTCTGTACCTCTGCATGAAGAAATCTGCTTTATTTTGTTTGAATGACTGAACTGCTAAATTTGCTTACTCTCCACAGCTGTTCGTCTCTAAAAGGAGAGGCTGTTAAGTAATGGTAGAAAGGAGCTAAAAAACACAGAATCAAAATAGCTAGTCAGCCTTATATATGGCTGATTATCTGAGAGGGAGAAAGAAAAAATTAGAATGGATGTCTTTGTAGTTTTTTGTTATAAGAAACAAAGTAAAGTATGATTTTTATTAGGACTTTTGTACTTGATTTAACTGCAATATAAAAGTGATTCTGAGATCATGACAATCTAAATATAGAGATGTTTACTATAGATGAAAAAGATTTATTTTTAATCTGAAGCAAAACATAACAGCGTGGAAGAAGATTTAATTTACAGCATTCATAGATCCAAGCTGCAATGCATGTGGTAAAAATTAAATACTTGAATAAAAACTGTTAAATTAATACCTTTGATAATACCCTTAATATTACTATGAATAAAAATATTTGCACTAACTCCTTGATATTTGAGACATCATTAAGACACAAAAGTCTTGATACCTTTACTCAGGGGTGAATTCCAAGTATAACATAGTTCTTAAACTTACTGATGGAAAATACAACTTTAGTTCACTAAGTTGGATAACAAGTACAGATCAGTGCTGTGGTTTAATACCACCCAGCATCCAACCCCTACACAGCTGCTTTCCCACTCCCCCATCAGAAGGATCTTGGAAAGAATTGGAAAGGTGAAAGCTAGAAAACTCGTGAGTTGAGGTAAAGACAGATTAATAGGGAAAGCAAAAGCTGTGCTCACACACAAAGCAAGGCAAGGAGTTCCTTCACTGCTTCTCGTGGGCAGGGTAAGTGTACAGCCATCTCCAGGAAAGCAGGGTCCCATCACACATAACAGTTACTTGGGAAAACAAAGGCCATCACTTCAAACATCTCCCTTTCTTCCCCTCTTGCTTGACATGCTAAGCATGATGTCATATGGTCTGGAATATCCCTTTGGTCAGTTTGGGTCAGCTGCCCCAGTTGTGTCTTCTCCAAGTTTCCCATGCACCCCCAGCCTCCTTGACAGCCTGGCAGTAAAAAAAGCAAAGAAGGCTTTGTCTCTGTGTAAGCACAGCAATTAAAAAAACAAACCTTCTCAATATTATTAACCCTGTGTTCAACACAAATCCAGAACACAGCCCCAACCAAAACTAGCACAATCCATTCTTTTGGAAATGTCTTACTTAGAGACATCTAGATTTATGTGGATCTCCCTGAAAATCCTAGTAGTGACAGAACATTCCAGACTACTACTGAGGAAACAGTGGGTAGTCCCAAAATAGAACACCTCTCAGTAGGCTTCTAGCACAACAGGGTAAGATGGAAATAATACAAGAGTTTTGGATTCCATTTAAAACTGCCTGGACTTCATTGGATTGCTTGGATTCCCATTAAAATCAGTGCAAATTTAAGAATCTAGAAACGTAGTTCACCTTACCATAATTCATCATTCCCTCTGCTAGGATGAATCACACTATTTCATTGACTCTCCTGCGTACATCCCCACTGATTGCATGTATTCCCAGTGATTACAAATGGAGCCTTGAATAGCTAGTTCAACCATAAGCTTAAATTATAAACACTGATAATAGGTAAGACTTAACAACAGTTCTTGTGAGTCTATCCAGAACATTAATTTATGGCAAAAATAGATTCTGGGAAAGCATCGTCACAGTTTTATCTGTTTAGGTAAGCCTGACATCACTATCACTGGGGTGTTAAGGCCTGATAGATGGTAAAGGACTTTAGTACAGTTCTTTTTAGTTTCTCAAAAGATCATTTTACAAAGAGGAGATATTGTTTGACTGCTTAAAAACAGTTGGTCTAATCAAAGAATAAATGAACATCCCCAACAGCTTACCACAGTTAGAGACAGAACTTAGTAAAACTAGAAAGATTTTTAAGGATGGAGAAAAGATGCATTGAAAGAACTCCTGACCCAGCAGGAGTGTGAGATTATGAGTGATCTCCTCCAAAGAATCACAGGAGGGGGTAGATGTTTAAGAAGTTCCCAAGGAGCCTAAAGGTTCAGGTCCCTGAGTAAGCACAGAGGGTTTCAAGGAGAAGCTTAGGAAGCTTCACGAGTTTTGCAAGGATTGAGGAGAGATCCGACATACCACTGGAGAGATTTTGTAGTCTACGTAATTCTTAAACTCTAGAGAAAAAGGAGTGTAGCAACTTTCATTTCTTTTCCCTGAAAATTAGCAAGCTGCAAAATATATGGGGTTCAAGAAAATTTAATTTTTTTACCTTTAGAAATAACTGATTTTGCTAATGGTAGTCCTCTTGCCCTAAATTCAATGCTATGTGTTGTGAACTTTAACTTTGAGATCATTAAAGGCTTTTATTTTCTCCCTGTCCCCTGGTCAGGGATTTAACTATAAGAGACAGTTCCTTCTACTTACAGAGCAGTAGCAATGCTATCAAATAAGCATCACTTTTTATTCCTGTCATAGTTATATGTGAACTTCAGGCAGCCAAACGCTTGCACTGTTTAAAGTTAAATTTTGTGTGTGCTTATAGTTGGAGACGGAATGTTTCTAAAGTGAGAAATGCCTCTCATTATTTCTGAAGACAGACAAGTCTTTGAAGGAACAGTTTTTGAAGTCAGTGTTTAATAATCTGAAAAATCATGAAAATGCTGTGAATCCAGTACCAGAATATTGTACATAAAAGCTACTTCAATTTTTTTAAAACATCTCTCTTAGGTTCAAAAGTTCACTTCAGTGACAATGTGTAATTAAAGTCCTAAAAGTCTGGGTGATTGAAATACTCTAGGGTGCAAAACAGCAGAGAAATACTGGAAGGCAGCCTTTACTGAGATATTTTAAATACTGAATTTCTGCTCCTCTATATGAAGTCAAGAATAACATCTTATGAGAACACACAATGAAACAAGGTAGAAGATTTTCTCATACTGTTTTTGATGCTCCAGAAATATCTGGTTCAGGTCAGCTCAAGTTTCAGTGAACCATTTCTCTAAGAACATTCATTTTATCACAGTCTTAGAAGACCCAGATCTGTTTTGGCACGATAGAAACCCTACAAAAAAAAAGGCAATCCCTCCCCAGAACTGTTTTCAATCCAGTCCTGAAAAGAGAGAAACAGTGACTTGAAATGACTCACTAGGGTCACTCCATTAGTCATCAACAGTGCCAAGAATAGAAAACAGGTTTTCTCATTCCATGCCTCAGACCTAATTTGTTAGACTATATTGCTTTCCAGTCCGAATGGTTGTTGTGACAGTACATAAGAGTATAATGTTGTTTTCTCTTTTCAGCCCCTTTGTCCTTCCCCAGACTAAGGCTTGCATACTTCAGGTTTTCAATAGTTAATATGTAATTATTTCACTTTAAAGATACTGTCACAGCACTACTCATATTCAAAATGTTTCATGAAGCTGCAAGTGTCCCTTTTCAGTGACTCCTGAGTTAAATTGCAAGAAAATTGCTATCCTCTTCACTTCAAGTCATAGTTTCCTTTGATTTACTAATCCATTTAGTTTTATCAGCTACTTGAGTATCCATTTGAAACCATTTTTACAAAGTAATATTTTTCAGTGAGAGAAATGCATTTTACAAATTCTAAGCCTTTCATAGAAATAGTGAAAAATTGAATTGGATCAGATAGTCATGATTTTTGTCTAGAAAAAAATAAAGGCTGTTGCTGCTCAGAGGATCAGAGATCACAACCCGAAATTAAATTGCATTTTGAAGAAACCTATATTCTAATTTCAGAACAACAATAAAAAATCAAGCACCTAAATTAACTTCTGGAAAAAATTAACCACCCCTAACGATTTACGGTACACAGTACATTGGGAGCCATAATTCCTTAAGCTGCTGTGGTTTGGTAATGAACTATTGTAGTTTTCTATATTAAAAAAGGTTACGCTAATATGAAAGACAATTGCTCTGCTGTTTGAATGCAATAAGGTAATATTGTTCCTTACTTCGAAAGCAACATAACTAACCAAATTGGCCTTTATCTGATGAGAATTCCAACAAGCAAGGTGATTTTTTAAATAAGGCCAGACAGTAATAATGTTGTCTTAGCATTATCTTACCCTTTCTCACTGAACAGTGAAATCAGAGATGATGATTTTCTCTCCTGGTGTTTGTATCAATTGAATTAAATCCTTTGGTACACTTTATTATGCACACAAGCTCTCATGTTTATCTGTATGGGAAGTACATCCTTCTTACAGAATTACTGCATAGAAGTTTTACAAGGCAGATAAACAGCAATAATGGAGCTTGTGTTTTTTCTTGTACATATTTAATGAACTTCATCCAAAATTGTGATGGGAGTAAGGAATCAGGCACAAAGCCACTCTTTAACAGCCTGCACTGAGCATGGCATTGACCCTATTTAAAGAGCAATTCAAAGAGATTGGGCAATGGAAAATACCAAAGGGAAGGAAGTGTTTCCAAAAGCCTTGGTCTCTGACAAGGTTGAAATATGTAAGTTTAGATGGCAAAGCAAGTCAGAATGGCAGTTTACTGACCTCCAACTGAGTTGATACCAACAAAGCTTAGGGTGGCCAAATCCATTTTGTTGGGTTGTATATAATACAGGGTTAAGTTTCCAGTAAGATTTATATGAACAGCTAAAGAGATTGCATTTGGTAACATGAATATATGTACTACAAGCAAAGTAAGTATAACCTTTTAAAGAGTACTGATCAGAATACCAATTTCACTTGTTATGGGGCAAGTCACTTTTGGGGTAAATCCAGTGAAGGGGTACATCAAATAAGTTTGCAGCAAGTCTCTATTTCTCCTTCTCTGACTTTTCAGCACTGACATATACCCTTTAAAACCTGCTCACTCTCATTCTACTCATATGGGGCCACTATAGCATAATTGACTTTCATCTGAGAGTATATGTAAGAAGCAACCTTAAATCAGTGGCAGATTCCATCCATGAGCAAATATTTGTTCCATTAACTTTAGTAAGGATTGGAGGTGTTTGGGCATCAGAAGTCTGACTATTTTTGAGACAGGGCTTTTTCAGTCTTTTAAAGGTCAAAGTTGTTCTGACAGTGGAGAACACAAATTTCAAAGTTTGCAGAGAATACTCCCAATTTCCTGACCTTTGAAACTATGAGCTATTGAAGTACCACAGTTCATCTTAGTGGGGTTTTTGGGGGGTTTTTTGGGTTTTTTTTTTCAGCCTGTGAGGACATGTGCGGGTTTCACCTAGTCTTTCAAGCGGAGCGCATTGTGCTTGACCTCATCCCACTTATAGAATAACATGCACTCATCAATTTTGAACCAAAAGTTCATATGTAAGTCAACCAGCTACCTATCCATCATAATATCTCTGCATACAATGTGATAATTCTGATATTTGAAAATTAAATTATAAAACAGTTCATCAGAATATAAAGCCGTTTTCTTCTTGTGTGTTGGGGAGGGTGGAGGGGGGGGCCGAATTTGCATTATCTGCAGACTGAAAAACTGACTATATTTGTCTATTGTACCTTCATTTTGTATTGCATTTATTGCCTTGGCCACAGGGATGTGTAGCTGCTAAACCACTAGCACATTCAGTTTGCTGAGCTGATTGATTCCTCTTTTCAAAAAACATATAGTGAATTATGCTCACAATGTAGCATAATTTTATTGTTGCTTTGGTGAGGCAGTTAAACATTTGTTTAACACCTATTCATTACAAAATGCTATGGAATAGCTTGTAAAAGACTATAAAATACATATTAAACTTAGGGATCTAATGGTACCTTTCATTCCCAATTCATGTGCACATTATTTTGGATTCTTCTACGGTCTGTCAATAATTAAATGAAGTTTCTAAGAAAGATGAACAGACTTTTTAGCAGGGCCTGTTGGGATAGCACAACTGGTAATGTTTTTAAATTCAAGGAGGGTAGATTTAAATTAGATAGAAGAAGGAAATTTTTGACAATGAGGATGGTGGAACACTGGAACAGGTAGCCCAGAGAAGTGATAGATGCCCCATCTGGAAAGACTCAAGGTCAGGCTGGATGGGGCTCTGAGCAACCTGATCTAGCTGGAGATGTCCCTGCTCATTGCAGGGTGGTTGGACTAGATGACTTTTAAATGTTCCAATCCAAACTATTCTATGATTCTGTGACTCTAGACCCCAATTTCGTATTCTAATTAAACAGTCATACAGTTGTCTATACAGAGCCAAAGATTTGTCAAAAAGCTCTGAAGAGCTTTTATTACATATTAGAAGTAATTTCTACAATATAAAACTGGGAAATGGGCTGTCATTTTTACAGGTTTCATTCACTAAACTCCATTCTAACATTATGGGTTATGAAAATAAACTTACTGTAGATCATGCACTAATATGTATGTTTATATTTACTTATAATGTCCTGGTAGAGGTGAAAGTTACACTTTCAAATACTCTCTCCCTCACAGCAGTATTTAAGGACAGGTGGTATAAATGGGAACAAATATTTATGTTAAAACTGCAATATGTGAGGATAAAATTCATGCCATTCATCTGTGAACTCACAATAAAGAGGGATCATGTATAGAAGTGCCTCATACAGAAACTGAATAAATTAGGAACTATAATAGGAATACTGTAAACTCATATGGTTCTGCGTAAAATATTTATGATAAAGTTATACTTTTAACATTTTATTATACTTTTAAGACCAATTTAAAGTTTTTGTGAAATTTTCTTTCCATGTTCTAAGACATGAGCTCTGCATAGAGAAGATACAAACTCAACTGTGTTAGATTAAATTTAGTTTCTATCACAAAGATCCAGCTTTATTAAACTGCAGACCCACCAAATCACTTAAACTTACAAAATGGAAGCAAGATATTATATATTATATACGTATGTGTATATATATATATATATATGTTTTCATGTCTGTACATGCCTATGTACTTACATGCATGTATATGGCCAGCAGCTCTTTTGAATAATGAAATATGGAATACTGGTACAGTTGATATGGAAAGAGCAT